>VZRI01012284.1:96924-135780 GCA_013397515.1 Upupa epops | reverse complement strand
ACGAATCATAACATCTCACACCTGCCTCTCCATTGCCCATAGGCTGATACGGAGATTAATTGACCTAGCATGGTAGAATTTTGCCTATTTTAACATCCTCACTCCAGAAATGTTTAAGAAATAAAATGGGGGAATTTGAGAACAAATGGTCAGTTAGCTGGGATTTGGTTTGCAACTTGTGAGGACAGATAGCACTAAACCAGCATTCTTAATGGGAAAAATAAGGCATGGATGCACTGTTGTAGCTCAGAATGTGGGAGATGGATAGCCTATTGTATGTCTTGTAATTTTCCCTGGGTAGTAGGATTCAGAGGTTCATGGACAGATTCTCCAAGGTGACTCACTTTCTAAGTGGTCTGCATCAAGCAAATCACAAACCCTTATCTGCTTCAATTATTTGATTGAATTGAGTGTTGGGAAACTCTGTTTGTATTTTTATGAGGGATTCAGTAACAAAGCCAAGCAATAAAGTCAGATGGGTCATGTGGACCAGCGGCAGATTAAGTAGCAAACATTTTGTGCTGGCATGTTTCATTATATGGGTAATATCTGCACTGAAGTGTGAGATGTTATATGATGATTCATGTCAAGGTAAAAACAATATCCCCCCTTGTCATTGTGGAAAACTATTGAATGAACAAAATAAACAGTGAAACTCAGCAGGACAAACAGTAAACAGGATGGGGGGAGGCTGAGCAATCTAAGACCTGCAAAGTGTTGCGAAATGTATGGGGAGCTAATCTCTTTTAATTAAGATTAGGCCAAGAACATTGTCTCCCACCTTATCTTTGGATTTGGGGTCTCACTAAGAAGTGGAGGTGTGAACAAAGAGAAGACTGATATAGGGGATCCTTTGAAGTGATAATATGTATGAAATAAGGTATAAAATATTGCTGCCTTAAACTGTAAGGGGTGCGTGTTGGTGGAGTGACTAACTCCCCATGCACCCGGCACCGCTTGCTCATTCCTTATTACCGCAACCAATAAATCTTTTGTATTTTATCAAAGATTTGGGTGTCTGTTGGATCATTTCTAACACAAGTTTGCTGGCATTTGGTTTGCCTTTGTGTGTTTATTTCCACCTTTTGTTCTGAGTATTAGGCCAGGTTTGACTGCATTGCTAGCAGAGGTAAGAACGGTGGGAGACACTGTGGACTTGGAGAATGAACCATGCCTGGTTAAGAACAGAAACAGAATTTTATGCCTGTGACTCTGAGCAGGACAGATGACACAGATTTCTGGGAGCAGTGATAAAAGCATGAACCCATTCTTACAGAGAAGTTTGAATGTGTGTAGAAACTAAGCTTGAAGCTCAATTTGATGTTGCAGGGGCTCTGTCTCTGACATGAGACACACACTGTTGACATTGTACTGATTTTCATAGAATCATTCAAGGTGGAAAAGACCCTTGAGATCACTGTTAACCCTACTCTGTTAAGTTCACCACCAAACCCTATTGTTATGGACCACATCTAAATAGCCTTTAAACATGTCCAGGGATGATAACTCAACCACTTCCCTGGGAAGCCTGTTTCAATCCCTGATTACTCATTCTGAGAAAAACAAAATTTCTTAATGTCCAGCCTAAACCTGCCCTGGTGCAGATTGAGACCGTTCCCTCTTGTTCTGTCACTCATTACCCATGAAAAGAGACCAGCACCACAGCTCTACTGTGTCTTTTCAGATAACTGTAGAGGGTGTTTAAGTCTCCCCTCAGCCTCCTCTAAACTTTCCCAGCTCCCTGAGCCACTCCTTAAAATATTTGTTTAGGTCTTTCACCTGCTTCAATGCCCTTCTTTGCACCCTTTCCAGCATCTCAATGTCTTTCTTGAATTGAGGTGCTCAAAACTGAATACATTACTGAAGGTGTGGCCTTATCAATGCCCACAATCACTTCTCCTACACCTGCTGACTTTTTGGATTGTCCTTAACCTACACAAACTGAAAAGTGATGGACCTGTCACACCACACTGCTGAAAATAATAACCATGATAATACCTTTTACTTGGCAAAACTCATATAACGACATATCTTTTTGACATGTTAATTTTTGCAATATTTTGAAAGTGTTTGTGCAACTTAAGGTGAGGCCAGAAAACTATGTAATTTTGGATGTAATTTTTAAAAAATAATTTTGATTTTAAAGTCTCTGCTTTTTTTATGTGTACTTTCAAATACATTGTCTAGCAATTGGTTTATATTATCTCAATGAGTTTATTTGTAACTAGATAGTGTTTATGTATGTAATTTGTGTTTAAGTGTTAATAATCTTCTCTAACAGCATTTCCTACTTTTTTCTTACATGCCCTGAACAATACTAAAAGAATATAGAAACAGTCTCAAGGAAGTTTGTGTGAACAACATGTTGTGATGTGTATGCTTTGCTCACTATTTTGAGGATAATTGTTTAATCGTTGCTATACAATTAGGTTTTTTTTTTCCTTGAAGCTTGGGATTCTAACTTCTGCTCAACTGCTAGGAAGTAAAGATGTGCTAAGGTCTAATTTTTCTGTGAGACCTCACACACTAAAAACACAAGTGTGTACTTTGTTCAGCCATGCCTGGTGATACCTGGTGCTGTCTGGGTCGCTCCAGAGACATGGGAAGTAGGAACCAGAATCCATGAGTTTTATTTACCGTTGGTATTCTGCAGTTTTGAATATACAAAACTGGCATCCTTCCTTGTAATTTTGCCCAGAGAAGTGGTTGAGTCACCATCCCTGGATGTGTTCAAAGGTCGTTTAGATGTAGTGTCAGGGAATATGGTTTAGGGGTGAATGTTGGAGAGTAGGGTTAATGATTGGTCTCAATGATCCCAAAGATCTTTTCCAACCTGAATGATTTGATGATTCTGTGGTTTTATTATAATTGAAACATTGTTACTTGATTAAAAAAGAGACAAAATCCGTGGGAAGCTGGTGACTATGGCTGTGTAAGAGTACTACTTTTTACTTTCAGCAGTTACTGACCTTTGTATATGTCTGACTTGTAAAGCTAATGTCTGAAAGAAAAATGTCAGGGGGAAACACTGAGTTTTTACAAGTCACAAGTGTTTGCTGCTTTAGTCTTCAGGGTGCTTGTGTGGTTTGGCTTTTGCCAGGATGGCTGGTTGGTTAGTTTGTTTCACTTTGATTGGTTGTTTTTTTTTGCTTTAAAGCAGCCCACAGTGCATCTTTTATTTATTGGTGTGATGCACTATGCAATGAAGACCTAACCGGCCAAAGGGCTGTTGCCAAGGAATGTACTTTTTTAATGTTTCCTGCTTTTGTATTTTCATGTGAGTGCTTCCTTTGATAGCAGCCTAGAACAATAAATAAACGAAACTCTACATTGTTGGGTTTTATAAACAATTGTTGCTTGTTCAGGAACAGTGCTTTACAGTTGCCTAGTACCAGTCATCTGCAACTGGTGGATGAGTGCACAGTTGAGGGAATCTAGCCAAGCTCAGACAAATTCCTGTTTGTTGAAGTATCCAGAGCTATCCAATTTGAAATATATTAAATGAGTCTGATGAACCTCAGATGATGGCAAAGATTAGTAGAAGTATATGGAAAGAAATAAACTGGTATGGACATGGAAATTTCCATTTTTAAGGGAGGATGTGTAAAGAGGCAGAAAAAGACTAAATTTCAATATTTTAATTGGTTAAAAAACTGAAACTGTTTAGTGACTTTGTCTGCTTTTGGTTCTCAGCACTCAATGTACAGAAAGCTGTGGATATGTCTGCTAAATATATATCTGCTAAATCACCTTATTTGCACTTTTATTTACATTATTCTGTGCATACCCAGTTGGAACAAACATATGAAAGTAAGTGTGTAAAACTGTAAGTGTGTGTAGTATTATACATGCTATCTCATCTTTTAATTTGGTTAGAATCTTCCAAGATTGTTAAAAGAAAGCTTTTGATTGCTTTCTATCATGAAAGAGTCTTCTACAAGAAGGGGAGGTTCACTGAAACAAAAAGAAGGGAAAACAATGAAAGAAAATTCTTGTTATACAGCATATTGTCATTACAGATTGTAATAGTTACATCTGGCTGATGATGTGACTGTGAACTTTGTGTGCTGAGGACACTTAGAGGGTGCAGATAGGCAATGAATACCTAAATATAATACTAAAGGAATCCTACTTGGAGAGGAATACTAAACATTTGATTTCATGTTTTTAAACTATTTTCCACTTACTAAGTTCAGCTAGGGATTTCCATGTGGGCACAATTTCTTTCTTTACTGACTGGTATGAGATTCTTGCCCCTTTGTGTGAGAGATTGGCACTTGGCATTTCAAGTTTAGAGACTGCATGTGATTAAAATGTTTTCTGCAGTGAAGCACTGCCAGGCTATGGAGCATAGTGTGTCTGCTCTGGTCTGGCCACAGCACCCACAAGCTTCCTTTTGAGTGACTGGTGAACTTGTGGCGCATGAGTATGCCACAGTGTGATGGGAAGGTTGTGGCATGTGATTGGTTGCATGTTTTAGTATTTAGCAAAAATTGAGGCATTTTTCTCCCATTTCTATAACTACTGTCATGCAACGTGAGTGTCAGGAAAAAGAGAGAAAGGAAAGAGGCTGCAGGCTCTTGTGTGATTAGTCTGCCCACAGCTGTGGGACAGTCAAAAGAGATGATGGGAAATGGGGCTAGACAAGTTGTTTTGTAAAAGTGGATAGATGCCAGATGAGACATCGTGCTCACTCACAGATTCCCAGAGGATGGTACATGTGCTGGCTGTATCTGAGCATGCTCATGCAGTAGAATGACCTTATCATGCTGAGAATGTATATAGAGCAGCAGCTCTTGACATGGAAGTCTGTAGCTGAGCAGACTTTTCCATTTGTTGAGCTCTCTGATCTTCTTTGCTTTAGAGACTTCAACATTATAATGAAATATTTATAAACATCCTTCTGTGTTTTAAAACTGCTGATCTTTTGTCCTCCTAAATACTTAACTGTGCTTCAGAGATCTGGAGTGCGTAGGGTGATGTAATGCCTACTACTGATGCTAGTGTGAGCAGCACTGAGTTTTTTCACAGATTTCGTGAAACTGCTGAACCAAACTATCTGTGTAATGTGGGTGACTCTTTCTGTATATGTAACTGAGAGTCATGGGAGCAGTTTGAAGCCAAGTATTACATCAGACTCTGCATTCCAGGCAATGATTTAGTTTGGCCCTGCTGGATTATTGCTGCTATCAGAATTTGTCAGCAGGTCTACTCATGATTGACCTGAAGCTTTAATCTAGATTAATGACATTAAATGTAAGTCCCATCATTGACGGTTGTGATCAGACACTTGACACTATTCTACAACTGGCAACCTTCATGTTGATGGTGGCTCTTATGGAGCAGATATGGTAAGGGTAATGGCAGTACAGAGGTGATACGCAGACCAAGGGGAGTGACCATCCGTGTCATGGAAGTTTTCCAGAGACTTACTGCCAGCCTGATTAAAAACCTACGTCTGTATGATGTTATACCTCCTGGTACCCATAGCAGTATGCTGTCACTGAAGGAAGCACACAGAGGGAGCGAGGACACTAATTTACATTGTTTTGAAAGAAATGCTGCTAATTAAGTGTATAAGCTGTGGGTGAGCAGCCCAGACATCCTTAACGCTACAAATATATTCCATCACTCCTTGCAAATGCAGAACAGGAAACTCTGGCATAGGCATGTGCCATTTGAAATGCCATTTTAAAAGCATTTATGAATGCAGTTGCCTTTGAGTGATAAGCACCCAAAAAATAAACAAATATTAATGTTTGTAATTTTAGTACAGAAAGGGTATTGGGTCTATGAAACTCCCAATTCTATTGTGCTTAGGATTGTAAGATGACATCACTTACAGAATCACTCAGATTGTAAGGGACCACCATGGATCAGCTAGCCCAGCTCCTACTCAAAACAAGATCAATGCTGACTTCAGACTAAGTTGCCCAGACTTTGACCAGGTAGGCCTTGAAAATCCACACGGATGTAGATTCCACAACCTCTTGCATGCTTTTTCCAGCATTTCTGTGCATTGAATTTTATTTTTTTTTACTGTCTTGTGGCAATTTCTATTTATTTTCTTTTATTATCCTGCCTTGATAAAGAGACTGGCTCTATGTTGTAACATTCTCTTAGGAACTGAATATCTGTTTTATGCTCCCTCAAAGCCTTCATAGTCTAAACAAGCCATTTTCCTCAATTCTGGACTAGATGTAATACAGGTTTTAATAGCTGTGACAGGCCTGCTAGTAGGATGTGGTAAATACAATCCCTGATCTTACAAAGACCACGTAATATCAGACTTCCTGTGTTACAGCTGCCTGAATTAGTACACCTGTGTTACAGTGTGGTAATACTATCTAAGTCATGCAAGAAGAGTAGAAATGTTACTACAGTGTTACAAGTGAGCTAATCAGCGTTATCTCCCAGCAGGATTAATTAGATCAGGAACAGCGCCGTCCTGATGCAATTACAGCGGTCACTGGCTATGCAGCAAACTTGGTCAGTACTAGCTTAGAGTAAAAGCTCTGTATAGCATACAAGAAATCCACCTGTGGATCTGCTGGTTTCCGTTGAATGGTACTAATTTTATCTTTCTTTAGACTGGGCCCTGACTTCTTCCATAGTAACCCTGGCTGAATCTGATGTAGTGTTCCTCAAGAACAGTGGTGATTTTTTTTGCCTAGGCATTAAATTTTTCAATTTTTTCTATTTTACCCCATTATATAGCTTATCTGTTAAAACATTCCTCTTTCTTCTATCAGTACCTAATATTTGCAGTGATACAGCACTGCAGTTGAATAAAAAAACTCCAATAATTTTATGTAGCTGGTTGATGTGGTGCAACATCACACCTTATAAGGGTTTGAGAACCTTAATTTTAAAGACAGAATTCCCAGATTGCTCTTTTAAAAGTCTACTTTTTAATGTTTAGTTTACTGGGGGTAATAAGACATTTTAATAATTAATTTCTTAGGTGTCTTTTCAGCCTTCCTCCTGGCTATCCTTTGCATTAACACTAGAGGGCGGTTGAAACACTTCAGTTTTTCCAGAAAACCAGCTCAAGGAGAACAGAAACAGATTTTGTTTTTCATTACTGTAAGAAAGGAGTTAGTGTCTATTACATGAGATTTATTTTTAGCAATTGATTTGCTTTATTTCTTTTGGTGCTTTTAAAAGCTAGCTTTTTAGATTTTAATTTTTTGGCTTTCTTTGTGCCTTTACAGCTTTATCATGCTGTTAGAACGGTCAGCAGTCGACGAGGGAGAATAGTTTCATGTTTTAGTAGCTATGAAGACTTATTGCTTGTATGATTAGATTGATTCTATGTGATTCAAATATACCATAGGGTTGGAAGGGATCTTCAGAGGTCATCTAGTCGCTACAGCAAGCAGACACAGGTCTAACTAGACCAGATGGCCCAGTGCCCCATCAAGTCTGACTTTGAATGTCTACAGGGATGAGGCTGTCTACAGGGATGAGGTTTTGTGGCTATGTAATTTTGAAACATTTTCTAAAACACTTGAGTTGATCTTTCTTATTCTGTGCTTTGCTTTAACCCTTTTTCCCTAGCAGAGCTTCAAAATAGCAACTTCTGTCCTTCCAGATGTTATTCTACCCTCTCAGCAATAGGAAAACATCGCCCAGTATGAAAATTTTAGAAAGGAAAGGTCAAGACAGCTAGAATTAATTACTATAGGAGCTCTTGGCTTAAACCTAAAATTTGAAACATTACGTTTTGTATTTTTTTAAGAAAGTGTGGTAAAATACATAATGAAACATTGTTATCTTGTAAGTTGCTTCAAAGGTGTATTGTCAGACATGTGATATACTTAACTATTCTGGCAGCAAAGCGAGAATTTATTCTGTTTTGTGAGCCAGTTAAGTGTAATCTTTTTGGGTTTTAATTCCTCTCTTCCTGTTTTGAATACACTGTGCTTAGTGCATGCATTGAACAGTATATTTCAGCAACGGAGTCTATTTGCACTTGAACTTTGAATGCTGTTTGGCACAGTAACAAAATAATACTGCTGTGCCTCTTTGTACGAGGTTAATCTGATTTTTCCTTGACATGGTGTCAGATGATTTGTTTCCTTCTCTACAAATTGTGTGATCAGGAAAGGTACCCATGCCTTTCTTACTGACATATTTGACCTGTATTGACAGTGAGGAGATAGTGGTTTATCTTTTCAGGCAAAAAGGAGTGGTAAACCTTCACTGGCTATTTTTATCATGATATTTAATAGATGAAACTGTGGCTCTATGTAGGGAGTAGGTCTGGTGGAAAGGCACTGCTACTCTGAAGACATTTGAGAGCAGTTTGAGCATTTGAGCTTGACTGTGTTACAGGCCATCCTTCAGATGTGTCTCTTGTAAAAGAAAACACTTTGCAGTAGGCACTTGATGTACTTTAATAATGAAGGTTCCTATTTAAAGACACTAGCAGATAAATAAGCTTTGCTTTGGTATTTTCCCTGTGCTTCTTTTGCATTTGAAATATGAGCAATTCGAAGACTAGCCTCTTTTAGTTGCTTGCCTCGTTTTTTGCCTGCTTATGCAATGTCCTGGCAGCAGTCACTTTGTGCTCTCTGGAGAAATGTTCTTACAGAAGTTCAGATTCTGATTGTCCAGGACAGTTTCCACTAAGTGTGTGAGAATTTAAAGGAGACAGTCTTTTTCCAAAAATATAGAGCTTGGATGTTTTTGACATAAAAAATTGTGCTACCATTCATTTCTTGCTTTTATTTTGTTCTTGTTTGAGCATAGTTTACCAGCACACTGCTGAGCCAAGTGTCTCTGAGCCATGTGGCTTAAAGCTGGCCAGACTGAGGTGGTCAAAAGAACTAAAACTGTTGAAAAAGTACTTGTGGTGGACCATGAGTCTTGTTCTCTTTCACTTTAAATCTGCTCTTTATGCAGTGTGAAGAAGATGTGCAGATGTGTTTGTTCATCCTGAAGAGGTGAAGACGCTGGAGGGAACCTATAAAGCATTACTATATAGTGACCTTCCAGTATTGGAAAGGGCCCTCTAAGAAGGCTGGGGAAGAACTGTTCACAAAGGCATGGAACCATGGGATGAGGGGTCATGGTTTTAAGCTGGAAAAAGGTAGATTTAAGCTGGACATTGGGAAAAAGTTCTTTAATCTGGGGGTGGTGGGTCACTGGAACAGGTTGCCTAGAGAGGTGGTGAAGGCCCTGTTCCTGGAGACACTTACGTCAGGCTTGATGGGGCTCTGGGCAGTCTGGTCTAGAAAGTGATGTCCCTGCTTTTTGTAGGGGCATTGGACTAGATGACCTTTGGAGGTCACTTCCAACCCAATACATTCTATAATTCTATTTGGAGAGTTCTACTGTCCTCCATAATCCTACTGTCTCTGGAAGATCCTGAGTGTAGAAATACTTGCTTAGTGGAAGAGTTTTGCAGCAGCAACTAGCTACTGCTTATTTGGCTCTGCTTGTTTCAATATGAAGTGAATTGGACTGCTGTCTAACAGCACTACTGCCATTGGTTCAGCTGGTCATTTGAGTAGCTTAAATTCTCCTTCTAAGTATGTGGAACTAACATAATGGTCTTTTCCTCCCTAATGGTGTCAAACTCCTGAGAACAAACATAGAAGCATTAGCAATACAAAAGCCTTCTCTGTCTTGCTCCAATCTCTCTTGGTTTTCTGATGAAGCATCTGGTATAGCCTGTAGCTGCCCTTTTAGAGGCAGTAAATCCTGGTATTATTGCCAAATGGCATAATATTACATTTTGTTTTAATAGAGGATTTTCTGGGGGAAAGGGAGCAGTGCACAATAGGGTTATTTGTTGTGTGGTAAGGTCTTTCTCTAAGAATGAGGCAAAAATGCAAACATTTTATTCATTATCAGTCTTGACTTGTGATTACAGCTTCACACAACCAACACTATCATAGTAATATTTTTTCTGAGCTGTATACAATGGTTGTAAAATTTATTAAAATGAAAAAAAACAACCGTAGCCAAAAATAAATGTGCTTGCAGGAAGACTTCTGTTTGACATGAGTCATCCAGTGCCTGAACTTCTCACAGTTGAACCCTGTTACAGTTGCTTAGCATGTTTCCCATATGTAATAATGTGGGAAATCATTACCAATAATGCTGGTTTCTGAACCAGTTGTTTATCGCCTGTTTTTCAGTGACACAGGATGCACATCTGCGCTATGTGACTCAGTTCCTATAGCTACTTCATCCTGTATAAAGCTAAATTTGCTTGTAATGTATCTATCCCGTTGCTTAAAATCTGTCCTGCGTGTCTTCTTCCTTGTAGGAAGTACCTTAGACTTTAATAAATGTCTGGGTTATTTTATTAACTGTAGGTTATAAACATTAGGAGAAATAGTAGGAAGTATTTTAAATGAGGAAAAAGTAATTTAATCTTTTATTAATGAACACTGTTTGAAGTGGTTTCTACAAAGGTAATATTAGAAACTTTGAGTGTGGAAGCATTTTAAGATATTTCAAAGGTAGGTTATTGTATATTGGTAACACACTTCATTAATGTGTTTTTAGAGAGACAGAACAGGAATGCAGTGCCTACATTTCCCATTGAAAGGGGGTTGTGTTCTTGCACATATACCAAGAGATATGTGGTCAGTTAAGTGATTATAGGGATGACTGGGTGATTTATGTGCTAATGTCTCCTTTAGTGATTTCAGTGAATTTCTGATGATTCCATTGGTTCAAAATGGATTTGAACATCCTTAACTGGAAGTAACTAAAGGAAAATCGGTGAATATGTCCTAAACACTCCAAAAAAAGAAAAGTAAACCAGAAGTTATTATTGTCAGAGAGGAACTGCTAAGTAAAATCCGGTGCTCAGTTTCTACAGTGGTTGGGTGGGATGGCCAGAATAGCAGCAGGGGTACAAGGATTTTGTTAAAAGGGTTTTGTTTGGGGTTTTGCTATGGGCTTTGGTTGGTTTTGTTTATTTTTTAGCAGCAAGGTTGTGTTATTGAAAGTCTGTAAGAGCATATTTAGTGGTATCGGTCTTTAGTGACCAATGAAATGATGTCATGTTTAGGTTTACTCGTTTGGTTTTAGGTTGGACTGGATGATCTTTAAGATCTTTTCCAGCCTCATCATTACTGTGATACTGTGATCCTTCTGCTAGAGCTTGGGAAAGGTTGAGAGAAGTGGGAGACTGTGCTGAACTGTCAGTGAACATGAACAAACCAAATCAAAATCTTGTTTTTGAGAATCCCCTTTGGTAGTCCTTTTTTTTTTTTCATGTCCAAGGTCAAGTTGTTACATCAGCAGTTGTCAGCAGGGCTCAGTTTCTAGGATAATTCCTTCTCAAGCAATTTGATTGTAATCAGATTAAAATCAAATTAAAATCAGAACCTTGAATTTGAGACTTAGAAGGACAGATCCTTGAAACATGAGCCCAGTCTGCTTAAGTGGCATTCTTTGAGCCTCAGCATTCTTTGCTGGCTGCAGGACCTGGATGATATCACACCATGTGATGGACCATGTCACAGCAGTCTAATTTTGAGGCGACAAGTTCATGCATCACTGTGGCAAGATGTGATTTGGGCCAGCAAGGATGAGCAATGCAGTGTAATGAGATGTAAGTGAAAATTAGCTCTGCTCACTATAGCCTCTGGTTGGCACCGGTCATGGCAAATTCTTCCTTTGGTTTTGCTTAAGTACCCAATACATTGTTCTAATGGCATTCTTATCGGACTGATCGAGCTGAAAATTACAGTGGAGCTAACAGCTTGTAAAGGAGTTTTAGCTAATGGTGTGATAAGGATCTAAAACATACCATACAGCTTTATGCTATACTAGATATAAATGGCCAGTGACTTCGTATTTCAGTGGCTTTGGAAAAAACTTAACAGACAGAAGTTTAAAAAGTGGAATAGGAATACAATAGACTAGGATAGGGTAAGAGTAGAACAGGCTAAGTATAGAAGCACTTTTGTTTGAAGGGATCTACAATGATAATTTAATCCAACTGTCCAGTCACTTCATGGCAGACCAGAAGTTAAAGCATGTAATTATTTAGAGGCAAATGCCTCTAAAACATGGACAGGCACCAGGCATTGACCACTCCTCTAGGAAGCCTGTTCCAGTGTTTGTCTACCCTCTTGGTAAAAAAATGCCTCTTGATGTCAAGTTGGAATGTCCCCATGGTGCAGCTTTGAAACATTCCCACCTGTCTTGCCACTGGATCCCAGGGAAAAGACTTGAGTACTTCCCTTTCCACTTCCCCTCCTCAGGAAAGGGTAGGGAGCAAGGACATCATCCCTCAGCCTTCCTTTCTCCAAACTAGACAAACCCAGAGCCCAGGACCACCATACCAGGACACTCCTTGCAACCCTTCTACCAGCTCTGTTGCTCTCCTGTAGATTTGCTCAAGGACCTTCATGTGAGGCTGCACCAACCATGCATACTGCAGATTCCTCACCTCTTTTGACCAGTTGGTTATGTTTGATGAACTTCAGGATGCAATTTGTCCCCATGGCTGCCAAGACATACTGCTGACTCCTACTGAGCTACTGTCAACCTGCACATGCAGATCCCTTTCTGCAGGGCTGCTCTGCACCCACTCCTCTCCCAGTTACCTCATTTTCCAGTCCATCCAGATGCTTTTGCAAGGCCTCTTACCCATCAAGAGAGTCAACAGCACCTCCCAGTTGTGTGAAGTCAGCAAAACTGCTAATGGTGCATTCAAATCCTGTATCCAGAAATTATTGAAAATGACTGACTCTCTAATTGATTGCTGAAGAACACCACTGGTGGCTGATTGCCAGCCAGATGTTACCTCTTCCAGTGCAGACCTTTGAGCCCTGCCCTTCAATCAGTTCTTTACCCAGTGCACTGTGAACCAGCTCATTGATGGACAACTTGTCCAGCAGGGTGATGTGAAGGACAGTATCAAAACCTTTAGTAAAATACAGAAAATCTTTTTACAGAAGATTAGACTAACACTCTGCACTGCTCCTGTAAAAACTATTGGAACTGGCCTGTGCGCAGACCTAGGTAGAGTCTCTCACAAGCTGTTACACATTTCTTTTTCTTACTGTTTTTACATACAAATTGTGTGTTCTCTCAGCAAAGTGATCATTGGAATGGAAGAAAGAAATGAGAGGAAATAAAAAAAGGTTGCATCAGTTAATTTTTACCAGTACAACAGGTGCTCTTCAGTGTGGTTCTCTCCCCAAGTTTTTTCACCCCTTTCTGTAGAGCTGAACACCTAATTTAGAATTAAGATGTGGAATTATGAGATTGATGAGCATTTCAGTAAATCTGTATAATCTGTTACTAGTCTGTATGTCTGAGGCTATGAAAAGAAGTGAACCTGCTTTATTTTTACAGTTTAAAAATTTCTGATTGATTTAGTTTAACCAAGATCTACATTAGATGAATGATTGACTTATGAATTTATAAATACTTAAGTCATGTTATTTTCATGGTTGTAGATAACTCAGCATAGTAAGGAAAATGCACAGTATTATTAAAATTTTAATTCCATTGCTGGCTTTTTCTTGCTTTGCTTAAATAGTTTAGTCCTGTTAATTTGACTGCACAGCACTCCATAATTGGTGTCTTTCCATAAACATACATCCATCAGAACTATTCAATTTCTCTTAAGCAACATCCTCATGAGCAGTGTGCCAGGAACTCAGATTCACCTAAATTGCATATTGCTGGGAATAATTTCACTCTCAGCTGTTCTTATCTTTTGTTTGGTTTTTGTTTAGTTCTACATCTGGCTTTTTAATAAGACAAGACAAGTAGCAGTCAATGGTGCTGTCTGGAAGTTGTTTAGGTTGCAAGTTCACAGCATATTTGGAGGGAGGTACACATCAGAGATTACTGAATCTAATTGAAAAAATTTCCAGAGTTCCAGCATATTTGAAGTAATCTCTACAGAGAGAGTACTGGCTGTCAGAGTGTAATTGAGTGTTCATGACTTCAGCCAGAATTCTTCAACAATCTGATTTCAGCTCACACAGAAATCCACAATTCTAGCCACAGGAATTCTAATGACCTGGGATACGCAACAATTCTGACCTCAGTATGAGGCAATATGTATTTGATATATAGGTTGGAAGGGCTGGTCAGCAAATAGATTTTGTCTGTATGATACTTCAGAAGCAGTTGCTCTCCGAAGTATCTCCTAGAGAGCAGGCTTTCTCAAGTAAGGCATGCCTTCATTTGTGGATGGAAATTTGTTTTTAATACTCTCTGCTACTCCTGATGAGATGGAACAGCTTAACATTAGAGATTATTTTTGTCTCTGTGGAGAGATCAGTGGGGGTTAGTTTAGTTTTTGAGTTTTGGAAACAATGATTTCCAACGCCTGAAACACTTGAAAAAACAGTATCTGAACATCAGCCATTGCAGGACTGTATGGCTTAAGCCTTCAGGAGAAGTAATTAATGCAGTCATGAAGATTGATGATACAGAAATTCCTCAAAATGAAAATGTTCCAGTCGTGTTCCCTGTTTTAAGACCCTGTGTTCATTGACTGCTGCTAATTTGCTCTTTGGGACCAGCAATCACATAGACAGCTGCATGAAAAATGTTAAACCTAGATTTTCTTTGCATTAGATTGCAATCTTAACTGTTTTGCATGATTGAAGTTCTCATTTTTTAAAGTTCACAGTACAGATAATGTAAGTTGCACTCAAGGTTGTGTAGATAATAAGAGAAGATGGGGTTTGCTAATTATTTATCTGTATAAGGCAGCCGGAGAGAAAATTCAAAATAATTTCTTAGAAGATATGTGGTTGGAAAGAGAGGAATCTCTTTATGGTAAGAAGAGCTTGTGATTTCTGCAGGTAAACAAGAAACACGGGAGTTTTGTGCAGGCTGGAAAAGGTATAATTTGGTAAAATGTCTAAGTCACTTCAGTGTAACTGCCAACCAAGTGAATTATATTTTGGGAACTGGTGCGCAGGAAGGGAGAACTTTCAAGGTTGGTAATAGTAAACATTCAGTATCATGGGAAAAAAATTGGAACATTGAGCTAGGGAAAAAAAGAAGCAGCGTAGTGCTGTAATTGCACTGTGGATATGCAGCCATACGGGAGCTTGGTATCACGGCTTATTTATTATATTGTAAGTCTGTGTAAAGATGTATCAGCAAGCTTCCTGTTGGAGCTGCTGTTTAAATAAATTCTTTAAGTGGAAAGATACACAGTGGCAGGTTGAATTTTGCTGATGTGGTGGCACAGTATAAATTTCCAATCTATGTCAATTTAAGGGCAGGATTGAGACAGGCAGCATATCCATACAGGCAAAACTGATAAAGTGGATAAATGGCCCCAAACCTTCCCTGGCCTACTGGTGGCAGTACCTGCTCAAGCAGTGCTTTATGATCAGTGTGCTCTGCTCATTCAGACTGCTGTGCTCATTAGAGTTCTGGCTTTGCTTGCAGCTTCTGGTGTTCCCTTGTTTCTGTGAGCCCTGTAAAGGATATTGTGGGCAAAATCTGTAGCTTGAACACTGTTGGTACATGAGAGGCTGATTCTGCTGTGAGATCCTTGAGGTGGTTTATAGAGGCTGTAGCTGTTCAGATGATGTGACGTGATGTGGTGCAGTCTTCATTGCTTTTGTCTGTGTCAGCTACAGTCCACATCTCAGTGCTGTGTTGAAATTCAGAGCTTCAAGAGATACCTTTTCACAAATGTTACTCTTTCCTCATTTGAGAAACAAGCCAAAACAGAACAATAGCAATTCATTTGTTGCCACCAAAGGGTCCAAGATATGCTTCTTATGAGTCTTCTATTGAACTGAAACCAGAACTGAACTTGGGCTCAGTGGAGATGAGGTAACTTACAGGACAGCTGCACAAAGTCTGTAATGAAAAGAGCCTCCAGCAATCAACTGGGGATACTGTTGAGCTCCTGATGTAAATTGTATTGTTTCTATTATTATGTAAATCCTGTCCTCTGGCCAAAGGGCTCATTTCCATAATCGCTGTGTGTCTGGTTCTCCAACATACAATGCACATGCATGCTGCTGTTTTCATTGACTCCAACTGTTTGTCAGCAACAAAGATGCTGCATCGGCTTCTTGATCACTACAGCTGGAACAGGGAACTGCCAAAGCATTCTTGATAGGGGAAAAAAAGAAAGGCAATGCAATTGTGGTGGTCAAACAGATGAGAGGGGAAAAGTGCTTAAACCTTAAAGTTTTTTTCTTTGATTTTTCTCCTCTTTTTATCTCCACTCTTTCCTCTGGCCTGAGTTTCAATTCATATATAGCAAAAGGCCTTGCTGGCCTTAACTGTTGTGTAGAATTGAAAATCCCAAAGTGTGATATATAGAAGGTTAAATATTCATAAAATCATTAAAGTTAGAAGATACCTGCAATATAAAGTACAAGCATCAAACCAGTGCCACCATACTGACTAAATCATGCTCCCTAGTGACACATCTACATGTTTTTTGAACATCTCCAGGGATGGTGACTCCAGCACCTCACTGGTCAGACTGTTCCAGCACCTGACCACTCTTTCAGTGAAAAAATTTTTCCTAATCTGAACATCCCCTGGCACAAGTTGAGGCTATTTTCTCTTGTTACTAGTGACTTGGTAGATGAGACTGACCCACACCTCTCTATATAACCTCCTTTCAGATAATTTTAAAGAGCTATAAGATCTCCCTTCCACTTCTTTTTTGTCATATTTATACAACCCCAGTTCCCTCAGCTGCTCCTCATACAACCTGTCCTTCAAGTCCCATACTAGCTTTGTTGCTCTTCTTTGGACTCAATCCAGCATTTCAATGACCTTCTTGTATTGAGGTGCCCAAAACTGAACACTGTACTCAAGTTGAGGAGTTACTAGTACTGAGTACAGAGGCACAATCAACTTCTCTAGTCCTGCTGGCCAGAATGTTTCTGATGCAGGCCAGAATGCCATTGGCATTTGTGTCCACCTGGGCAAACTGCTGGCTCATGTTCAGCCAGCTGTCAATCAACACTCACGGGTCCTTTTCCACTGAGCAGCTTTTCTGCCATTTTTTCCAAAGCCAATAACATTGCATGGGGTTGTTGTGACCAAAGTGTAGGAGCTAGTGCTTGGTCTTGTTAGACCAAGGTCAATAGTACGAAGGTTATCAGTTCAGCCTGTCCAGGCTCCTCTGCAATTAACATTCCCCTTCTGGATGTGGGATCCAAAGCACTGGTAGCACTAAGCCACTTGATGTAGCTACCTGTGAATACCCTATGGAAACTGAGAAGAGAAATTGAAAATGCCCTTCTGCCAATATGCTGTGGTTTCTTACATGAATTGTTTCACCATATGCCTTAATTTGTGCTGCATTTAATTGTATGCTTTGGAGTATCTTCACGTATTACATAACTCTGAGTCACTAGAAAGAGAGAGATGCACTGCAGGCTGCAATGTGTTTTATTTGTTGGCTACAACATTGTAAGAGTATAGACTAGTGCTGTGTCTCCATCTGAGGTAGGAGGGCAGAGATGAAGCATTGTAGCAGTCCTTGTACTTAATGCAGTTCCCAGAAATGACAAAAGGCAACATGCCATTTGATATGTTTTATGCACAGTGGTCCAAACACCCAAGAACCTGGCCAATAGCCAGTGAGGACTTGAGTAGGGCAGAGTTTCAGAATGTGCTTGTGGCGGTCACGAATGTTATGTTTCTGATGCCTTTCTGAAATGAGATGTAGTAACAGCTGTGCATTCCTATCCTGATGAAGAATAGGAGTGGGGTTTATGTTCTGATTCATATTCATTTGCTAGAGTGAGCTTCTGACTGCCTTCCAGTTGGTGGTCAACTGACTCTCACTTGGGCTTCTTGAAAGTGCCTGTTACATCAGAAAACTCTAGGAACTGGGAGTGAAGGAGGATTGAGAAGAATGGTCAGCAGTCTTAAAAGAACATTTCACTAGGAGCCTGGGCTGATGAGCAGTGTCCTGGTTATACAAGGCAGCCATGACCCAGTGCAAATGGATATAATCAGAGGGAGTGGGATACAGTGGTAGACTGGATATTGCTTGTAAGGTGATTGAACTTGACAAAATTAAATTCCTCCTCATCTCTGCATGCTCAATATAAGGGATTGTATTTTTCTGTTATAACTTTGTGTAGCCAGTTGCAGAAAAAGTGTGTCCATGTGAAACAAAGGATTAAAAGAGACTAACTTGAGTATTTTCTGCTTTGTTTCGTGTAATACATCATCTGTGTTACATCTTAAAATGTCATTCAAAAACTGTTAATCTCCATGTATAAGGTTATTACATTTTTGTTAGCATTACTGTACTTTATTTCTGCCACCTCTAAAACTTGTAATAACCTCCTGATTCAGACAGGAGTCCAATTCCCTTTGCCTTTTGTTCTTTCACTGCTCTGTGGTTTCCCTTCCACAGGTCCTCAGCTCAGTGTAATTACACTGCCTTGTGCTACCTCTGCACTGCTGAAATCCCTGTTGGCCCATTTCACTGAATTCTCATGGATACTCAGGCTCAGCTGAGATTTACCCTCTCTCTCTGCCTGTGCCTCTTGCTTTTGTCTCCTTTTACCTAACATGAAGCATTTTGGTTTACATTTTTGCATTCATGAGAGGAAAATGGCCCCACAAAAAAACCCAAACAAGCCCAGAACAAAACTATATTGTGTGAGACAGTGGCTCATGTGGAGCCTTGTTTTGACCACCTTAGATTAAAAAGAAAAAACATCCCCACAGTGCATCCTCATGTCTCACTGAACTCTTTCTTCAGTGAGTTAAGATCTGCTCCCTTTCCTGCCAGCTCATTGTCTGATCAGGACCATGCAAGTGTCCAAGATGCACAGCAGCACAAAGGGTTGTTGTGTCTGTTCATGTGGCATAAATATGTATATATAGGGCAGGACTACATAGTCTGAAAATGTAATTAAATGTAATATTAAAAAAAAAAGTTGTGAAAAGCTTGCATGCGTTACTCTAATCCTGGTCCTCTCAGAACAAAGAACAAATGTGGCTGCTGCAACTCGAATTGCAGCCTGATTTTTCTTAGTCTGTAAGCATGCTTGGGAAGAATCAGTTCAATATAAAGTAAGTGTAAAATCACCAAATAATTACCAGTAATGTGTTTAAGGAGTGCTTCCTGGAAGCTCACTTTTGCTCTTTGTCTGCTCTAATGCTCATATAATGTTAAAAGAAGGGATAGAGGGAAAAAAACCCAAACAAATCTCTTTTTTGTTGCTTTTGTACCATGTGAAGAATGCCTTTAAATAGTTCAGGTTTTTTCATCTATTTTGTTTAGTTAGGTTATTTGTCCCTCTACAACTGGAAATTCAGATGCACCGGCAGTACGGTGGAAGCAAGATTGATGTTAGTACAAAGTGAGAAACAGAGATGGGAAATAAGGGAGTAGAGGGCACATTAAAACTTTATCCTTTTTCTCTGCCAGTTGTCCTTCTTTATTTTAAAGCTATTTTGTATTTGTTTTTATCTGCCATTAAAGTCCTGGTCATTCACTGACATCGCCTAGTATTACATGCATATCATGTGCAAGTAACCATGGAGTTGATTCATCCAGTTTCAACCCACTTCTGCCCTCCCACCAGTAGAAGGTGGTTTCCTCTGTTCCTACTTAAATATATTGTCAAATTGGGATACTTGAAATTGCAGGTGACACAAGCATTTGAATTGTCTCCCTGTCAGGGTCTCTTGGCAGTCTCTCCAGATATCATTTCTAGCAGTTACCGCACTTTGAGAGAGACACATATATACCTATCTGCCAAGTGTACAGCTTGCTTAGCCAGCAAGTTTTGTTGCAGTTGTTGGCTAGTGTGGCTTGATAGTTACTAGCAATTGCACATTCACTGCTGCTGCTGGCACCACAAATACACAGGCTCTAAAACCTATAGTCCCACTCCAAGAAGCAAACCTATTTACACATGAGTGGCCCATTTTAACCCCATCCCTCTATTTTCCATGCTTGTTCCTCCCTAAACCACCTTGATCTCTTCTCTTGCCTTTACATCCTACTCTGATAATTCTTGGACAATTCCCAAATGGTCTTTCTTCCTCTGCATCCTGTCATGTGTTAAAAGTTGGACTTGATGATCATAGAATCATAGAATATATTGGGCTGGAAGGTCTTTTAAAGCTTATCTAGTCCAGACCCCTTGTAGTGAGCAGGGACATCCTCAACTAGATCAGGTTGCTTAGAGCCCCATCATGAATGCCTCCAGGGGTGGAGCTTCTGCCACCTCTCTGGGCAATCTGCTCCAGTGTTTCACCACATTCATTATAAAGAACTATTTTCTAACATCCAATCTAAATCTGCTTTGCTCTAGATTAAAACCTTGCCCCTTGTCCTGTCACTACACACCCTTGTGAACAGTCCCTCAGCAGCTCTCCTGTAGGCCTCCTTCAGGTATTGAAAAGCCACTATAAAGTCTCCCCAGAGCTTGGCAAAGGTCTCTTCCAACCAAAGAGATTCTGTGATTCTGTCCCCCATACTCCTGGCCTGTAAACGGTCTTTTAAGGTAAGGTTTTCCTGAGTGCTTCTCCAGTTGACTGGTGGATTTCACACCTGGGCAATAGGGCTGATGGCTCTCCTGGGACAGCCCTAGTTGGGGGGGCTACGGCTCTGTTTTCTCAGCTGAGTTTTCGGGAATGCCTCTGTGTATGTATCTGTGAGGGGATGATCCTGTGATAGCCCTGTGAGCTGCACCAGGTCTAAGTGGGGTTCCCCACCTGCCATTGCCTCTCTGTGCTCTTGCATGTGTATTTGTTCCATATAATCAAACCATCACCATTTGCAGGAAGTTGAATAACTGAACATCAGCCTTTGTGCACCAGTCATTCCCACATAGAGCAGAAGTAATTATACATTTTTTCCCCTCATTTGTCTTTTTGTATGACTCATTCAAGAATTCTTAACCATTGGGTAGCTGCAAAACCCCTCTGTGTAGGATGTGACAGTGATTGATGCTTGGCTTTCTGGTCATTTTTGCATTTCTTTTTCCTTTAAGGGGTGTTCTATAGAGCTCATCATCAGTGTGATTATGTGCTGATATAAAGAAGATCTGTTGAGTGATAAATGACCTGACAGGGTTGATGAGAACAATTCTAGTGAATTTATTGATGTGCTACTATTTTTTTTTTTTCTCTGTAACTCATAAATACAAAAGAGATTAAAAGGATGTGGAAACTCCAAAGATACCTCTTGTCTTAAGCTGTTTTGGTCCAGCTGTTAGTTTGGCTCCAGTCCTCTAGTGTCCCCCAGTCTATATCCCTTTTCTCTTGCTTTTTTTCTCTCCACCCTTCAGTGTGCTGCAGCTGTTAGAATTTCATCACTGTCTCCAAATAACACATTTCCCATTAGCACCACAGCCCCTTCAGTGCTAACGGGAATGTCATTTGTGTGCTTTGCATATGTATTGTAGTTAGGGGATCTGCAGCCAAAGCAGTACTTACACCTTTGGCTGCTGGAACGATGAATTTCTTGCTGAAAGGCACACATAAGGTGCAGAAATATCAAAGGGTACGATTTGCAGACTTACTGTCAGAAAGTGGTTAAGCCTTTTTGTTCCTGTGCCCTGCTTTTCAAATGCTTTTGTGCGGTACTTAGCCTTATCAGTATTTGATTTAACACTTGATGCCAGCATATTTATTCATTCCTCTTGGCAGTGTTAGTACCATGTCGCTCATTAACTCTCACAGTTGTGTCATATATTAGATGCCTTATCCTAAAAAAACAGTTTGCTGGTCTGAAACCACTGCCCATTTTAATATTCTGTATCTGTGTAACTATCATTCTGTCTGTTGGTTTGGGGTTTTTTTTTTGTCTGAATTTTAGATTTGTGTAAATGTGTGTGGTTTAAATTAATGTTGTGAAGTTCTTTTTGTCCACTTTCTTAATTTTTGCTTCATATCCATTTTGTCCTTCTCATCGCTTCCTAACAAAACTCTGGTAATGTTCTTGCTCTTTCCTTTTACAGTCTCATCTCTTGTAATAAGAGTCTGTACTGAACTCTTTCTGCAAGCCTACCACGGCATCTTGATTTGGACCAAAGGGTCAGCTTGGATATCAACTTGTATTTTGGCTGTCTTGTTCTTTATACCTACACGATTCTTGCCTCAAGCGTTCATTGCTTGGTTATGTTCAACCCATTGTCAACCAAGATCCTCAGGTTCATTTCTGCAAAATTGTTTTCCAATTGGTGTGCCCCCAGGGTATACTGGTGCATGGGATTTTTCCTCTTTACGTGCAAGACAAGACTTGCATTTCCCTGTGTTTATATCATGAGGCTCCTGTCAGTCCTTTTCTCCAGCCTCTCAGGGAAACTGTGACTCTTCTTCATTGTGTATAATGACTTCCAGAGGGGAGAAAGTGGTAGTAGCAAATACAGCTTCATGGAATTCTCATTTACTTCAATAGCGCAGGTGAGCTCTGAGTGAAAGCTGGTTTTTGCCAAGTGACCTAGGGATAAAGAGTATTTGTTGGATGTAGTATCACTCCATTGAGCAAAGCTTAGGAGAGTGTTCCTCCAATTCAGAGCTCTTGAAAGTCCCTGCTGCTGAGGACTCTATGTGTCCTTTCTGTGTTTTAGTCAGGAAGGATGTGCTACACTGGAGTGTTTGTTGATATAAGGCTGAAATGAATGCTTGAAGTAACTATTTTTTATTTGATCTGCTAAGTCAAAGAGATCCTAGATTGAAATCCTTGAGGGCTGCAGGTGTTGTGCCCAGTACATAAGTAATGGCCAGCTTATTTTGTGAATGGCAAATGAGATTTTTCTTTCTGGTAACTAAATACAGCTTTGTGACTATCTTGGATAGACCTTTGTTTCTCACTTATGCTGGTCAGGAGAGGCCTGCTTTCCTCATCAGTGTGCCACTTGTGGCCATGCGTTTTTGATGTGTGCCATTAAAGACAGAACCTTCAGCCCTCCTCTACCTGATGTTGAATACTCTCAGTTAAAAATTGCTTCTGCTATGACTAATGTTCACAATAGATGATCTTGAAAACACATTTTTACCTTGTGTTTCTTGAGCTAGAAATTCTGAGAGATCCATTTAAACAGTGTGTTTAAGCTCTGTGAGTACTGCTTGAAACACAGGTGTTGAAAACTGATTGCCAACATGCTTTGGGGATGTGGACTTAACTGGTTCACTCTGTTAACTAAGTTTTTTATGAGCTTCGGAGTCTCATCAAGTCCTGCCTGCTTTCTCCTGCCAAATAAATATTCCCTAATAATCCCCCAAACTGTTCTTTCATTTTCATTATTTACTTGCTTGTTTCATAAGTAAACAATCTTTTATTTTTTTCTCCAAGAAGCCTAAACTAACTTAGATACGAGCTGCTCCTTGGCTGAAGCACAATAGCAGCTCCTGTGCAGTGTGATGTGTTTGTCAGTGTTCCTTGAAGAATGCCTATTAACTCTGGAAAATCAGCACTGCATAGTGATGTTCCAGAGGGCTGTGGAAGTGTATTGGGAGAAGAACATGAAGTATGTCTTGCATGTCTCTGCTAAAGCAATAGAGAATTAGTGAATTCTGTGCTTCCTACCTTGTACTGAAGTTCTCATTTCGAAAGCTGGGGTTTTGGCTCTTTGCAGATATGGACTGGATTGCCTGCAGATCCCCTTTACATATGCCTTCCTGCTTGACAGTAAAACATTAGCAACCAGCTCATTTAAACAGTTGCCTAAACATTCTGAATAGTTGTTTCATAAACAATCTGAATAAACATTTTAAATAATAATGAATGAATTGTTCTCATTTTATTTTCCATGTTTTTCTAGAATAGAATAGAATAAAATAGAACATTTCAGTTAGAAATTTATTGCTCTTTAACCTCTGCTCTCTCAATATCCTCATGGAGGAACTGCACACATGATCTGCAGCTCCATTCCCAAGAAAAGGAAGGAAATGCAGATTTTGCCCATATCACTCACTTATGAAAACACCTCTGCGGAATAATAAAGAGCTTCAGTGGCATTGATTGGCTTTTTACATATTTTTTTTTTAATCTAAAGAGCCATAGACTGCACATACACAGTGCAAGATCCCCCTCCCCCTTTTTAGGAGGGCTCTGGATTATATTACATATTTCTAGCTGCTGGTTCAAATTTCTAAAGTAGGATTTTTCTGATTACAAGCTAAAGTTTGAATTTCCAGCCCCGCTGAATCCCCCTCCAAACCTGCTGACTCTACCAGGCAGACTGATATTCTAGTGTATTTGTTAGTGTTCAAGCTACATTCTTGCCATTCTTTTCTCACAGGAAAATATCTGTAAATAGCTCTGTCTAAAATTTCTTACTCTGCTGGGTTTCTTGTCACCCTCTGGAACTGTAGCGCCTTCTTTAATTTGAGTGTTAATGTACCTCCAAGAGTAACCAACCGATCGTATGATGATAGATCAGTGCCACTTGGTTTAAGGGAGCATTTGCTGAAGTATGCCTTTCCTACCTTATTTTAAAGGTTCGTAGTGTCACTTTCTCCTTGCATGGGTTAAGGGAAAAGGTTTGGTTTAGGTTTTTATCTTAAAATAGGATTATTTGCTGCAAGAGTGGTTATTACTGTTAAAGTGCAGTTTTCCCAATTTTAAAGTTTTCCACAAAAGTCCATGTAAAAAATTGTGTGACATTTAGTGTATCACGAGCAGAGTTCAGTTTAAGTAGGAAAGAAAAGGGAGAACTATTACTAAATGTATAAACTAGTATCAGTCTTGACATTAATTTTAAAAATTGATTCCCCTTCAAGACAATTGAACAAACCTTAGTGTCACTTCTTTTTTGTCTCATCTGTTTCTTTTGAGTCAAAATAGATGGGATATTGATAATAGATAGGTTTATCCTATGTTTAGCCAACATTTGCCCGCAAAAAAATGCATTCTTTTATATGAAAATATGTTTTAAAAATAACATCTTGGATAAGACAATTTTACAAATCAACCTTGAATATGAATTTCGGAGCTTTAAGCAACCAAATCTCCAAAGTTTGTCAATATTCTTAGTTTGAACCACTACCAATTTTCATTATGCTTGGGATATGAGGTTTCTGGCTTTATATGAAGATTTTCTACTTAACATTTTTACTGGTTAATTTCTCTCAAAACACCCCTTCCTCCATTTGTTATGCAGTTTCAGAAACTTGGGGGAACATCTGAGAAGTGCTAGGTAGTTCACATTTGTCAGGGATATTATCTTGAATCTCTGATTTTTTTGTGACTTGTCAATCATCTTAAGGATTGCAGGGTCTCTTAGAGCACTGGGGCAAGAACAAATTGTGTTGTTATAGCTTAGTTTGAGAAAGTTCTGTTGATGCACCAGCTTTTAGCTGTGATGTAGCAGTGCACTGGCTTGTCTTAGGAGTGTAGCTGGAGCATAAGTATAGAAAGCTGTGCATTATCCATACTCTTGAGAATAAGAGTATTCTTCTCCTTGTTCATAGTTGAGTGCTTCTGTTGAAATAAAACCTTACTGCATGCCTCAGCTGTTGGGAGAGGAAACTTCTTAATTGGAAGGTTGGGATATGGGTAGCTCATAGAAGCCCTGAGCAGTGAAAGTCATGGTCTTCTTGCAAGCACCGTCTTGGGAATTCCAGAATTTTTAGGATTTTCTAGTGTCAGTACTCATCCCTGAAGATTATACACCTATCTGTACAGAGGAATATGATGTAATTGTGTATTTTATGGAAGTGAGACTGCAGTAGTTAGACAAGTTTATGCAAGAAAGATAACACAATGATAAAAACCAAGTGTTTGTCAGTTTAAGGTAGGATCTTTTTTCTCTGGTTGGCTGGCAGTTTGCGCTTAATTGGATCTTATTTTTTAATTTATGATAATTTATTTTCAATTTAATTGCATAGCACTGGCTGATAGGAATATTATAAATGTAACAAATCTTCTGCTGGGTAGTCTATAATACAAAGCATTTGCAAGAGCTGGCAGGTCTTTACAGGCTGAATTATAATGAAAAACATCTAGAGGCATATGATTTAAGCCAAAGGTGCTGTAAGATTGCATAATTGTAAGACTTTTATTCTGAACTACCATGTTCATGCATTAAAATAATTATAGGGTGCTGATGATGCAGCACCATTTAAGAAAATGAATGACTGAATTTTACTGAAGCCTATTGTTTAAAGTAAGATTATGCTGCTGTACTAAAAAAATAAAAGAGAGAAACTATGCACAAGAAGATAAAATGCTGTCAAGTCATGGATCATAACACTGGAATTGGGAGTCGATCTCTGTGGAGAAACTGCAGTTTTTAACTGCTCTTTTTAAGGAGACCTTATATGATGAAACAGTTCATACAAGTGTTGAAATTTGGTGAATCTCTATTGCTGTTACCTTTTCATACGAGGTGTCTAAGAGTATGGCAGTAATCTGACCTGAACTGCCTCACTTCTAAAGCTGGTGTGTTATTTTTAGAAATTGTTAATGATTGTATGAAAAGGGAATAATAATTTCTAATATAGTGATGCTCAGAAGTATAAAATCATGAGATATTGTGTATAGGTACTACCATACTAGTATAACCTAATGGTTAGCACTTGAATGTGAATACCTACATCTTGCCTGACCGTGTCGCTTCTCAAAACCAGCCTCTTTTGTGGATGTCTATGGGACCTCTATGAGAGCATGTTTGCGCCCATATCTTCTGGTAGAGCTTGTCTGTCTACTTCAGCATAGAGCTCATTAGTTTTCAAGCATCACCTCCTCCAAGCTCACCCTTGCAAACAAATTGTGTTTGCCAGCAAAGTACTTGGCTTTATCTGGCAGTCCAGATGAAAACTATTACTAAACTATGAAAAAAGCTTAAGAAAAATACCCCCAAAACTCTAAACAAAAAATTCTACATCAAGTTACATCTGCTGGATAGAACAGCCTGAAGAAGTAGCCTTGAACCAAAATGCTTGTGTAGTCCTTCAACAGGTAAAGAAATGATGCTGAGAAAAGGCCAGTTTCAAGCCATGTATGAAGTCTCTATCAAACTATGAAGTAGTATCTACCAAGCAGGCATCCTTCTTTGTGCAATGCTGTGTCTTGTTATCTCCTAAGTGATCTACAGCTCTGTGGCACTCTGTAACCATGGGTTTGTTGTTGTCCCAAGCAGAAACAATGGAGCTGGAGAAAAAAGTTGGAGGGAAGGATGGATGCTTGCTTGGTGTTACACTTACATTTTGTTCCACTACTCCTTGAGCCCCTTACATAAGAACCCTGAGTGCAAATACAGAGTTAACAAGAGAATTGCACAGTGCATCACAAGTAGTTGCCCCTTCATCTGTTTCTGACTCATCATCAACATCCAAAGAGAAATGTTAAAAAGTGCAATAGGGGACAAGTAATAGGTGAGTAGCTGATGCTATTTGCTAGCAGGTCTTTCCAGGTTGGCATGTCACTGGCAAAACAAGACTCAGTCATTCTAGAAGTTTTTAATAAGAACTCAGACATTTCCTATTTCAGGGGACCTTTCTAGGTTAAGTTGCAAGAGGTTTACCTTTAATGTTGTTTTTTTATTGCTTCACATCAAACCTCCTGTTTTATTTTTTATATTTCTGAGTGTTGTAAGCTTATTTTAAAAAATAAACCACTCTTCATCTGTAGCAGTTACTGGAACAGAGTTGTGTTGGTATAAACAGTCTAGTGCTCTGTTATCCCAGTCTCCCAGAAAACTACCAGTCAGCAATAACTACAGTGGAAGATAGGAATTTACTTCTCCTTGGCAATTTAAGTGAGGCATGTGAACTGAAGCATTTTGTGAAACTGCTGCTTTCTCCTACAATAAATTTTGTTCTAGCTTCATTAAAACAAGTGAAAGAACTGTAAAAAGCTTGACAATTGTAGTAGGGTGACCTGTAAAGGAGGACAAATGAGCTACTTCAGGTTTTTTCCTCTCATCTCAGCTGCTTAAAAGAAGTTTGGAAGATTGTTTCCATGTTTTCCTAATTCATAACAATAAAAACTCTGATCTGGATAAACATCAAAAGACTTTCTCAGTAATTGGAGACTAGTGGCATCATGTATTTCAAATTACTTTCATTTGGAAATTTCCTTATCCTTTTTTTTTTTTTTAAATGCAATTCCAGCACCTTCTGGTTTCTTTGAGAAATTTAAGGATGGAAGATCCACAGGTCCACAGCAGATGTCCTTTTTCCAAAAGCACTGAAAAATAGATTTTATCATTGTGCTATATTGAAGAGGTCCAAAATGTGTTATACAAAATATGTATATTTTAGAAGTGCAGTTTTAAACTGCCAATTTAATTATAATATAAATAAAATGGAAATAATCTGGTTTAATGTTGTCTTGCATTAGTGCTTTATTTGTTATTCTTTGGGGAAAACTGATTTGTTGTTTACTTTGGTGTTAGTTTTGTCAGGGAGAGGGGGAAACAGGAAAATGAATTTTACTACTTTTCGTCATATAATGAATGGTTTGGTGATTGAGAGTATTCATTCCCATGTGTGTTGCATTATGTTGAAAAATCAAAAATTACTTATTTCCTGGTTAATATTTAAGTTTAGTATTATGTAAAATTAGATGTGGCTTGAAATCTGGAAATGAATTAAAACAATAAACATTTATTACATGGTTACATAAAGCTACATTAATTGTGCTGGAGACTTAAAGAAAACTTTTAAAAAACATGCTCTGCATTTAAAATTAGTGTTGGGGCAATGCAGCTATAGTATGTTGAACTATATTTGCTAGTCACTCTGTTACAGTACAAACATGAAACTTATCCCTGTGTATCAAGGGTTTCATGAGGTTCATGTAATGTAGTTTATTAGGCTGGACTGAGGACAGTAGTCTTCTGTATCCTACCCTTTTAACAGCAAACCTGGAATTCTTGAATATGTTTAATTAAAAAGATTTTAACAGCTTGAGAATGTTTAGGTATTAGAATCTGTCACAACTTGCAATTTTTATTAATTTTATTTTAGATTAAATGGAGCGATAATGTAGACACGAATGATAGCCAACATAGGTTCTTAAGGGAAAAGTTCTGCTTAACTAAATTTTCTGTCCTGACAAGGTCACCCATCTGACCAAAGGAAGCCAGGTTTGGGTTGTTTTTTTTTTTATTTTAGCAAAGCTTTTGATACTGTCTTCCACACTGTCTTCCTGGATAAACTGTCCAGCCCACAGCTAGACAAGTTCATAGTATGTTGGGTGATAATTGTCTGAGAAGTTGCATTCCAAGGGTTATAGTAAATAGGGTTACATCAGTCTTGGCAACTAGTCACCACTGGGGTTCTTCAGGGCTCAGTTTTAGGGCCAGTGCTCTTCAATGTTTTTATAAGTGATCTGGATGCAGGAATCAAATGTACATTAACTAGGTTTGACAACAATACTAAACTGAGAGGAGCTGTGGACTCCCTTGAGGGTCAAGACACCTTACAGGGAGATCTGGATACACTCAAGCTGAACAATCACTGACTGTATGAAATTTAACAAGAACAGGAGCCAGATTTTCCATCTGGTGTGGGGTAATCCTGGTGCTAGTTTCCTTTCTATGGTGGCCAGTGACAGAACATGGGGAGATGGAGTGAAGCTGCATCAGAAGGAAATCCAGCTTGGTCTTTAGGAGAAATGTCTGCACTGAGAGAGTGGATGGCATTCCTCAGGGACGTGGTCATGGCACCAAACCTGTCAGAGTTCATTTTCAGGGATAATACTCTTAGGTAGTAGTCCTGCAAGAAGCATGGATTTAGTTAGACTTGATGATACTTATGGGTCCCTTCCAACTTGAGATATTCTAGGACTTGTTCTTGTACCTACTGTGTTTACTGTGTGGAAAATGGCATGACTGTAATTTAAAATGCAACACCCACCCTTTCTCACAGTATTTTAAAGAACTAATTTTCTTTCAGTTTCTCTGTGCATCTTAGCTGTTTTTCAGGTTTTGTTTTATAAAAGTGTCTATGTAGAGTCAATAATGATATTGATATAGCTTTTTGCATTTGAAAGATGAACTGAGATATGGGATACTGTTAATTTCTGCAAAGACTAGTGTAAAAATGCTGAAATAAATTTTTTAGCTGCTGTGCGAGACTGCTGGGGAGGCTAGTTTCCCATCAGGGTTTCAATTTCAGAATGAAAAAGACACGTGTAGCAGCCAGTCTCTGCATTGCCATGCTGCAGCAGAATCCCATGAAGCGAGGTATCCATCTGTAATTCAAAACTTCAAGTGGGATCTAGCTGAAGCAATGAAGGTCCCACTTTTGGCATTTGTGCAGCAGCTGCCTGGGCACTGTGCCATTCATCAGAGGCAATGTGCATTCCCTTTCAATCCTACTGTGATTCCCTTCCTCCCTCCTGTTTTAGATGCTTTCGTAGAGCTGAGCAGTGTGAACTTTCATCAGAGGAGGTGAAAGTGATGTTGCTCATTCTGAACATGCCAGGATTATTTTCCCAAGTTCAAGTCCCAGTGAGGATTTGTTTCTGTTTTTCTCCTCATGGTTGCTCCCTTACAAGCTTAGAGTTGGCTTGCACTTTGATGTAATTGCAAGAAAAAAAGCTAAAAGCTTTTTACAGGTAAAGAAAATTAATGTGCTTCTATTCTGAGCTGTAGTGTATTAGCAGTAATCCAGTTATATTCACTCCTTTGCAAATGAAGACCATAGAAGACAAGCAGCTTTGATCAATCTCACTTACAATTGCCATGATATCCTATCCTTGCAGTCTTTTACCCTCCTGTGCCATTCTTTTTAACCACAGTTGGTACAGTTCCTGAATGTGGAACATAACTTCTGTTTTCCATGCTATAAATGATGGTTGGGGAGGTTTAGATGACCTAATGTTGTGAGAAGCTGTAGCTGAAAGCATAAATATCATGTATCTGTCTTCTGGAAAAATTGAAATAAACCCAAAAATCTTGTCATGGTGAAATAAACATCAGGGACCACTGGCACAGGAGCAGCTGTGAGAGGGAATACCTGACGTGTGCTCTCCCCATCATGGTTTTCACTCCTCTTCTAAAAGCCATGCTGACCTGAGTATACTGGTGAACATTTAGATGAGGTCTTAAGGGATAAGACTACTTTTCATTTTAATACGTATTATGGTAAGATCATTGTGTTTGAACTGTGCTTCCACTGTTGCCTATGTGATTTTGGTGGCCACACACTGAAGTAAGAAACTGCTGTGGTCAAATAGATGTTGAAGTAAAGCTTAATATAAGTAATCATAAATTTTGGTGGCTGAAAGAGCCTGTCTGTATCAACCCTGCCCACACAGAAATTGAAAATAGTTGTCTGAATTGCTCTTAAACCTTTCAAGCTGTAAAGCATTGCAGTTTGCCTTCTCTTGCTAGCCATCTTCCTTTTGACCTTCCCCTTAAACCTATCCTTCCACTGCATTTAAGGGAAAAAATTCCAGGAGGATGGCTGATACGTATCCAGTAATCTATAATAGTCTCTCCATACGCCTGTCACTGGTTTGCATGCAGCCCAGGTGGTAAGGTCTGAAAGCTGTTGCCAACTGGTAGCTTTCTTGTGGGCTGTGAGAAATGAGATACCATCCGGGCCAAAGTGAGTTGAGATTTCTGGTAAAGGAATGCAATTTCACTGCTCAGTCCCTATTTGCAGCCTCTTCAAAGGTGCTGAGGCAGAAAGCCATCCAGGAGACTGAATTTTTATGGTTTTATGAGTCCAAAAAGTAACTGCGTGTGCTTCAGAACAGACTGTAAGGGAGGGCCAGGCTACAAATAGGCTGTGTACTAACATAACAATATTATTTTCATATAACAAGGTCTTAAATATAGGTAAACCAGTAACAAGAATGAACCAAACTGGTTTTGAATACTAAGGAGGAAACAGAAAGAGTGTTACAGATGCTGAAGAAGTTAAGCACAAACAAGAACTTAAAAGCAAAGGGAGCTTGTGGTGACTGTTCTAACATGGGAGAAAAGAGAGCCTTGGTACGGATTAACTGAACATAGTAGAGGCTTGGGGTTTTTTAGCACAGTCTTCTCAGTTGGGAAGTCTTTTAGGAATATGTATAGCCCAAGCCACACTGGTGGCCAACTTCCTCCTGAGTGGTTGTCTATCTGTTGATACTGCTTTTGGAGCGAGGGGAATAGTGAATAAATTGTTGAGCCCTACTTGGCTCTAAGCCCGATTCTGGGAACAAAGGGATTAAGTACAGGACTTCAGTTGCCTTATGTGGATTTCTTATACTGCCACTTTGCAGTTCCATGAGGTACCACCTCATCATCTTCGCTAGGAGTGAGCTGCACTGTACAACCCAGGAGCACCTGTTTAGCTTTTTACTCACTGTTCAATCTAATTGTTGAGTGCTACTTAAACTCTGCTCTGAAGACAGCCTGCAGTGACCTTATTATGATGATATTGGAGTGCTTCATAAATATTTAGGACTTTAGGACTGAGGAAAAGCAGAGAGTAGCATTTTCTCCACTTTCTGTCATGTAGGAGAGTAGAACGCAGTGATGCTCAGAAGATATTCCATTTCTGTCTGGCCAGTTTTAGACCCTGACCTTTTTAGGACACTTGGAGTTAAATAGCAGCCTGTCTCCAGAGTGCAGGTTCTGCTGTATTTATAAGTGCTTGGCCATTCTGCCTGCTGAGCAACCTTGGTCTCAAATATCACCACTAAGAAACAAAGACCGTGATTAATAGGAACATGACTATGTGAGGAAATCTGCTATGCATTGATCACGTTGGATTTCAAGGACAGGAATTGAGTGTCACAGAATCACAGGCTGGAAAAGACCTCTGAGATCATCAAACCCAGCCTATGACCTAACATCACCACATCAACTAGACCATGGCACTCAGAGCCACATCCATTCTTTTCTTAAACCCCTCCAGGGTTGGGGACTTCACTACCTCCCTGGTCATCCTAACATCCAACCTAAGCCTCCCCTGGCACAGCTTCAGGCTCTGGCATTTCATCCTATCGCTAGTTGCCCGGGAGGAGTCTGACTGCCACCTGACTACAACCTCATTTTCAGGTAGTTAGAGAGTGATAAGGTTCCTCCGAGTCTCCTCCAGGCTAAACAATCCCAGCTCCATCAGCATCTCCTTATAAGACTTTCCCTCTAGTCCTTTGTTCCTGTTTGTGCAGTCCTGGTCTTCATTGCAGGACCACTGTATTCATGATTAGGTTATAGACAATACTCTCTTCTCCCTAGAGCAAGCTGGTTGTGCTTTTGGGCTGTGGAAGCCATTCTATTTCCACAGAGGAAATAGACCTGTGATTGCATGGATGGATCTATAGTGAGCTTGAAGTGATGGTTCCCAGTGTTTACTCCATGAATTTGTACTCACAATGTATCTTTAATGTCGATCTTGATGCATCATTTCCTAGGTTTTAAAAAAGCAGACATTAATCGCACTCAACTCTTTGACACTCTTTGGCTGCTATGGTGGACTGTAGGCAAACTGTTCTAGATTCATAGCTCCAATTTCTGCCCTTTTTGCTTATGGTATCTGTTCCGTCAGTGTTTGCCAAGTGGTTGTCCTCTGTGTTGGTAGCTCAGCCTTTGCACTTTGCAGCTATTACCTATGCAGTGGCATATGTAAAAGGCAGCTGGGTCTCACCCTGCACCCTGGACAGGAGCAAGCTCTTTCTTGGAGGAAGTTCCCCTTCCCTCAAAGATAAGTTTCTCTCTGCTATCAGGTTTCAGTGGTGACTTGAGTATCTGTGGTTTTATTTTAGTCACCTTCTTTTCCCATGGCCTTTTCATGTCTCTGTGCTCCACAGATTCTCATATTTGTGTTATTGTTGATGATCTGTGTGCTGGGAGTTCTGAGGGCTTTCAGAGTAAGCAGCTGGGTTTTCCACACCATTCTGGTGAGCTTTAGAACTCTTCCAGTATTGACAAACCAACATTGTATGTGGAAAACAGACATGTAGGAACATGCCCCTGGTATTGAGCTGTCTTTGAAGAGGAGACATAATTTATAAATACATTTATAAAGAAATGTGTTGCTGTTTTCATCACTGCAAATACAGCCTGCTATTGGGATTGGTTCTGGTAATTATGAAATGGTTGACCTTTCTTCACTTACTGTGTTTTCTCATTAAATCTCACCATAAATCCCCCTTTTTTTTTCCTGGAAAACATTTAGCCCAAAATGTTCTTGTGCATGAGGATGAAGAGCTGTTCTGAATGTCTGTTCCTTGTTGGTGATGTTGATTCTTTCAATTCCATGCTTTTAGAATCCAAGATCAACCTGTTGAGTGCTTCTTGTTTCAGAGTAATATCATGATACTTACATAACAAGATAATGGCTTTACTAAAGAAAGCAACCTATAAGTGTAAATTATTTCCTTAAATTGCCTTCATGGAGGTGTTCACCTGGACTTGTGTTCTGGTACACACAGGAGCAAGGGTATATGTAGAAAGTGAAAGAGACTTATTAAAGATCTAACTAACACCCTGTTGTCATCAAAATGGAGTTTTGTATACTTCAAATTGGGAAGATCTGATGAGAATGACAGGTCCTAAAATGCCTGTGGACTGCGTAATTCCCGTTTTTTACATGTAAATGCAAAGCTTCAGTTCTGTTGTCATTAGGGTGGGAGATGTGAAATGAAGGTGTCATAGAATCATAGAATGGTCTGTGTTGGAAGGAACTTTAAAGATTATCTAGTTCCAGACTCCCTGCCATGGAGAGGAACACCTCTTGACCAGGTTGCTCAAGGCCCCATCCAACCTGGCCTTAAACACTTCCAGGGAAGGGGCATCTACAACTTCTTGGGCAACCTGTTCCCATGCCTCACCGTCCTGCTAGCATCTAATATAATATATCAGTATTCCTAAAATATATGCATACCGTACATGTTCATCACTCACTTGAGATGTGACCTTCAAAACAGTTATGCAATGCTTGAGTTTACTGAGTGTGCAGGGTTTGTTTTGCTCCATTTTAGTCTAGAGGGAGGGCTATGTGTAGGAATAGATCTTGTAAAATGTGTTAGTTCTCAGGTGATCATCTCCAAATCTGTAATTCCTGCCTATGTCTGTTGAGGCACTGAGTCATCTGTGTGAAAGAACTGTAGAGTGCTGAGTGCTCTTGGCTCTCTTATGAATCTGAGGCTAAAATACTAGCTTTAATGCTAACACCCTTTCCATCTTAAAGAATTAATGAACTTCTCCACTATAGCTTTTTTGTTTGGTTGGTTTCTCAGTGACTTTTTCTGCTATTTTCTGTTGAGTCTTTCAGTCTAAGGCTGTGAGGTGCTTTCCACCTTCCCTTATAAAGCATCGGTATCTGCTTTACCATTTTCTTTTCCACACATAACTGCTTGTTCACTGTACTCTCCACCCTTCCTTCCCCCACCCAGATATCTCAGGATGCAGTGCTCCTGGTGCTTTGATATACTTGGTCTTACACTTTCTATTTGAGCTGAGCTCCCTGTCATGGGATAGTTACAGGCTGCATTCCTGTGCTGGAAATAGATTCTTTCTGCATAACCTGCTTCCTTATACCCTTTAGCATCTGAAGCCTCTGGTAAAGCTCTGTCACCACTACCATAGAAGGAGCAGCGTGGGAATCATCAAAAACTGAGAAAGGTGACAGGAAGAAATTAGCAGCTTGCTACTTTTCCAAGAGATGGAAGTTCAGGGTGTCGGTTGGTTGTGTGATACCTTCACTGTACTATTATTACAATTTAAGCTAAAGAAGATAACTGGTCTTATTCGATACAGTCATAGGAAAAAATTCCCAAATACTGCATGAGGCATAAAATTACTTAATACACAAGCATTTGTAGTATCTTCATTTTCCTCTGTGCCATTAATAGGAAATTATTCAGCCTGTGTTGCTTTTGATTTTGCCAGCAGATATCTTTTCAAGAACCAAGCAGCAAAACTGAACTATTGCTCAGAATGTAAAGCCTCTATAAGTTTTGGTCACGAGTTTAAATTTAATTTCTAATTACACTGACCTGAATAAATAATTGATGTTTCAGGCTGTTTAAAAAAAAATCTAAGGTCCTGAAAATTAAGTGTTTCAAGGAGGTGGTAGAGTCGCTGTCCCTGGAGGTATTCAAGAAATATGTACATCCGACTCTTGAGAAGATGGTTTAGTGAGTATGGTGGCATTGGGTTGATGGTTGGACTAGATGATCTTGCAGGGCTCTTCCAACCTTATTGATTCTATGATTCTTTTCTGATTATCATCACCTGGCTATTTCACTGTTGTTTAGTCCTCATCAGAAAAAAGGAACGTAAAGGGTTAATTAAAAAACAAAAAAAAGTTACTTTTCATTTCAGCAAGGACTGTCCTGTGAACACAAATTTCTGTAGCTCTGAATTAATTTTTGCCTCTAGTCCTATCACCTATGAGTTTGGCCTGTGGTTCAGAATGACTGCAACAGGCTTTGGGAAAATCACTTCTCTCATATGAGTATCTGCTTCCCATCCTTAAAATAGTACTTCCTTTGTCTGCTAGGATTCCAGCTCTTTGCTGTAGGGGCAATTTCAAGTGACAGGGTCCAGTTGTTGTAGGAGGCACTTCTCAAATCATGACAAGCCTAAATTCATCTTCCTCTCCTGCCAGAAGTTTCCTATGTGAGCTCTGGCAGTTCACTTGGCAGCTTTTTGCTGTCCATGAAATGGGATAACGAGCATGTCCTGCTGCACACATCTTCAGGAATGGACATACTTAAGCTGTGGTTGCACAGATTTTGAAGCTGAACTTAAATTGGGATTGCCTTGATCCAGCCCTGCCTTCCTTTTTCCCTGAGCATGCTTTCCTCTGTATGCAAGTAACTTGTGGAGCTGTACTGGCCAGATTGACAGTGTTTTTTTGTGGTCAGCTCAGCTTCTTAAAATGTCTTACTGAACAGATGTGAGTGTCAGCTCCTGGGAAGAGTGGAGTGCTGCAGGGGAAGTGAGGAGACAGGAAGAACTCAGGAATTTGGATTTGCAGTTGCTTTAAGTTGCCAGAGCTCTGCAACCTAGGAGACTGCAGTGGTAGTGATGAAATAAGGATGTTGAATAAACAGTTATGTTCAGACCACTACAAAGACACCCTGATCTCCACAGACTTGGTGACTGGGTCCTTCCTGCTTGAAAGTTGATGCAGAAAACAATCTCAAACTAAAATTCTTGGTTTTCTATGTGAAGAAATCTTCATCTTCTACCCATAATCTATTTTCCACTCAGTCCCAGAGTTTATTGGTCTTGTATGTCCTTCTCTGTGCTGAGTCTCCTGTCTCTGAACCCCAGAGTGGTTCTTCTTCCTTTGCTGTAGTCCTTTTCTCTAGTAGGATAAACACAACTCTCTTTAAGGTTGTTATTAATATGTAGGAGGTTACTTTTGTTCTCTCTTTCCTTTCCAGGGTTTTGCATGTACAGCCCCCCTTGCCCCAAAGCAAAACACCCCAAAAGGTGGGGGAGGAACTGAAAGTAATGTGCTTGGTGTGATTTGGTCTCTGGCATGCAGGGTGTAAGGCTTGAGTATCAAGTCCTTCTGAAGACTGAATAGTTGTGAAGGACATCTCATAAGCAAGAAAAAACTGGGCAAAGTAACTTTGGGGTACATATATTTCTTTAGTGCTAACAGCAGACATCAAAACACTTGAATTCATACCTACAGTCATATATTCATATATACTACAGTGTATGTATTTATTTACAGACCATAATTTCAGTGTAGGTGGGATATAAATTTTTAAGAGCAAGTTCTAAACTTTAAAGTCAGTGTTTAACAAAAGGCTTGGCTTGCTTTTAGAAATTAGCAGCATGTTCATGATAACCCTTGACTGATTCTGTGGGAGGAATAATTGCAGTGGTTAAGCACAATGCACTCACAGTCATTCACATCAGATTTCAGTGGATTCGGTCAAATTATGTGATAAAACACCCATAAATACAGAGGAGCAGAGGGAACCCCACTAACCTAAGTCTCTCTACAGCTTCTGGAGAAGTTAAGAAGGAGGTGCTGAGATCTCTGTGGAGTCCGTTGATAGGACAGGTGGTAATGGTTCAAAACTGCATTGGGAGGCTCAGTCTTGACAGTAGGAAACATTTCTTTAGCTAGAAAGTGGTCAAACCCTGGAACAGACTTCCTAGAATGGTGATCGAAGTCCTGTGCCCATCAGTGTTTTAGAGGCATTTGGGCAGTTACATGCTTTAGCTTCTGAACTTCAGCCCTGAATGATCAAGCAGTAGAGCTGGATCTTTGTTGTAGGTCCCTTCCAACTGAGGTATTCCAATCTAGTCTAGCTGAGCCCTGTGCCTAATCTCTACAATTCATCTTGTCTTCTTACCTGATTCTATTTCCGTGAGTGAGTGGCTCACAGATGCATGGTGGATGCTTGAAGCCCAAGTACCAGCAAGCAAAGAAAGAACCCGGGTAAGTGGAGTCCAATGCTTCCATAGTGCCAATACACAAAGTGACTGTAGTGTGTGCATATAGTGTGTGGCTGTGTGTCATCGGGAGGCACAGCAGTCAACTGCTGGGCAGGCCAAGCAAGGCTCTCTAACTGAGGGATCCATTACATGTAGATGCACATGTGTCTGCAGTGAAGGGCTCTGAATGCAAACCACAGGACAGGCGAGGTAGGCCTCAGGAGTGACATATCTAGGTATTAGCAACAGTGGAGACCAGAGATCAGGGACTAGGTAGACATAACATGTCTCCAGCTGGCAATATCCATATTATACATGTGTGTTAGGGTTGTGTCTTTTGGTGTTGGATGTTTGAGAACAAAGCAGTTTACATTAAATTTGGTGTTGTTTAATCAAACGGTGTCTTGGGTTATGGAATATAAAATTGTATTCTATTTTCATGTGTTGAAAGCAGTTGAGAAGCTATGTGGTTTTGTCTCTAGTAACTCCAGTGGGATGGGGGAGTGAATGCCTTTTACTGGCCCAATTGTTAAAACCAGGTGGGGCAATGTTTCTTATCTATCTTCTGCTGATGGACCATTAAGGCTCATATCAT
>VZRI01012284.1:0-96619 GCA_013397515.1 Upupa epops | reverse complement strand
TTCCCAAATCTTTTGCCTGAAAGCCCTTAAATTGAAAAAGTTTAATATTCTGGAGGGAGGGGATTGACAGTCTCCATTCCGAGGGAGACTCCAGCTTTCCCTAACCGATAGCTGTCTTCCCAAACCGAGACAAATGGGTAATATAATATTCTTAGAGGTTTGCCTATGTTAGCAACTGATGCCAGGCTTGCACTTAAATGTCATAGACTGTGTACCTTCTTCTGGTACTTTGATTCATCTTTTTCCATCTCTGGCATTTTGCTGTTGAGTAACAACATTGGTCTGTCCCTCCTAAACCTTTCCAGGACACAGGATGCCTGAACTCTAGGCATATGAATTAAATGAATAAAATAGCTTGGCTAATCTAATTATGAAGGCAGGCTGCACTGAAGTGCACAGCTGGTTCTGCTGACAGTGCAGAATGCTGTTATGAATTCTGAAAAGCGATAGAAGTGCATTCATTTAAAAATAGTAGGTTTTGGGTTTTCCTGGACTGTGAAGCTAGAATGTAAAACAATGGATGGAGTACCACGTGAAGTTCAGCTCAGAAATGTTTCTTGATCAGGTTTTTACAAAACACAAGCTGTATGTCACTAATCATAGAAGTGTATGTCATGGAATCATGGAGCGTATTGGGTTGGAAGGGACCTCCAAAGGCCATTTATTCTAAGCCCCATACAACAAGCAGAGACATCTTTAACAAGAACAGATTGGTCAGAGTCCCACTTACACACATGTATTCTGAAATCATGCTGGATACTTTTTTGAGGCATTTGCAGCTGTCACATAGTGCCTGAGCTTCGAAAATGCAGGAGGTGAAGAAAATACATGTTACATTAGTTTATGCAATTTTAGTGACATAATTACAGGGCTAGATACCACTTTGCAAACTTTCTGGTCACAAAGAGCTCCACTCTCAGTTGTCAGAACCTCTATTTTTATTTCTGTGAAAGCCATAATGCAGCATTCTGCCTGTCCCCCTAAATAACTGTTCTCAACAGGTGACCTCTTGTGAGAGAGGGGACTTCTTCAAATTGTGATTTGCATAATGCATCGGCCTTTGTCTCTTAATAGCTCTCAGTAGCCATTCTATTTTCTTTGTGTTTGGTTCTCTTCTCTATTAAGCCATTATATGAATGCAGTAAGTATGAGGGTAAAATTAGTCCATGTTATTCCTAAACTGTAACAAAACTATTCTGTGTTCATGTGGTTATCACTATTAATGCAGAATAGAAAGCAGTGGCTGATGTATACAGCTAAACAAGCACATTCAAAACCAGAGACAGCGTAAAACAAATACGCCCCTTTACGAGCCCCTGGCCAGCATCACACTTTGATTTATTTTATTCTGTTGTGATAGAAGCCATTGCTTTGTGCTGCTGTTTGGTTTGTGACAGGCTGTGCATGTGAAATAAACAGATCATCCTCACTCTTTCCTCCCCTTCCATGTTCTTTGCAATGTGCCTAGTACTAAGAAATCCCTCTCCCAATCTGACATAAACGGTAGCACTGAGAGTGTTTAAAACCTCAGTCAAGGTGGATTTTTATCTCACTGAGCTTTACGCATACACGTGAGAAAGAGTTCCCTTTCCCATGTATTGATCCCTGGCTAACCAATTACCAGTTTACTAAAACCTGAACCTTCTGAAGTGACTGAACTGGCACCACTGCTGCCTCCTATCTGCTCTGCCCTTTCCTCCCTTTTGTGCTGTTTTCCCTCAGGTATGATAACACTTTAGCACCCTACACCTTTGCTTTTTCTTTCATTGTAAATTTTTGCATTTCTAAGAAATTCTAAGTCAAAATTCCTGTCTATCTTACCGTACCTAGTCTGTTTGTTGCAGCTCTTTTCTCTGTCAGTCTTCCTGGTATCTGTTTCCACCTTTGATACTTGCAAGGTAGCTTTTCCTTGTTGTAGTCTGTCTATGGGGTTTGCAGCTTCCCCATCTTCCATTTCTCTAACACCAGGATACAAGTAGGAGTCATTGGTCAATGTCTCCTCCTCCATGTGTTAGCCACTTCAATAAACTGTTTTTCACTCTGCTTAGTTGTGGCTTGATTTGATTGACTGAGGAAAACTGATTAAAAGCACTCAGAGGCTCATGTAAATCAAGTGCATATTTAATAATTTGGTTTATTAAACGCTAGCTTTGCCAAACGCATCAGTTTGCAGATTGGATTTTCTGTGTGATTAGAGTTTCCTTGCACAGAGTGCAACATTTACTACTGTGAGAAAACCTGGAGAAGTGAGATGAAGAAACTACAGTCAGATGCCTTATAATAGCAGTGGAGATGTGATTATTTCTGGTTTGTGTTGCTTAGTACTTGTGAGGCTGCAGTGGGAATGCTGTGCCCAGTGATGGGCCTCCCTGTACAAGGCAAATGCTAAGAAGCAAATCCAGCGAAGGGCCACCAGTTGTTTTTTACAGGTCTGGAGCACATGCTGTTTACAAGGCCTAGGTAGCTGGATTTATTTAGCTTGAAGAACAAACCGATTATGTAGTCTTAATCTCCTTAATGGGGCAGTATAGTGGATGTAGTCAAATTCCTCTCAGAGGTGCCCAGGAAGTGCAAGAGGCGGTGGTTGTGCCTGAGGAAGTCCCAAATAGTAGTGAGGAAAAACTTCTGCCCTGAGAGGGCTGCAGTCGGAAGAGGTTACTCTCAGCTGTGGAATCACCAACTCTGAAAGTTTTCCAAGTTCAGCTGGACATGGTCTTATATAACAGAGCTTTGAAGTTAGTCCTGCTAGGACCATGGGGTTGGACTAGGTGATCTCAAGAGGTCCCTTTCAGTATGAATTATTCTGTGAATCCAGGCAGTATTACCGAGTGCTTTCATGCAGCAGAAGACTAACTAAAGTTTCTTTTGCTGGAGTGATTAAGGGAGAGTGAAAGAAGAGGTGGATTTTTTTTGTCCTCTTCCTTGCCCCTGAATTTAAATGATTTGTGTTTTGCATATCTTTCTTTTAGTTACTATTGGTTTTGTGAGATGGTAACTAAAGAGTGGCAACTGTGGTGTTAACTTTCAAAGGAAAGTTAAGGTTTTCTTGGCAATTACTGTCTGGAAAGTGTAACTACTGATAAAATAATGGGCCTGATAGTAGAAGAGGATGCAAAAGTAAGTCACCCTGTAAGCAATAAAAACATGAGTTCATAAAAAATAAATCTTGCCAGACAATGTAACTGCTTTTTTTGATAGAACTGCAAAATTAATGATTTTAGGGAAAGAAAAGGCAAGTAGGTGTATGTTTATTTTCTAGCAGAAAGATTAATTTAAATTGGTTTGGATAGGAAGATTATCAGGTGTATTGAAAGTTATGTGAAAGGTAGCAAACCAAAGCTTATTATCAAGAGCTGTGCAATGGTTATAGAGATGGAGTGAGACTGGTGTTGCATAACATTTCTGTTAACCATATGACAGGAGGAGAGTGAAGACATTCCTAATGAGTTTTGAAAGTAAACTGGAAAATTGCAAGCCTTGGAGCAGAAAGAGTGCAGTGGGTTTAGGTAGATAAAGAGAAAATATAACAAGTTTTCACTTGGCGAACTGTTGCATCAGGAGCATGTGTGTTATCTGGAGCATTTATCTTAAAAAGAAATGAAGAGAAAGGTGTTCAAAAGAGACATGTCAATTTGTGCTGCAAACGGCAGCTTATGTCCTACAACCCTGTATGACTGGGGGGCTCGGTGTTAAACCTGCTATGGTGTAGGGCCACCTTAAAGCCCTTGCCCAAGCCATTAAATTTGAACAACAGAGTGCACCATTTGCACAAATCACTTGGAATAAAATTTGTACTCTCTACAGGAGTCAGTACATCCTCTGAGAGCATTATGGAGGTACTGGGATGACCTGTTGGTAAAATTGTCTGAAAGAGACTGTCATGACAGAGTGAAATTAGTTGAAAATGACTCACGGGAAATGACTGCATCTAGAATTGTTCAGTTAATGAACTTTTCCACCCACTTACAGGGATATGGGGCGTATTGTCACAGCTTATGAAGGAAGGTGTGTGAGAAAAAGAATACACAAACAAAAGAATGTTTTGGTAGTAGGTCTTTTGAACTTGGCTTAAGTAGTGTTCTCAGCATGTGTCCTTTGTATGATGCATCCTGCATCTCTTTTTCAGAAAGCACTGTGCAACCTATGCAGCCCTGTGACCACCACACTAGCAAGGGCTCACTTGTTTCAGTATGACTTGTATGCACCTGCTAAAACCAGGTCTGTACAATGCTGAAGCTTAACTGATTATATTTTGCATTGCAGCCTTGTCTTGGAAACTGTAGTGAGGGACTAGAATTAAGAGCTGCAAAAGCAGAAAATGATCCTTGGCTCAGAACTTACTATAAATGCTTGAAATTCTTTATGACTGTTCACAACCTCCCTTGGCCCTCTAATATGTAGCATGGTTCCACTCTACCATACTAGGTGCAAGCTGAAAGCTCAAATTCACCTACTTGAATTATACTCCTTTACTTGAAAGGATGTAGTATGTATATTTGAAGTTATTGCATAAAAGATCATGGGCTGAATAACAATAAAAAGATACAGTGAATGAACCTTGCCTTCCTAACTCAGAAAGAATTTTTTACCTCAAATTGGCTTCGTTACAGACCAAGACAATTCAGAGTCAGGGTGGATTTGTTTTGTGAATTTTTTTGGGTTTGGGTTGGTTTTATATTTGTATTTTTTTAAAACTTTTCTGCCTCCTGAGGGGACATCAGCACGGCTAAGTTTTAGTTAAGGGTGGGTTTTAGACTTGAGGGAGGAAGATGGTGGCTAACATTCTGGTTAAATTAGAGGTCACAGGGCTTTTGTGAAAGTAAGTTTCAATGAGAAACGAAGCCCAATAATTATATGATGAGATAATTATATGATGAATGTATTAAATAAAGACTGGATCCGAGATTGTGTTAGACTCTTGAAAACATTTTAACTGTTTGAGATAGAGAAATAAGTATACACCGCTGTATATTAGTATGACCTAAGTTTTGTACATACATTTAATAGCTTGAACTATCACTAGTGCTTTCAGTCTTTAGTTCCATCTTAATGTTTTGTTTTCTGGAAGATTCAGTGCTGTTACATTGGAGTTTATCACTGTTTTCTTACCTGGTTGTGTGTGTGTGGTAGAAAATAACAGGTAAAAAACCCTAAATTATTCTGAATGCTGTAGGGAGTGGTCTTTCTGAGCATTGCCCAAGAGCTGCAAGGGCTATATGTGGAATGTCTAAAATATCTGAGTATTTTGGGATCCTTTTTTCAATGATGACCTGAGCTTTAAAGAGAGCTTCTGCGTCATCTCCTCCTAGTCATGCTGCTTTGATTATTGCAGTCGTGTTGACTGCTGTTCAGCTGACAACTTCAATCAAACTCCCTTTAATGTCTTTAGTGAAATGCTGTCTTGGTGTCAGAGGCATGGCCTCCTATAAGGCATGTGATTTCTTTTAGCTCATGCTTGCTCTTACAATTCCAGGGATACCTGTGCCTGGGTGTAAGAATCAGGTTCAGTTATTTGCAAAAAACCCCGAAGTATTTACTTAATTAACGATGCTCATTAATACATGAAGGGTCTGATGTCTAGTCAAGTCATGGCCCCTTTATGATGGCAACCCATAAATTTCCTTACAGAATGCCTGAGGCTGATGCACAGAGCTGTCAGTCAACCATGAACTGACTTGTGAATATTCCCTTCCTTCTGCTGTTGTGTACTTGAGGCTGCCCTGCACACTGGTAGAGGTGAAGGTGTGACCACCCAGTTCCAGTTCTGTCTTTTACCTTTTAAAATTCTGCCAAAAGCAGAACAGATGAGTTCTGATGTTATTGTGGGGTTTTATGGTTGACCTCATTACAGTCATCTCCCTTCCTTGTACACCATCCTTCCCTCTGACTCTACCTCCCTGTGATAGGGCTGTGCAGGGAAAGAGCATGGCACACACAAGAGTCAAAGTCATGTGCAAGCCTGTTCCTTAGACAGGCTCTGGGTCACCTTTGTTGCACCTTGCTGCTATTGATACCCCAAGCACAAGGTGCAGTGGGTTGTATTTCCAGGCCTTGTGTAGCACCATAATGGCTTCCTTCTCCCAGCTTTGACTGAAGCTAATAGTTTGTCTAAGTCTTATTTCTTTAGAAATCCAGAGCAAAAATAAGCCATGTGGATTGGGGAAGGAAGATTGAATAGAACCGATGTTGTTTATAGCAAAGGTTGTTGGGTTTGTTTATTAGGAATTGTGAAGACAAAGAGGCCACCAGGATAAACTAATATTGGTTCCCAGATGATTTTCTGAAATGGGTCTGTGGAGCAGTACAGTCAGAGGTGGGCAGTATCTCTTTAAACTCTGGAGAAGATGGAGGGTAAGTGCTCTAGAGAAATATACAGTGGTTCATTGCTCCCTACTGGAAAAACGTAGGCCAAAATGTCATGGAATGTCCTGTCTGTATTTGTTTTAGAGCTTAAAAAGTAAGTTCAGATAATTTCCTACTTGTGCATCCACTTTTTTGACTCTTGTAACAGTAACAGTGTCAAGTGTGCATGTCCTTGTACTGACATGCTAGAATGGGAGTTCTAAAACTCTGAGGGAGCTCTGATCCTATTAGGAACAGAAGAATTGCGGGTTATTTTTTAAATATAAAGGAATGGTGACATGAATATTTTGGACTATAATGGGCTGGTTTCCTCTGAGTTACAGCGGATAATGCTAGTTTAACATAGAATATGGTGACTTGCTATGGGAAAGAAACTGTTGTCAAGCTGCTACCCAGGCTAGTCTTCAAAAGATAAGTCACCTCAGGGTACAGAAATCCATTTGATTCTGTAAGAATGTAAGGAATGTATAGCATTGTAGCACTTGAAGGTGTGCGCATAGGATTCCAGAAGGAATGTATAGCACTCAAAGGTGTGTGCGTAGGAGTCCAGAAGGAATGTATAGGACTCGAAGGTGTGTGCATAGGATTCCTTAATGTGATCATAAACATTAATTGGTGAGGCTACATGTTAAATACTGTACATGGTTTTGGGCCTCTCACTACAAGAAAAACATTAGGGTGCTAGAGCATGTCCAGAGAGGGGCAACAAGGCTTGTAAAGCATCTCAAACACAAATGCAGTGAGGACTGGCTGAGGGAATTTTGTTTGTTTAGCCTGGAGAAAAGGAGTCCAAGATGAGACATTACCACTTTCTACAACTAGCTGACGGGAGGTGGTAGTGAGGTGGATGTTGCTCTCAAGTAACAAGTGATAGGATGAGAAGAAATGGCATCGGTTTGTGCCAAGGGAATTTTAAGCTGAATATGATGAAAAAATTCTTTAAAGAAGGAGTTGTAAAGCACTGGAACAGGTTACTCAGGGCAGTGGTGGAATCTCCATTCCCAGAGGGGTTTTGAAGATGTGGAGATGTGGTGCTGAGGGACATGGTTTAGTGGTGACCTGGCAGTACTGGGTTTATGGTTGGACTTAATGAGCTTAAAGGTCTTTTCCAAGTAAAATGGTGTGATTCTGTGATTGTGTTTTATAGCCAAACATATACTGGCAATTAAAAATATTTAAATTATTTCAGCAGTTCCTTCAAAAAAGCTCATTGGTGTTACTAGCGCCCAAGGAACAAACCTATGTTTGTTTGTTTTCTTTGTATTTTATGCTCCTTGTAATCTAGCACAGTATAGACACAGGAGAGGTGGTTCCATATGCTCATGTTTGCTATCTGAATTGCTCATGACAAAGAGGTTAGAGATAATGTGACAAATAATCCTAGAAAATCCCAAGGAAATAACACACCACATTTTCCGCTACAGAATGAAGCATCTAGGTGGGCTCCGCCCAATGACTGGATTGTAATGGGTAAAGGTCTAGCCAGAAAGCAATTACTTGGGGATGTGGCCAGATGTAGCAACATTTTGCCTAGTAAATTGCTGTTTTCCTTTGAAAGACTAGTCGTTAACTCATTATTTTGATGAAAAACCTGAGTCATCAGACCCATATACATGACTCGTATGTTCAGTATGATGCCTCTTCTAGCATTTAAAAGGAACAAAACTAGCTAAAGTCAGATTTCTGTCCCAAAATTTACATTGCAGTAGCATGTGAGATGCTTTGAAGGTGTTTGCATGAGCAAAGGGGTCTTCTCACACTTTTCCCTACTCCTTTCCATATTCCTCATTCTTTTTTCTCCACTCATCCTTTTAGTGCAACATTTCATGTGCTTTCTTCCCCACTGGGGCTATAGGAAAAGCAAAGCATGATAGGGAAGCCATAGAGAGAGATTTGCAGCACAAAGTGTATCTGAAACAACTTTCTAGACTGTAAACCCTGACATTATTTTATGTTAATGCCTGCTTAAGGAGATGGGTGCATCAAAATCCATATCAGCTTGTCCTTAAGCAGCTGTTTACTGGCAAGATGTGGTGGTAACATGAAAAGAAATTCCACTAACTGTGCTCAAGATCAAGATCAAGATTTCTTCTCCCATATGAATAACTTTAATTTGGGATCTCTTAGCAATTTTACTCGAGATTAAAACAGCCCATCATCTGTGCAGCCTGTAAATCTCTAGGAGCAGATGGATTGTTTGAAAATAATTACTAATCCATGTTTTTTACACATGAATTACATTCATTTCCATGGGGACTACCCTTCGTTCTGACAAAAACACCCTTGTATGGGTTTCACAATCCAGTAGGGGGAAAAAAAAGCAGAATCCGGTGATAGGAAAGACTGGAATTTGTTGTGGTGTTTCTTCTCTTAAACATGTTTTTCAAGTAGACAGCAGTTAACAGATTAGAAGGGATAACTACCAAATTAATTCACACAGATCAAACAGGCTTTATGATCTGTAGATACTCAAATGATAGGGTGAGGATGTTGCTAGTTTGTCAAACGCACCTACCAATAAGAAACACATTTTATTTTTCCCCCTCGTAACCAGAGTAATCACACTTTCAATTTGCTAGATTTTCTGTGCCTGCAATCATACTTTTATTGAAAGAAAGGCAGCACTAGTCTGTCTGCAACACTGACCACTGTGGAGGTTAATGTCAGTCCTTTGCACTCCAGGAAGACTATGCTGTGATAAGGAGTCACACAGCCCATCTTGGAGGTCACTGACTGACTCAAGTTTTGAATATTAGGACAAAATGTTAGAATCACAGCAAACCCTAGGTTGGAAGGAGGCACTGGAGATCATGTGGTCAAACCTTCTGTTGAAAGCAGGTCTCCAGTTTAGTTTATCCAGGCCTCTGTCTTGAATATTTCCAATAAGGAAGATTCTACCATCTTTCTAAGAGATCTATTCCAGTGTTTAATTTTTCTTCCAATTTATGGGTTTTTTTTCCCTATATCCAGGCCAAATTTTCTCCTGAATAACATATTTGTATAGCTTTTCCTGCCAAGATGCATTCTTGTGAACAAAGTACCACTGTCTTCTGTAACTCTCTTTTAGTTATTGGCAGATGTTGATTAGCATTGTAGAAAGTGAGACTTCTTTAGGCATTAGGTAGCTTGTCTGTCTTGGCCTTGGTGTCTGCCCAGCATTATTAGGAGCTGAATATTCTATTTCAAAATACCATGTAGCATCTCATGAGGGTGTCTTGATTGGGGATAAGCATGTATCTTTTCTCTTGTAGAATAGAAAGTGCATTAAGATTTTCCAGTATTGAGAAATTTGCACTATAAGGTACTGATGACCAGTCTGTGAAACTGAGATAGAATCTGGTTGCCAGAACTTTGCAGTTGTAACATAGCAGTGTACCATGCCAGGCCTCAAGTGGTCTAGATGGTTTTGTTGACTGCTTGAGAATTCAGAACACTGTACAGAGATACATTTTGGATTCTTTAGTTTTTAGGCATTTGTTATTTATAATAAAATAAAGTAACCAGTTCTCAAATATGACGGATGTTTAAAATGTATGAATATAGTTCTGTAATAGACATTTTGAAGGCTCTGGTGCCTGGGAACAATTCATTAGGGAAAAATTCATTACTCCCTCCCTCTCCCATCCCTGCCTGCAGCTTGGTATTGATGCAGTCTTTCAGACTCAGTTAGAGATCATTGATATTTGAGAGAGACTATACAAATACAGCAGAAGTATTTCAGTTACGGATGAAACTAAGAATTCTGTACAAATGGACCTAAAAGCACCACAGAACAGCAACAAGCACTCTTAGAGAGACACTGAACTGGAACAAGGCTTCTTTGACTAAAACACAATCTTTTTTGCAGAATAATACATGACCCTGGCATCACAGTACAGGATAGGTGCAAAGCATCATTCTGCTTGTAAAAATATTCTGAGTAGAAAGAGAAACTTCATCTTTCAATTAATGCTGTCTGTTCTCTTTCTGTGTTCAGCGATCTGTAACTCCTCATTCTACCGATTAAGCTTTTATTGCTTTTTTGTTTCCTCTAAACCTACAGAGTTCCAGTGGTACAGCTGTCAGAGAGTGAAGAAGGATTTCTTTCTTCTTTTATTTTCAATCTCATATTTAAAGCTGTGTAAATGAGAATGTAATTTATTTAAAAGAGACAAACATACTGAGTCTTTTAATTATTAAATCTGACAAATTATGTTGCATCAGCTTGCTGTAGGAGGTAGTAACACCATTACTGATAAATATTTAATATGACAGTTTCCACGCTATTTCAATAGAAACACTAAGTACTACACAAGAGCATTCTGTAGTAAACCTAGTTGCACAGAAGGGCATGAGGGAGAAAACTTGGGATGTGATCAGTTTTTTCTAAGGTCAACTTAGAAAAATTGTGTTTCAGGTGTGGGGTAGGCTTATTGGTTTATGAAACCTTTTTGAAAAATGTCTGGGTGGCCTGAGAATATTTCTTCTGGCCAGATGTTTGGCAGGAAAGAGACTGGTGCAACACAACAAATGACCATATGAGAAAAATAGTGCAGAAGGAGAACCCTATAGACTGGACAAACTCCAGGGAATAAAGTGTCTTTCATGTAAGATGTGTTGATGTCCAGACCTATATAGATCTCTGTTTTATAGACATTGAGATTGTGGGGTTAAAACAACAGAAGCAAAGAATATAGATTACAATATAGATTATGGCATTGCAGATTTACTATTAATCTGTTCCATTGAAGGAAAGTTGTCTAAAAAGCCTTTTCAGTCAATCAGGTTTGCTTTGAAATTTGTCTAGACTTGGAGATATTTAGGACAGGAGAGAGACAGGACTATATACATATTGTCACTCTGGGCATCAAATCTGACTTGAACAAGGCTGAATAGGTGGAGTGAAACTAGCACTGCGTTCCATTTCATGGTATTGCATTTTAGAAGCCTTTAGTTTAGTTCTTGTTGTTTAAAAGCCTGTCTGGACATGCACCATTTACGAAGCATTTATAGCCATGCAACTGGTAGATTCTTGTGAGCCAATCTGCAGAGCAGAGCATGAAGCCTTGTGTTGGTTGCTTCTGAAACAAAATGCCAGTGTCTCAATTAATTTGTAGATGGAAACTATCTGCCTGAGATGCATTGACAAAGTGCTGCTTCTAAAGGCCAATTCATACTCTTAACTACCGCATACTTGTTACACGCTTAAGTTGATCAGAGCAGATTGAATGACACAAGTAGTTTTCTCCTCCAAACCCCACTTTGAGATGCCACTATGGGGAATTTTTGCAACATTCTTGATTGCTGGTTGCTGATCAAGGGTATTTTGGTTTTCTTATCTCTGAGAGACACTGACAGTACAAATAAACATTTTCAAATCTCAAGTGAATGTGGGCTTGGCTTTTGGGAAGGAGTCAAACATGCTTGCATCCATTCTTTACACCATATTAGGCTCTGAATGCCTTGTATTGCAGCTTGCACACAGCATTCTCACCAAGTGTGAATGAGTCCTCCTTAATGCCGATAAGGTCATAAAACTAAGTTTTGCAGTTATACTTTTGCCTTAATCTCATTAATTAATTCAGTGTTAAAAGTTCAGTAGCTCCTACTGTAAATCAGGTTGTTGAACTGCTGTATGACTTTTGTGGGTTGGCAGACAGGGTTACAAAAGACTGTACTTTTTCTCTTTCCTTTCCTCCTTTGTCATTTCAAATCTCTCACATCCTTGTAATAAGAGCCGATAGCAATGACAAAGCTCATGAATAGCAGCACCATTACATAAACCTGTTGGATTATAGTAAGAAGTTTACCTTGGTTTCATTTTTACACCCTTTCTTGTATCTCATGCAGAATAGAAGAGAACCATTTAGCCTTATTGTGAGATGAGTAAGGCAGCTAAAGAATCTGCTGCCTCTGGGGACTTGAATCTGGCTTTGTTGTTGTCAGCAAAACAAAAAGCATGACTGATACATTACAGGCACATGCTAGTTTTAATTGTATTTTTTTGATTTAATTTTAATCTTGTGGTTGACCTACAGGTTTACTACACAACATGCAAGAAGCTTTTTTGTGAGGGTAGATAAACTTTATTGCAAGGCCAGGTATAGGAGCTCAGATAGGGTTGTTCTTATAAAGTGCTTCAAGACAGGAAGGATTCTGTAGTTGCTCTGGCTAAATGTTGTGGAAGTTTATTTGAAGCAGTAAAAATGAGACCATCTGGTGCCGAGGGACATGATTTAGTGGTAACCTGGCGCTGCCGAGTTAACAGTTGGCCTTGATGATCTTGAAGGCCTCTTCCAATCAAAGTGATTCTGTGATTGCATGGTTTGTTGAGAACTTGGGGTGTGTGGTTCAGCTACATGCAAGCTATCAAAAAGATATTGCTAATGTATTGAGAAATGTCTCCCTTACAAGACAAAAAAGGAGGTATGTGCTGCAAATTGTTAGGCAAAGTAGCTTGCTACCATGGTTGATAAGACCTCATGAAGGGCTGGGGACTGAATGACTGTAGATCCTACCCTTGTCTCCTGATGTTTCTGAGTTGTGGGCCGAACAGAAGGGAATGTCATACTGTGGCTTGAATTTGGCCCCCTCTGCTGGGAGGGTGCTGGCTCTGGACAGGTACTTTGTTCATTTGGCAGTTTGACTCCATTATTGAAAGCTGTGTCTTTTTGACCTGAAGGTGAAATGTGGCTTCAGGTTTTGCTTCAAAATGCTGCTGGTAAACAGCCTTTTTGTAACTTGTGGAAACCTTGAGGTGATAGCTCTCCAGTAAGGGTACTTTCAATGATGTCTTGAATTGGAGGCTGGGGCTAGTGATGTATTAACAGGGAAGGAAGCCTAAAATAATGATGTGAGTTTGCTGTACATTGTACGCAACTGGGTCTCTGCCAGCCCTGACATAGTGGTTTTACATGTCCCCATTCATGGAACCACACCTGTTTTTACATACTTGCCAAAAAAATGAATATTTTAGCAGTGAAGGAATTCACTCTGTTTTGAAAGGAATGTTCCTTCATGGCGTAACTGAGCAGGTTTCAGAGATGAGTGCTACCTTTTAAATATGAACGCTCACATCATTCTCTTTTTTCACATGGAACAGTTTCCATGAGGTTGTTTTTTTTTAAAAAAAAAAAGTTGTGTGATTTTCAGTTTAGTTTCTGCTAATATGTAGACACCTGCTGTCAGCTAATTCAGAATAGCAGGCTGCTGGTGAAAGATAGATGTTTTGGAACAGAAGTTAGAGAATATCCACCTGATTTTGTTTAGGGGACTTGTACACATTTGACACAGTTAGAAAGGTTCTTCTGTTAATGAAGTCCTGCACCATCCTAAAGAAAGAAAGGGTGAAGGGATGCCATCTCTTATGACAGACAAAAATCGCCTGCTATTTGCTAACTTTCTTCAATTTGCAGTGATTATGGAAGACAGAAAAATCCAAACTGTAATGTAATCTGGGAGCAGAATAGAAGAACTCATGTCACTTAACTCTGCAAAAGATAGGTGGTAAATAAGGTGGTCCTTGCTTCCTGTTTTTTTTGGTCTTTAATCTGATTTGTGATGTTTCATTCCATGGGGCTATCAGGGCTATGATGATGTCACTGCCTTCCTGCCCATGGTTGACAGGTTTCTAATTCTTTGAACTAGTTTTCCTCTGTGTGTGTGCAGTAAAAGGCATTTCTCTGTGTAAATGTTTTTGTGTACTAAGAACGGACAGCTGTTGGTGCCATACATGTATTTGCATCATGGATCACCAGTGCTTGGTCTAGCTTGTGTTAGCTTTTTACAACGAGTCCTCAACTTGCAGTTGGGCTTATTGATGATTTTACAGATAACCAGTATTATACCAATGCTGTTGTAGTAAGAAAACTTCTTTTGTTCCTACAAGTAAGGTAAAAATGAAAACTACAAACATTCTAGAGAGCCTGTTAGGCTCTGAAAGTTCAACTTTTCAGACAAAGTTTGGAATCTGAAATTACATATCAGAATAGTAATGATGAAGAAAGGTCTGTTGAATTTGAATGACTTCACTTTTTTAAAGATAGACAGACATTGATAGAAAAAGATATTAAATACATTTCAAAATTTAATATTAACTCTTGCACTTAAAAAATACCTTTTCATCAGCAGATTTGAAAAGATTATCATGTAAACATACCTCAATTAGAAAGAATTACTAAGAGGGTTAACTGAAATTATTAGGGACTTGGAGAGTTTTCAATAACACGAGACACTGAGAAGATAAGTGCTTAGTTTAATAAAGGACAAATTATATGGGATGTAATAGAGGATTACAAAATAATGAATTATGGGATGAGGATGAATGCCAGAACAGAGGACACAGCTGAAAGGCTTAATAATGATAGCAGATAAGAGGAAGATGCTGGTTTTATAATATGTACCTACAGTACTCACAGCTGTAAGACATTGAGGCTAAGTTCCTAGACTTTAAGAAGGATTTGGTGTTTATGGAGACCGAACCATGTATTTATTGGTATCAAAAATGAGGTAAACACCCTGTTATTAAAATGAATACAGAATCTAATGCTAAAAGACATAAACAGACTGTTCCGAAGCATCTGGTACTCTCTGCTACTCAGCAAGATAGGCCTTTCTGCTAGGGCATGTGATATGGTTCTCTTGCTCCTCATATTTTGTATTTTTTCCCGCCTGTTAGTGCAAGAATTGGTAAGGTAGTTTGGGAGCCTAAAAAAAGTATCCAATATAGTTATTAAGAGTCTGCTGCTAATGTATTGTTGTCTACCTGGTTTGTAGACTTTCTGTTGTATGGATTGACTTGATTGTCTTTTGTACAGTTGTGAGACAGAATCTCATTCTGTCTGTGGTGTGAAATCGTAAATGAGAAGTCTCAGGCACATGCAGACTGTTGGCAGTAATTGATTTTTAATGGAAATTCCAGGGACCAAATGACAGAACGTTTGGACAGTGAAGATTGTAAATCCAGTGAGGATTCTGTGTTGAAATAATGTTGTTACTGGTATATGTAATTAAAAAGTAGACCATTAAAAACCATTTTACCTCTTCATACCTCTTTGCTTGTGGGAGGTTAAGAGGCAACCAGGAGTTTGTATGCTAGTGCCATTGTGTCAGAGGAAATAGATTAATTCATTTCCTCCCCAGTAATATTTTCTAGAAGAAAATGTATCTGTATGAAGTCAGGATAAATGAAGGAGGATAATGGATTGAAGTAGACACTCAATTTCTGTTTCTGTAAGAAGAGATCCTTTCTTCATAGACTTCAACCTTGATGTCTTATCAGAGGTACTGCTTCACATGCTGTCTGCATCCTGGAGTGCAATTCTGTCTTCTTTTCTTCAGCCACGCCATGTTATGTTGGGTCCAGAAGCCCAGACTGTAAGAACCCATCCAAGTGTCTGTGTTTTCATTCTAACATGCTGTATGCACATTTACCTACCCCAGATTGTTCTACCTGGCCTCTGAAGGTGGCTTTCTTCTGCAGGTGGAAAAGAAGGACAAATGATGCCTGTTGAGTGCTCTTGATTCTGCTACAGGGTGAAGAGAGAAGGGCACAAATTTATCCTCTCTCCAAAGTATTAGAAGAGAATAATTTACTGGTCAGATTGCAGGTGCAAGCTGTGAATAGGTCTTATTTCTTAAGGAATTCTGTATTCCCCATCATCATCTATCAGTCCTCCAAATGGCTAAGGAAGTGGTGGTTTCTTGAAGATATTAGACATTAGGGAAATTAGGGATGTATTTCAGGCTTCTCTGAACACTTGGTAGTGATTCTTTTTAGCATTTTTAACAAGCAAGGTGTTAAATCTATGCTCTAAATAATGTGGGAAGCTGTGGTCAGTGACTGGAGACTCCAGAACTGAAATCTGAATAATTCTACCTGTTTCCAATGGAAGAATTTTCCTATTGGAAGATGAAAGCGGTCAGAGGTAAAACATGATGCGGGATACTTGGTTCTGAAAAACAAGCAGGTTTCAAAATTTGTCTACCATGCAAGGCTGTCCTTGAAACCTACCTTGTTTCTGTCCAGTCCCATGAAGGGCAGAATACTTTGGATTTACAGTGTGCATGCTGGGAGCTCAGATGTCAGAAGACCCCAGTATGTAGAATACAGCCAGGTTTTTAGATATAAATCCCACAGCCCTGGGAAGTCCTGGTAACTCCAGGTATTTTGACTGCCTGGATTATCTAAGGTCTTGAACCAGGAGTGTGAAAATCTTGAGAAGTCTGTTTGTTTTTGTCTCTCATGTAATACTAACTTCAGCTAGATTTTTTTTTTTAACATTCTTTTTCCTTTAAGGTTATTCCAAAATCAATTTGGAATAACCATCAATTTGTGGGTTTTTTCCTAATCTGTGCTTTCTCAGCTTTTGCATTCAGCAATCTTGGTTCTTTGTCTACCTGGTGTACCCTGAGGAAGGCTTCTGTAATTGAGTTCTGGGTGAAAATCATTCAAAACAAAAGAATGACTTTAAGAACCATGTCCCTTGGACACTTGATATGTATGCATTTGTGTGTCTCTCTGCAGGGCTCAGTATTGTTCTGCAGTCATGTGGCAGGGTTACTAAACCTCATTATTTCTAAAAATAATTAATTTGAGAGTGGTGCAATGGTTACTGAACTAGCTGAGGCCATGTGAAGTGCAGATTCAGTTTGCTTCTCTACCAGCAATTTCCTATTAATTCTCAGCAAATGTCTTGGTACTCTAGTTCCCCCTATTTAAAATGATGATGCAAGTACTAGCTTACGTAATAGAAATTGCCAGCTAAAATATAGAATACATTGTAAAATGACTGCTCTATCATGGTGACTGGAAATTTGATTTTTCCTTTTTAAAAACTGTTAGAGTTTCATCTTTTCAAGTCAGGAATCATGGGGGAACATAAAAAAAGCTGAAGATATTTTTACACAGCCTTCAGTGTTTGTTCCTGTTCTTGTCTGTTGTAGTCCCTCTCTCTTACTGGATCATCAAGATCATTTAAGAGGAATGTCCTGTAAAATGGATTTAGAACTTTTACAAGAGGAAAGATAAGATAATATTAATACTTCTTAAATCTGTATAAATCTGTTATAAATACGTGTGTAAACTTGTTTAGCTATTGCTGTGTTTTGCAGCATGGTTGCACAAGCCAGTTGTGCAGCAACAGATTGGTTCAGAAGATTTTGAGCTGGGCAAATTTTCACTAACAATCTGGTGAAATAAAAACTAAGGGATGAGAAAACAAAATTTAAGGCTTTGTGATACTTCAAATAAAACCTGGAGTTGTTTGGATCTGTGTTTTGAGGACTATGATGAACTGTTCCTTGGAGGGAATCAAGTACATCGATTTCAATAAAAGAACCAGATTATGTTGTTTGAGCCATACTACCAGTACCGTTCTTTGTATTTTTTGCCTACACCCACTGTGACATCCATTTTCATACTAGTTATGTGAAAGTGGCCTGCAACATTCTTAACTTTCAATACTTGGCTGAACCATTTAGATGAGATGGACCAACGTTCATTGCCCTGTCCCAGGCATTTGTGTGTGGGACTGAAATATCTTGATGTGGAGATGTTTCTCAGCAATAGAATTCCGTGATTTAGTAATCAAGGATTAATAGAGTACAGAGTGAGCTTTCGAATGTTTTTCATGCCCTAATTACTTAAGAGAGGTGAGATTTGTAATGAAGCAGAGCAAAACATGTTTGATCCTGTGCTGAGGTTACATTGTCAGGTGGAACCATAAGATACTGTTGAATGGCCTTGCAGCAACACCTTCCACTGAAGTCTCAATGAGAGGCAGAGTTAAGTGTAGTGGTGAGTCAAAACACAGCTGGATGAACTGGTTACAGCTTTTTTACTGCTTATTTTTTTCAGCAAATTAGCAGTTCTGTGTGATTGATTAACTGAGCTACATAAATTCCAAGTTAGAGTTCCAACAGGAGAAAGTGGCATCTAATCTGCAAAGCTGCTTCATGGCTTCAAATTCAAGTGGTGGAAGGTTACTGAAGCTTGTAAAGTCTCCCAGGTGACAACTGTGAGAGGGTAATTTGTTTCATTTGTACACAACAGGAGAAGAGGCTGATTTGAAGCCATGTTTGCATCGGTGCTCATTGCTCAGGCTTGGATTTCAAAGCTGTTAGCTGTACATGTGCTCTTTCTGAAGTGGGAACTGTGTTGAAGGCCAGTCATGGATAACTGAATGGAAGATGCATTAGCAGTAATGGTTAAGAAAGTAATCTTTTGTAGAATTTGAAGGCAAAAATAGAAAACTGGAAAAATTCAATACGGTCTAATAAGGAAAACTTGAAGAAAACAACCTTGGAGGGACAGTTATATTGCTTTTTTTTTTTTTTTCCTAAACCACCAATGGAAATGTTTCCACTATTTGCAGGATGTCTGGATCTGTGGAGATTTTTTATTTATAACCAAATATCTCTTCAGTTTTTTAACCCTTAGGAGGGTGGACTAAATATTATTGCTGTGTAACTTCATATGGGGAGCTAAGACAAATATTTATATTGCATTAATTTTCACAAGTGCACAGGACTTTTCTTGCGCTGAAGCTGTTCTATGTCAATGTCAGTTTTATAGCGAACCAATATTGCAACAAGTAGAAATGGTTTTCATGTAAGTGTGCATTCTCATATTTTGTTGTCTGAGAGCTCAATTTCAAGTGACAAGTAAAAACCACTGAAAGTATCCCTGCAGTTTAGGATTGCAGTGCTACAACTTAACACTGACAGTAAGTGCGTTTCAAACAGAACTTTATTAGACTTGTGAAACCGTGCTCAGACATTTACTTGTGTTTGAATGTGATTTACTCTGCAGGTTCTAGTGTTCCAGGTAGGTACCTGGACATAGCCTACAAGTCTCTTCCTTGTTTTTGTAATGAGAAAGTTGGTTCTTGATGACTGCTCATGTTGAAGTTTGCACATGCCCCATAGAAATGCCACACTCTACTTCGGTCATTCGGAATTTACCTTATTTTAACCTGAGTGTTTTGGCTATAGGCTTTTCTGCTGTCACATGCACTGCTAAATGGTCATTATAGTATCATCTGGACTGCAAGATTATATAGTTCCAACCCCTCTGCTATGGGCAGTGTCCTCTCTCACTAGACCAGGTTGTCCAGGGACTCATACAATCTGGTCTTCAACACTGCTAGGGAGAGGAAATCCTGAACCTCCTTGGAAAACCTGTTCCAGTGCACCTCCACTCTCATTGTAAAGAATTTAGATCAGACGCCTTTCTGAATGGGCACATCAGGATGACTTTTGAAAAGCAAAGTGAATGAAGCTCCTGTTGATAAGGCTTGAGCCTTCCTGTTGTTAAAATGTTATTCTAGAGCAGAAGGGGTAAGAGAAAGATATTATATGTACTAATACTGGTTATTTCCTGGCATGCAGTACTTTATGGGGAGGGATCTTTTCTCAGAAAAAGACTGCCAAGAAAGACACAGAACTGGTTTTGGGGGTTGATTCTGATGTTGTTACATAGAAATTACAGAATTCTAAGGGGCTTTTGGGCATAGGTGTCTTGAATAAATGTTGTATTATTGTACAGATACCTACGAAATAATCAACAGTGTGTTACAATGTGCATGTGAAAGGGTCACCTGAAAGTTGTGCATAATTTTTGCTTTTCCTGGTATCTGTGTAATTCTTCCATAGTGGCTTCCTAATATGGTTCTTTTCTTTACAAAAAGAACAGAGTAATGTGCATCTTAAACCCGCTGTATCACTTTGCACCATCCATGCACTGCTTTTATACTTGTGACAGAATGACAAGTTTAGAAGCTCCAGGAATGACCAGAAGTATTTCTCTTCCTCCCCTGCATGCACTCGTATGCATGCACACAGACATACATGCACAGTTGTGCCCTCTCTGTTTCAGAGCCCTAGCAAGCATGTTGCTCTGCTGTCTAGAAAAAAAAAATGTGGCATTTGGGTCAGTGTTTCTTCTTCAGACTCTCTGCAATATAAGATGGCTTATTGCCATATGCAAGAACAGTGCTTCACTTATTGGTTAAGTGGAGTGTAAATAGCTTCATGTTCAGATATCCTTGCATTTCAAGAATTTTAAGAGTTGATTGATGACACCATAGGAGACAGAGGAGCTCTGCTGTTCTGGTTGTGGTTAATTATATCACAGGTGATGGTCACACATTATGTGCATGTATAACTGAGAGATGTGCCTATTCAGTGTGTGTTGGGTGCTGGTTTCTTCTTCCATGGTGCTAGTTTAAGCCAGAAATAAAAAAAGAGTAAGTTGCCATTAGTTTAATGAGCAGGAAGGGGTTAACACCTGTCTGTCTAATTCATAGTTTTCCAGTATTTTATTGTGTTAAAGGAGTACCACTACTGCACAGTTCTAGCTCATAAACAGCTAAACAGTACTTGACATTTAAAGAGATTTTCTGTTGTGCACTTGTATAGTCAAGAGTAATTCTAATCCTATTAAAGATATTATGTCATGGAGGCGTGCCCTGGGGCAGAAGGCTGCTGCTAACTGGCCCGATGAAAAACAGAGGGGTGGGGCGAGCAGGAGGGTGGATTTATTACTCGATAGTTAGGTCAGGGATTTCTGTGGGAAATGCCCAGTGGTTGCAGTTGCTGGTGATTTCACGGCAACAGCAGTGACACAGGGTGCTCTCCGATAGCTGGTTACTGAATGAGATACTGCATATGGGTGGAAAGAAAAAAGACAGCGTGTGAGAGAGATACAGAGAGGGAAGCTGAGAGCAAGGAAAGTGCTCTGGCTCGAGGAGAGTCTCCCAGGTGTACAGCAGAAACGTTTTGAAATGGATGCAAGGACCATCTGCTTGCTGCCTGTAGATTAGGGAGCTGTAGACTAGAAGTGGAGAAGAAGAGCTTATGGCTCCTTTAAATAAAAATCAAAGTTCTGCATAACTGCTTCATCAAGATAAATCATGAGTGTGCTTTTGCATGGAATATTAATGTTTAAATCCATGCTACAGATAGAGTACAGGCTACACTGCTATAATAAAATCGGCAACAATGCAGTGAGTAAATTCTGCAGTGATTATCTGATTTATGTACAGGGAAAAGAGAAGTGAAACACAGATAGCTCTTATCGCACTGTGGCATTTGCAAGGCACTGCATTTATTGCTGAGAGATGCTATACATTAAATCTGACAACTGTGAAAAGAGAGATCATGGAGAAGTCAAGTAGTGAGGATTCTACAATTCACCGGAGTCCATCTTTGGATAGCAAAGACTCAGATTTTGCTAAACCTTCTACCTCAGGGAGGCAATTTGGTCGAGGTTTTACTGCTGGAGCTTTCTATGGTACAACTGGATCACGCACACAGACCCACACTGGGGTCGGAACTGGGACCGGCGTTGGGACTGGGACTGGCATAAAAAGTGACAAGTACAGTGCACCCAAAGGCAGCAAATACGTGGTCTTTTACCTGGATCTATCCTTTGTTTTCCTTTTAGAATTTAAGAAGTGCAACATGGCAAGAGGCTGCCTGTGTTGTTTGAAATACATGATGTTCCTTTTCAATTTAATATTTTGGGTGAGTATTGCCTTTTCAGTTGCCTTCATTTGTTAGTGTATACTGTACTGCTGCATTATGTGTACAGTGCATCTTTGAAGCAGTACAGCAAGTTCCCTCCTCTCCTGCTTCTCTGATACCTGCTCAGAATATTTTTACTGTTAAACTGTGTGTCTGTTGGGAAAATACCCATGCATTCTGTACCTGGATTACTGCCTGGTTATTGTAATTTGGCTACTAATTGCTCAAACTTACTGTTCTAATAACATGCTTTGAACTGGGTTATCTAGAAAAGGGCAGAATTGTTGCCCTTTAAGGAAGAGCATAATTACTGTAGCATTAAAATCCTGCAGTGGCAGGATTTTTGCATTCTGTTGTAATAGCCTGTGTTACGTTAAGTGGTAGGTTAATTTAAAGTATGTTATCGTTGTCACTATAAATCACATTTGCTTTTTGTAGGCTTCATTTGACGAACTGCTTTTTTATTTGAAGGAAGTTCTGTCCCACTTCTCTAGTTAAAAGCAATAAATCATTTTCTAACCTCTAAAGGTATCAGCAAAAATGTGAAATCACTGCAATGGTGAATGAATCCGGGTTCACATTCAGCTGCAGTTGTCCACGTTGCTGTTGAAGTTGAAGGCATGCACTTGCTTTTGAGGGATCAGAATTGATTTTCCTCCATCCAAGAGGCATGAGGAGTTGTAACGATGCCTCAGCAAGCCAGTTTAAAAGCGTAATGGCTACTTTGAGCAAAGTATTGTCACATATGAGGGAGGGAGGGAGGACAAGTTAAGTCATCCAGCAGCTAGGCACCCTTGAGGGAACAGTGTTGTTGAGGAAATTGCAGTCTAATTGAAATACTGAGTATGCGTGAATGTAGCCGGTTATGAAATGGTTTGCTTAGTTTGGAATTAAAGGTCACTGCTTTCCTGATGATGACTGAAAAGCTTGGGCACATGAAAAATATTCTATGTGGTTGTGATCCAGAAATATACATTATGCTTAAAAAATAAATGAAAACAGCACCTGGATTTATTTTGGTGAAGGAGCACTAATAGTGTATTCAAACAGCTATCTCTAATGTAGAGATATCACCGTTTGAATTAGGAGTCTTACTAGCAGCTTCTCTGTTTATCTTGACCCACTTACCAAAATAACCTTTAAGAGCAAGAGTTAATGGGAGATTTGGTACAGTGTTGAACCACTCATGCAGCAGTGAGCTTTTACTGGTAAGAGACTGAAATGCTACTACAATCACTGAGCTTGTAGGAGTCTTAACAAAATAAAAAGGGAAAACTGGTTGCTGTAGAAGATCTGATTAAAGTCCACTTGTGATTTTAAAAATTTGTCATCTTTTCTGTACATGAATCCTACTAGATAGTTGCTATAACTATTGGTGAAGTAAACCACTTTGAACACAGCAGGTTTATATCAAACTGGGTATTTGACCCAATGCTGCTTTACTTAGGCACTTTTTATATGTGCTATATGTGGTGATTAGTTTTGAAACAGCTTTTTTCTGATATCATTACTCATGTCCTCTGTAATGAGATAGTAGGTATCTCTTATCCCTCACATCCTTAGGTGCAGTATGTTAATTTGCTTTTATCTTCCTCCCAAGCAGCAGTTTTTGTGACTCCACATCAGACCATCAGAGTCCATTTTTCTTTTCCTTGAACTTGCAAAAATATTTCAGACTTCGTCTGCATGCTCATCTCTCTGCTCAGCTCAAAATGGGCTTGTATACGAACACGTTGCTTCTTAGCTTAAAACTAGCCTACCATCTGTAACAGTTCTCTACTGCTATGCGCTACTTACCTCTTAATCCCCTTTGCACTCTTCCCACCATGTCTTGTTGTGAGGCTTATGCCACTTTTCTTTGTGTTATTAATTTTTGTCACTCTGTCTAATATCCAAAAAATGCTTTTTGTATGAGCCGGGCTTTACTGAATGAAAGTGATACTCTAGAATGGTGGATCTGAGAAATTGTAGAAAAATGCCAAATGCAAGATATCAGGTATTCTTCAAAGTAGTTTACAACAGAAACTTCATCCACAGCCTGGTTTAAATTTTTCACAAGTCCTCTGTTCATTCACTTTAGCTGGCTATTCATCAATTTTGCAGGCCACTCTTGATGTTCCCATGCATCTTTGCAGAGGCCTGCAGTCCTAGATTCTTACTTTTTTGAACTGGGCTCTTTGGTTGTAATTCAGATGAATAACTACATAATCTCTTTTTCACTTGTGGAAACACAAGCTAGAATGAACTGTGCTTCAGGCAAATGTAGTTTGCCACCTCTGGTTTTGTACCTGGAAGCCATATTAGTTCTGCTCTGACTGTCTGGATGTTGGGCTCTGCATGCGCTCCTTTACTGACCTGTTTTTTCTATTCCCAGGTTTGCCTGTTCTTCTGAATTTTTCTTAAGAAACCTAGCACCAAAAACATAAAGTTGTGTCCTGCTCTTGAGCAGTGACTCTCGTCTTTTGTAATGTGAGCAATTTATTTTTAAAAAGAGAAGACTCTTTTTTAAGCATGAAAATTTCTGAATCTGTAATTGAAAGCACAACAAGACTCCAGGTCTTCAGAGGCAAGGAGACCATTTCCACACTCTTATCTCCTGTCAAAGGCAAGAAGCAATTTGTTGGGGTTTTGTTTTTTTTTCTTACATACAGAAAACAATTTAGGCAGCTGAAAACAGAAGTGGAAGAACTGTGTGTTTTGGGAGTCTTTAAACAGGTGCTGATGTAAGAGCTGTAAAGTTGCAATAGGTGGTCCAGCTGGCCAGCTTGCTTGCCACAGAGCTGCATTGTTCTGAGCCTGTGAGTGCAAAAAGCCCATCTCATGGGATATGTTCTACTGTAGTAAAATGGTGTTTCTGGGATGCTTCCTCAGAAAATGCAGACTGGTGGTATCCTTTGGCACACCAGAATGTTGGACATTATTTCCTTGAATGATTCTTATTGTTGGCCCAAAGAAGGATGTTCTTCTGTAGAAAAGAAGGAATCTTCTCCCTCTATTAGTTTCTTGACATAGAGAAATGGGCTGGGATCTAACATGTCTTTTACAAAGCAGCATGCTGTACTACCATTTCAGCTTTGCCACCAGGTCAGTGAAGACCAATATTGTGTATATTCCTCACATTATTTTTTACTAGACACAGCATTTTATGTTTTTCAATGTGTATATATGTGTGCACATGTCTACTGGAAGGTTAGTAGATTCTCTTGTTATATAGCAAACATGCTATCACTGTGATAACAGTGATAAAGAGGTGATTTACTGTTTCTGCCCAGTGAGAATTCAGTGTCTGTGAATTAGATTCATGACAAAAATTTACACACTTAAAAAAACAGTAGCATGTGTATTAGGTAATGTGAAAGGATCACACACACATGGGTTCTGCAAACCACGTTGATCTAAGTAGGACTCAGCAGAGTTGAAATACAAGGTGTTCCTCCACCATATCACTAAGAGCTTCAGGTATTTCTCTGTGGTCCTCTCATTCTTAGCAGTTGTTCTTGGCCATCTGGCATTTCTTTCTTTTAGAGATTAGGGAAGTCTGAGCTGAGGGTTAAGGAAGCTTATAGTATTTAATTGTGTGGCTAGGATGATGATTTACACAGAATTCATCCTAAGTGCATAATACGTTTTGCAAAGGAACAGGGAAGCTACAAATGTTAGTTAATTGAGTTTGCTTTCAAGAATATTTATATGCAAACATATGGAGGTTGAGAGGCAGCCAATGTAGCTCTGCAGAAGAAATAAAACATTGACTTTTGCTTCTACAGATAGAAAATTAATTGTCAGGAAATGTTTATATTTGGGGATTACATGAGGGTCTATGTCTTTCTAGGGCAGATTTCACTTTATTGTTTTAATAGAGAAAAAGTTTACACTAGGTATTGTCTTAAAACTTTTCAGAAAATGTCTTTGCCTATAGCATGGACATTTCTGTAAAACATTTTTAAAAAGAGTAATTTCTATTGGAAAATGACAATTTTTTAGGATCCCAAATTGAAAATTTGAAAGTGATGGGAATAAGTTATCAAAACTTCACTAGAGAGCTTTGCAAATAGGCAGCGGTTATCAATAAATTTTGGATTTTTCTGTTAGGTTTTAGAATTGTTTGATTTTAATATAAAATGCATTTTGTTAAGGAGAACATATGGCATGATCATTACATCTGTGAGCTACTGCGTTTCAGGAGGAGCTAAAGAAAGGTATAGTCATGAAGACACTAATTATGATTTATTTAACTTTTTTATATTTAAACTGCTACCAAAAAACTCTGATAGGATTAATACCTATTTATTAACAACAGTTAACAGTTAACATTTATCTAATGGAGTAGGATTTGCTAATTCAGGTATTATTCTGTTTCAAAGTAAATTTGATAATAGGTTGGGAACATTTTCCTTTTTCAAAAGCTTAAGACCTGAAGAGAAAAGATGAACAGAAAAAGTAGCAGCAAAAAGTAAAATACAGCAAATTTCTCACTAATATTCTGTGGTTAAAGTAGTAGGTAAAGACTGTAGCTCCTGACGAGTGTTTTTCTTCATTAATTATTTGTCTAGTTTAATCTTATATTGGAAGAAATTGATATTTGTTTTCCTGTATATTAAAAACAGTGTTGTGCATTTATCAGTGACCCTAGAGACAGCTGCAACAGCCATGCAGGTAATTTTTACTGGAGTATCAGATCAGACTAGAAGGGGAGCATGTCCATTCTAAGGGTCTGGTTGCTGTCAGAGCTATAGGTACTGCAAAATAGCTAAGAATCTTAGAGTGGTTTTTATAAGGTTATCTATGCTTACTTATTTAGACTGGAACATCTACTATAGTGCACTCTTTTGTTTGAAGGACAAAGCTTCATTGCTTAACTGAACATGTTGGACAGACAGTTAAATCTCATGAAGAGACATGTCACCATGCATAACCAAAAAATCTCTGAGGTGTAAGAAGGGTAGACAGAATGGCTAACTACAGACACCTTATAAGAGGAAGCATTCAAATTCTCTCTTTTCTGTTGTCCTCCCTCTGGCTGCATTATCTGATAGTCCCTTTTGTCTGACATGGGGAATAATGGTGGTGAGGGGCATGGAGTGGCTCTGGGCTGCTTGTCTCTTGACATAATAGCGATATTTAATTTATTTTTGTCATATTTTGACTCTAATGACATAAGCCAGCTGTGTAGTGACAATAGCAGTACAAGCCCATGAAAGTAAAACTACTCAAGACCAACCAACCATACAACTCCCCACCCCAAACAAAAGAAGCAAGACACTGAAGTCTGAAAATAGCTGAAATATTTGCCGTCACATTAGCGTAAAGAATTCAGTTTTTAATAGGGATCCAATGAACTGTGAACAAATCCCTGCTTTTGGTTTTAGTTTCCCCTCCAATGGCACAGCACTGGCGGTGTGCCTATGCAGACATGAACCTCACAGAGGAAGGACAATCACATGCACATTTAACTTGCCAGTGTTTTGTCTGGCAGGAGGAGGAAAAGTAATGTTTAGTTCAAGTGGTGCAGTGTGCTAATGAATAGGATGTAAATGAAGTCCAATTAAAAACCTGTACAATGACATTACACGGTAATGCTCAAATATTATTTGAGATCTGAAACTATTTTTAATTTGAAATAGTTAATGTTTGCTTCAGAGCCAAGTTAGACTTGTTAAGCTAGTCTAGTTATGGGGCCCCATAACTGGTTTTAGGGTCTAGGCTGTTTCAACTTGGTAGGGAAGACATTCGGCATGGCATTTTTCTCAGTATTCCTCTCACTAACTGGTCTTTGCTAACACTATAGTGTATTTAGGTTGTTTAATTTTTTGGTTTTGGTTGATTTTTTGAGAACTATTTTGTTTTCCTTAATTGGTGGAAGTGGTTTTACTGTAGCTGTAGGTAGGTGTGAGACTCATTCGTGTGTGTTGTTTTGGATGAAAGACGAGTTGATTCATGACTCAAAAATACAGACTTGTTCTTATATGTCTGTTATAATGTAGCCTTCTGGATGTACTTTAATTATTTGTATGTGAGGAGTTTTATAGTCTTAGAAATCGAGAATCAGAATAAGAATTCCAAATTGGAAAACAAATTACTCCCCTGCAGTACTTCCTGTGTCTCTGCACCCCCTGAATTAAATTTTTCATTAAACATATGACTCAGATTCTATTCTTTATGTCCTCTGGCTGTGTAGCCTTGGGCAAATTTCTTTAGCCTTCTATGCCTCAACTCCCCTAACTTTTAAAAGCAATGTTGACACTAACTTTTATAAAGCAAAGGTTGTAGTCATGGTTCTACAAATGTTACTCTGGAATAACCTAGAATCTGTAATGTTTCTTATCTACTTCTGGACTCCTAGACCCGTGCAAAACATTTCAGTAAGCTGCATGCATGGCCTTTGTTGTAATTGCTCCTTTTTTTTCTATTCCTGCTACCTTCCAGGCTAGTCTGCAAGAAGCTGGTTCACTCTACTTCCTCATGTGAGTAGAGGTTGAGCCTGTAACCCCATTATCTCTTGATTGGAGGAGGCACCTACTTTGGTTATTTAAATGCTGCTGATACAGAATCTGACTGGGGTAGAAAAAATGGCAGGATGCAGTCTACTTTGTGGAAATTAAAGTTCAGCTAATTGAGGTTTTGCTGTATGTAAAGTTAGGAAGTTTCTAATGGGCACCCAAGTTGCCACAAATAATATGGAAGGCTACACTTAGTAGCTTCTCTGTGTTTATCCCATATAATTTCTAAAATTGTCCAACCTTTCAGCAACTCATGGAAACTGTGAATCAAAGGAGAAATTCTGCTGGGAATCTTGGGCTTTTTGCTTTAAGTACCGTTTAGAAATAAACAAGCCACACCTTCCAAACAAAGCAAGGGAACCTAACTTGATGGCAGATGTGTTATTAAACAGTGGATGTTTGCTGAACTTGTTGGGGATTTGTCACATAAAACAATAATTTTAATATCACTTTACAGAAATGACTTCAGGCACTGATCTCAAAGTAATTTCACAACTTTCTGAACAAATTAGCTTTAACTCAATTCAGATCTCTTTTCAACTCGGTCCTTGCTGCTTAGAAACAACTTGAATTGCTGGATTTATTCAGCAGAGATAAATTCCAAGCATTTGGAAATTTATCTGAGGTGATCGTTCTTTCCTCCTGTGTTTCTTGAGCTGGGCCAAAGTTGTCCAAACATTTTTCACTTAACTGCTTCATCTGATGTAGCAGGGACTGTGAATATTCTTGGAACCTGTTGCCAGTTAGAATTTTAAGCCTTCTGCATCTTATCTTCAATAATGTCTTGGTTGGCACCGTGGCAAATAGTTCTATTGCTACTCAATTGAAGCAGGTGGGGCTAGGTTTTCCACAGGGCTACAATGCATCCAGACAGTTTTGGTTGTTGTCCTTAATGAAAACAGAGTCAGGTCCCTACAGTCTTAGGTAATCAATCTGAACCGGTGTTTTGTGTCACCCTTCACATGCTGGCTCTCTTGTGTCACCCAGAGCCTCAGTGCTGTCTGGGAACTAAACATCCTGTTGTAAGGGGCTGCAAGCTGAAGCACAGAGTGAATATCTTGCGATTTCTTTCTTTGCCTTGTATTTGCTGTGTTTTTGTCATTAAATGAAGTAATGGTAATTATAGTTGTGTGTCTTTTCAGACATAAAAGAATAATGTATGCAAATACTGCTTCTCTTTCAGCAGGGAAGGAATTCTCTACCCATGGATTCTTGCTGAGTCTACTGGGTCTTCCCTGTAACCGATCTTGATATTCTTGTCTCTTTGCCTTTCTTCTGACTCTTATGAATGAAAATCCCTTGTACTGATTCTAAACATTGCTCCAGGAATACATGGTTTTGAAAATACATTAAACTAGTGTCTGTATGTCTTTTTTCCTATACAAGAGTGGCAAATGATGTGGCATCAGAGACTGAATTTGTGTCGTCTTTATTTCTTTTGTGAATTTCCCCATCATTCTATTTTATGTGCATTCTGCTGTTGAATTATATACCTACTGCTGTAAGTACAAACTGTAGATCTGCAGTAGGAAATGATCACATTACCAGTGATTCTTAAAAGTGTGTGGCATGTATTGAAGAGTTGCTTCAAAGAATTTAAACCAGCAGAAACTGGTGTGCTAATAATTTGTTAAGGATTTAGTAATTTCTAAGACTGGAGGAGTTCTGACTGGTAAGGAGGGGTTTTTTAATACCAAAATAAGTAAGAAGACTGAAGCAAGACAATTGTGAGCTATGGATGAAGATAAGATTATGAAAGATATATATAAGCTCTAGTGGTTCATCAGCTTAAGGAATTACAAGTCATTAGCAAAGGTGCATTAGTTGCTCATGTGCACGTTTCTGCCATGCTGCACACGTGATGCAAAGCATGTTAGCTTATAATAGGCAGTTTACTCTGTAAAGTAGGATGTGTAATGGTTAACAGTGGAAATAGTTAGCTTGGAATAGTTCTGTCGTATAAAATAATTTTTGCATACTGCAACATAACATTGCTGAGTCTGAATGGCCCAGTGCCTTCTTTCCCCCCTTTTCATTTTTGCATCATTTCAGTCAGGTTTTCTTGCTTAATTTGCTGTCTTGGAGAACTGCAAGTTGCTAAAAGGGCTATTTCTGTATCAGAGGTTTGTTCTTTCAGACTTCTTGATTGATGTACTAAGCTTGCCTTTCTTTCAGTAATGCTACTGAATACTTGCTTTTTGTTAGTAGCTGTGTTACTGGTGAGTACTATGGAGGGGTTCTTTACAAGGCTCATTTCTTCCTCCATATTGCATTGTGTTTCCAATCATTTATGATCCTAAGCAGCTAGGAGAGCTGTCTGCCAATGGATTGTGAATCTGTAATGTAAACGTCTCATTTTGTCTCATTTGCAGTAGTTTTAAACTAAATTGGTGGTCAAGTGTACTGGACTTTTATGCCTCTTCCCCATCTCCATCCCCCTCTTCTCCATGTAGTTTAGCTATTACTGTGTTCCAAAGTGCCTTTTCTTCTGCAGTGACCTCTGGATACAAAGACACAATCAGTTAGGAAGAAACCCCACTATTTGTTTTCAATTGCTCTTTCTTTAGAGTTTTGATTGCTCTGTCATTTCCATTTTCACTGCTTTAAGAAATTGACATTACATATGTTTCAATAAACCTAGAGTGCCTTAGGACTGCTTAATATATTTATCTTCTTGACACTTTGTAAATGTGGGCCAGGCTTTTATCCCTCTAATACAGATGGAAGGTTGAGCCAAAACCAAATGTCTGCAGTGGATCTCAGAGTAGAAGGCTGAAAGCTCCTTGAGACCAAGTCCACATACAGGGCAGGTCAGCACAGGTAGGCTTGTGTAGAGCTCTGCATGGCATTGCCTTGAGCTCAAAAAATCCTGCCTATCACCTATCTGGAGTTTGGGTGTCTTTGCAGCGGTCTTCCCTGCACTTTCATTTCCAGATTAGCTTGGACAAAGACAGCTTAAATCTGTCTATATCCATGGTGTAGATGTGTCCTCCTAAGATACTTGTACAAACTTAAACTGAAATTTAATCTGGATCTCTAAAGCCCTTGGTAAGTGTCTTAAGCAACACACCATCTGTTGCATGCTGTGCTGTGTGAGAGACTTGATGCAGGCAGGCCACCTCTGAACTCTATGTGCTTATACAGCATGATCTGTAGGCACAAAACTGATTTCAGATGTAGGACCTGTAGACCATCCTTTCATTTGGCTGTGTACTCCAGAGGTCTAGCATATCACTGACTTCCGCAAGCACCTAGATGAGTGGAAGTTTTCTGCTGACAACAGGTACAAATCCTAAGCCTCTTCACCACCTTCTAAGTGTCATGAAGAAAACTGTAGTTGTCTTCTTGAGATTGTCATCAAGTCTGTCTTTACAGTGCCTATTGTAATTTCAATTATTCTAATCCAGCTAATAAAATAATTCCATAAGCAATAAAGAAATAAACCAGCATTTAACATTTAACAAAGGTAGAGGTAAGAAGACAAAAAGGCTTCCTGTTGAATGCCTGGCAGTAAGAATTCTTGTTCCTTTCCATAGGCCTTCAAGCTGTATGTTTGTCTTCTACTGTCAAAGCAGCGTTTGCTTAAATAGCTTTTTCAGCTGTGGAACATAAAATGCACTCTGGTGGGATCGTTTTTCCATGGTCGGTATCTGGGAGGGTGTTTCGGTGCAACATTGGTTTTGTGCCTGATGGGGTGTACCTTAAAATGCAGGCAGCTAGTACTGTCTTTGATCCTCTTTTATTTCTCTGTTTGCTTCGGCCTTCCTGAGGTTTTACCAACTCTGCTTATAAAGCAGAGGTAGTTTTGATGTATGACCTTGGTGCGATGGAGCTATTCGTTACTTTGGCAGACTAGAATAATTTCTTAGGAATTTGAACTCTTTCTTTCAGCTTTTTTGTAGAAATGGAAGCCAGTACTGTTGATTGATTTTATCCTTGTTTTGTTTCTTAGTCTGTTCTTCCATTTATGAAGTAACTGGAATAAATAATGCTTGTATTTCAAGATTTATTAGATGTTAGTGGCAAGGTTTCTACCATTCTTCTGAGAACTCTTACATGGAGGATCCAAATAATCTGTAGTGGAGTTGTAAGTTAAGACAGTTAAGACAATTGTGCTTGAGTTCTGGTGGTTTGATTTATCTCCCCTTCATGAATTTTAAATGTAAAACTGGATATATTGGACCAGACCAAATGTTTTCATATCTTGTCTTTGAAAGTAGATGATAATGTTTAATTGACAGTGAAAGAACTGAAAAAGTCCGTGGAACAACTTTGAGTCATTTATCCTATGCCCTTCCTAAAATCTCTGGTAATAAGCTGACTTGTTTAATTATGCACTCCATGAAAGGGCACTTTCTTCTAAGCTTGCTGCTTGAGAATTTCAGTAAGTGCTGACATATTCTGAAAAACAGTGAACTGTCCTCCTTTCTGCTTGTCATTCTTGTTTTGAGTGAATTTATTGATTTTATTTCTGGAATTGGAAGAACACTCATAGAAATTCTGATTTCAAATGAGTTTGCTGTGAAAGTAGTATTTAGTAGGGATTGCCATAGTGAATGCTTAGATCATACAAGGGTAGGCAAATTCAAAGTTGGTAGGAACCTATACAGAGCATGTGGGCTAACCTTCTGTTAAATTAATAACCTTAAATTATTATTAATAGCCTGAAATTATGTTACCTAAGACCCCATGAAGCTCAGTCTTGAGTATTTTGTTGCATCCACACTAAAATTTTCCCTGAAGCAAACAGTGTCCACACTTGTCTTTGTGCCACACTTTTGCAAAGTCTTCAGATTTCTTAAGCTGGAAGGACCAAACCTGGGTGCAGTGGTCCAACTGCTGTCTAACAAGTGCTGAGTAGAGTGAAATAGTCACATCCCTTGATCAACTGCATTTAGCCTTGCTATTGCAGCCTGGGGCTGGATTTAAATGCTTCTATAAATGCTGTCCTGGTTTACTGTGGTGCAGCTTTTAACATCAAGTTCAGAGCAGCAGAACGCACAGCACTCCATAATTAAATGAGATGAAAAAGCTTTCTTCTGAGCACAGAATTGTTTTTTTACTTACTTTTGACCATTTACATTTATACTCCATTGCTGCAATTAAACTTTTTCATCCTTTCAGTTTTTCCCTCCAAGAGTGGATCCCTTGTATCCTCCCTTGAAGTGCTTCAGCTAAAACATTTTTGCGGCTTTGCATTCCATTCAGCAGTTTTTGTAGCCCATTGCACAGCTGTGTCAGTATAAGTCATACTTAGTTTTAAACTCCATCCAGCTTGAATGCACAGTTGGTGCAAATGCTGACAAGAAGAAAAGCATTGATCTTATCACTCCCCTGTTCAAGCAGCCGCAGAGTGTGATTGTGTTCTCTAGTACATATATTGATTTTATACATTGCTGTACGTGTTACTTGGCTCCACACTATTTATTGGGACTGCTGACTGCTTTTGTACTTCCACAGTACTTTTACTTCTGGTCTGATCTGGACTCTTGCAGTCCAGCTAGTGCTCGTTTTCCCTGTAATGTTTAACCTCATTAACATGGTGTTCATCTCAGAATCATGAGATTTTAGTTTGTTATTTTTACCAGGGTTAGGAGTAGGGAGGGAGGGTTAACAATTACGAGGATTTTGATTTTTAATTTTTTAAAATAAAAAGCTAGTTTTGGTGCTTATTATCACACATGGCATTTTTGAAAATTATACTTTATATCTTAGTCTTAACTTGGAGGAAGGAAGAGGAAAAGCTACACCCTGAAAACTGATTCTATAGGAAAAAAAGTCTGCAGAAGCAGAGGTAGGGAGACTTTTAAATGTTTTATTGGCATGCAGACTGCATGACAGCTCTGTGTGTTTTCCAACAGTGTATCTGTTCTGACATGTGTCCTAGTTTTAGACCTTGTTCAAGTTTTCCTGAATGTATTTTCTACAGAGGGCCCAGCAGTATTTCTTTCAGAATACTTCATCTTGCTTGTGCTCACAGAAATCACTGGGATCAAGCATGTTTCCACAACACAGAGTTCTGGAATGTCCAGGAATGCAGGTTTCTCACTTAAAAGCTTCTACATCTGTGTGAGCAGTAATAAACGGTTGACACAAGCCTCTGGGGACAACTTTAAATGGGTGAATGGTTCCTTATTTCAGCAGTCTCGGGGTTTTTTTTCTCTACTGGTTGGATGCTACATTATGAGCCTGACCCAATCCTTAGTGACAGCTTGTCGGGCTGATAAATGCAGGCTTCAGAGAATAGCTCTTTGCTGTCTGATTGATTCATTTTGCCAATAGAATTCACATTCCTGTAGTGTGAATAATAAACAAGTGATTTAATGAGTTCCCCTCAACCTATTTCAAATGGCATATACTGATTGGAGCAGTGCATGCTTTTGGAAAGTACTTGCTGTATGTTACATGCTTTGGATTAGATACTTCTCTCATAAACCTAAATTAGAAAGTTAAGGGTGGATTTTCCTCTGTGTCTCTGGTTTTTAACCACTGCTTTATATATTCTCCCCACTCTAGAATTTGTTTCTCATTAAACTCTGGTTTCTTTGCAGTATTGCTTGCTTTTTACCTCAAAAGGTAATATGCAAAAAGGGAGAAAAGATTTTTTTCATCATCAAGGCTGTCCTTATCTCCTGCATCCCTGATGTTGGTGTTTTTAGGTGGTGTTCCACTTTGTTTTGTGGTTCTCTGTATGACTGTTCTGCAGACACTGCCTGTCCCAGTTTCTGCACCTTAGGATACTCTGAGGAGTATGAAGGAACAGAGAGTATTATAGCACAGCAGGAATGGGGCCAGAGCAATGAAAAGTAGAAAGAATGTATTTTTTAGATATGAATGTTTTCTATTTCTTTATTATTCAATAACTCTTAGAACCACAATTAGGAGATCCTGATTCTGGGTATAGAGAGGGGTTGCCATCAAACATAATAAAGAAGGACATGCATAAAATTAATATAGAAGGAAGAGAACAATCATAGTGTAATTCTGTAAGATGTCTTACTTGTGGGAACATATACATGGGATTATTTTTCTCTTTGGAAATTTTGTGCATCATAAAGAAATATGACAGAAAATGGTGAGGATAAAAGCATTCTTCATTTCTTACCCCCTTGCTCCCTAGTGTCTTCCTCCTCCTTCCTTTTCGCAGCACACAATTAGTTGCTGCCCCCAAGCTTAGCTCTGCATCTGCAGAGCTGTTTTCCATGCCTGGCCTTGCTGGCGTTAGTGTTGTACCTGTCCTTTCATGATTCATAATGTGAGTAACTGAGTTGGGGAAGCAAAGGTCCTGATGAGGTTATGATCAGGTTTCTGAGGAATAACAGCTGCCTGCTGGCTCACTTGCTTTCTTTCTAGGTCTCTACCAGAGAAAGCTGACAGGGCTTATTTGCACTTGGTGTGAGGCACTGCTTTTATAAAATCTAACAGCACTGTTTACATGCACACAGTGCTTAATAGGTTGTATTTTTCCTGTTTTCTTTTGAAAGAAGCTCAGTGCATTCTAAGGAACCTTCTTTCTGTCCTCAGTTTAGTGGTGAAAGGTTCTAGAAGCTGTATTTACTGCTTTAATTACGGCAGTCTCTGGCATTTTTCATTCATTGGAAGAGAGTGGGAGAGTGGGGTGGGAGAGGACGGTTTCATTGTTTCTGCCCTGTAATGTCTCCTACTTAAGTGTGTTCTTTTGAGACTGCAACCTGATGTGACATTCACTTCAGCAGTGGCTCTTTTTGCTGCAGTATCAGTTCAGATTTATGTCTGGTCATTGATGCAATGTATTTTCTGGGTAGTCAGCTCAAGGTTATCAGTGTTACAGGATATATCTGTGTTGTTGGCAGGTTCAGCAGAGAAAATGTTCAATGGCATGAGGAAGAAAAAGAGGCTTATTGAATTATGGCTGTTTGGGATTGTATGGACTATGTAGACTTAAGATCTGTCTTAGGGCTGGAATGAGCAAGGCAGTACTGAGACAGAAGGCAGTGTACAGAATCAGGAACATATGTTTGAAAGGAAAAACCTTGGGGCATCGAGCTTGCTACAGAGACATGACAATGTCATTACTGTGCTGGATGGACCTTGAATTCTTTTACTTCTGAAGGATTAGGTAGTACTTGTCATACATGTTTGCTCAAGTTAGGTGCCCTATTATGTTAATCTAAAAATGGTTAAGAAACACAGATAGAGAGCATGATGTTACACATGATTGAGTTTGGGATTGTCCAAATGATAAGGCTCAGCTCAGCTCTTTTAGACCACCTTTTGCGTAACCTTCTGAGAAAAAGAAGCAAGAAGAGCAAAACGTGCAAGTACTGGAAAAATCAAGCCTTGCACTCTAGTCCTATCAGAGATCCATTTTTAGAAAAGGATGCTTTGGCCATCAATTGAAAAAAAAATAACAAACCCCAGTGAAACAGCCAACTAAAAAACCCCACCGAACCAGCAACTTCAAGGGAAGTCTTGAGCTCAAACATCCATAATCAAAAATAGGATTTTTGAAAACTTCCATCACTCACTGGTCTTGGTGCTGCTGAAGTCAGCTCTCTGAAAGAAGATTGGGTTGATGACCTGTTTTCAAACCCCTGAATGCATGGTACCTTGTTCAGCAACTGGCTAGATGCCTGAGGATTTGTTAAGCTTGATCTCAGCGACTTGTGACAGAGTTCTTTGTCTCTTGAAAACTCTACTGTCTTTCAGCTTCACAGAGGTCATCTTGCCTTAATTATCTTTTTGAATTTTTCATTCTTTTTTTCTTTTTCTTTATTTTTCTTTGAATAGAGTTGGCTTTTAGTGCAAGCCTTAATTTAAAATACATTTGACATGCAGCAAAAACTTTCACCTTGATTTAGTTTGACTTAGTTGCTGTTATGTCACATGATTACAACTAAAGTCTATTTAAAGTGATAATTAGGAAGAGACTTAAAAGACGTTGTTTTCAGAGCCTAGTCACTCCAATATATTAATAGGGAGGATAGAAAATGCATTTCAGCTGACAAATGACACAGGCTTTTATTTAGCATTTTGTATTCAAAGGTACTGAATTGAGAAGACCTGATTAAAAGAATCCATTCTTCTATCATCAGAATAGTGTGGTTTTGTAAAGGAGATTCCTGCGCATTCTGGACTGATACACCCATGTGATCCCATGGCAAAAGCATAAAGAGCTCCATTTATTCATGACTTCATGGGGACTTTCCACAGTGAGTGCAAGCCAACAGCCAGGAACACTGCCATAGCTACTGCTCAACTGTAGCCTTAAGGCAGTTTTTTTTACAGAGCTCTCCTTCAAGAAGATGGTGGAAATGATGCCTTCCAGATATGTTTGGAACACACTGGCAAAACAAAGCATGAGAATGTCTTACACTGTACTGTGGACATAGTTTTTTAATTACCTACATAAAAAAATGTGTGAGAAAAATGGGAAAAGCCCAAACATCTGGAAGATACTGTCTTTGCTTTATGGTTACGTGAAAGTTGCTTTTTATTACTACCTCTCATGACCTTAAGTCAAACAAATAAATAAAAGTCAAGACTTCATAGTAGCTTAATACATTTCCTGTGCTAACCCTCCTGGAAGGAAAAATCCAACAAGAAGATTTGGACAAGGAGAGTTATGACACCTTTCATCTTCAAATTTCAAAGCCCTTTACAGGGGAGGCACCCTAAATACAACACTGGAGATGTCTCAGCAGTGAAATGCCACAGGGTACATAGCTCATACTTAGGAGGTATCTAGGGAAGGATTTTTTAATAAATTAATAAATTAGGAGTGGAAGAAGGCAGCAACTTTTTATAAGACCCTTTGCCTTGTTGCAAACTAATATGGGTGTGTAGTCAAGTAGTTCTGACCCATGTTCTCTCAAAGCATTCAGGACATAACAGTGGCTCAAATGCTGTAAGTTATTCACCTGTGATGTCATTGAACTGTCATTGAAGTCATGTCTATTGAATTTGATGACTGAGCTTTTTTAGCTTCTTGTCCTTTGCTTATCCAGCCCAGGAAATCTTCATGCAACACAGAAGCAGTGGCTTTGTTGAGTCAATGAGACTCTACATAGTAGAACAGCACTAACTTCTTGAAGAACAGAGCTTGCCTGTGAGATTATTGCTATTAGTGAAAGTGTGACTGTAAAAAATAGCTCAGCTTATCTATGATACCCAAGGCTAATGTTCAGGGTTCAGAATGAGCAGATTAAAAACCCACACAAAACTGTACTTGATAACTGCAAACCAAACACAGCTGATGCAAAAAAATTGAGATGTAACTTAACACTGGACCTCCCTACTGCTTTTGACATTGCCTTCCGGAAAAGAGCCATGCTTGAATGCAAAACACTGGGGAATATGAGTGGTTTAAATTTTTGGTGCTCAAGACCGAAAATCTATTTGCTTGAAGTGGAAAATAGAGCTCCCTGTGAGAGGGATTGTCATCACTGTCACATAAAATTATCTTGTCTTGATAATTATAATTTTCTTTCTAGCAGTCAGACATAACAGTAGAAAATAGCTGCATTTTACTGTCTTGCTTATGGGTCAGAAAAACTTGTTTTCAGAGTGATATGAGACAGGTTGTTGCAGTCAAGTTGCTAGGCTCATGAGATGTTGGAAGTAAGAGAAAAACTGGTAGGTGAGCTGCAAAGCAAAGCCTGACCATAACTTGAGCCCTTGTTCAGAGTATGTACCTGCTAGCCAAGAAATTTGTCCTGCATGAATCTTTAACTTCTATTATTCTGTCTGAGTCTACTACTCCTCTTGGGACCCTGCAGGTAACCTAGAGTGAAGCACAGTGCTGCTCTGCCTCTTTTTACCAAGTGCAGAAAGTACTATCTCAGGATACCACTCAGCAATTGAGATTCTGCTTGATAGGATTCAAAGGTGCTCAGAACAGCTGAGAGTTTGTAGTTTGAAATAAGAAATACTTCTCCATGCATATTTAGAGATGGTGAGATGGAAGATAGTGATTTATGAAAGAGGTGAGAATTGAATCCATGTCTCCAGATTTTTGATTAAAGGTCTTGACTGCGATACTCATCTTTCTCCACTTAGATTCTCCAGATGATGATGGTCTTTCTAGGGTGTTTAGAGATGTTTGAAGTCTGTAATTCTGCAGACACTTCCAGTAGTCCGTAGTGTCTCCATTCTGAAGTGACATTGAATCCAGAATGATCTGTAGGTGCTGTGGAAGGTGAATGAATCTTGAAAAAGATTTATCATCTCTGTGTTTTCCTCTGTTCTTTTCAACTGGAAAGGAGGAGGGGAACTGCTAGAAAAAAGATTTATCATCTCTGTGTTTTCCTCTGTTTTTCTGATCCGGAAAGGAGGAGATGAACTGCAGGAAGGTGGAAACAGTAAATCTCTGCCTTTATAAAGCCAGAGTCCTGCTGATGTCTCTCTAGTTTGTGATTGTTGAGATCCAAAATTGGTTGTAGAGCAATTAATTATAAATGTGGTGAGAGCTCCTTCGCATGCAAATTACTAGGGTCTGTCTTACCTCCAGGCTTGAGTTCCTAGCCTTAGTGAAGGGTCTCCCTGACCGTCTCCTGCAGATCTGCAGTCTAGCCCCTCCATACAATCCCAGTGTAAAAATTAACTGCACCTTTTATTTTCCTGGCTGAGGTTTGCCATAAAATGAAGCACATGCTCATCAGAAAAAATGAAACAAAACTGTGGTATTTTTTGAGGACAACTAATTTGAATGGAGTTTTCAATTTCAAAGTTGATCTTTACCTCATGTAACTGGTCATCTGTTAGAGGAGAGTACTTGTGAAGGAGAAAGGATATAGTGTGTACCTTTCAGTGAGGATGCAGCTCACTGATACAACAGTAATGGGTGTTAGCCAGGAGAAATTTAGAAGTGTCATCCTATTGCCCTCATCCTGTAGCTGAGTTGACCTTATGAAGGGAAATTTCCCCTTGCTTCTTTTCCAATAATGAGGGTGTCTGAGCTGAACAAGGCTTCCATGGTGAAGCCTGGCCTTTTGTTTAGCACATGCAGACTTGCCACCTCAAAAAATGTTTTGTTTCAGATTCTTAGGCCAGTGTGGAGGGCTTACCTTGCTGCTTTTATACTCCATAGAAGAGTTTACTATTGATATAATTCAAAAGAATTCTTAGGAACTCACAAATACGAGGTTCACAGGTATTGTAATGTGAGGCTGTCATAGGATCATAGGATCATAGGATGTTAGGGGTTGGAAGGGACCCAAGAGATCATCGAGTCCAACCCCCCTGCCGGAGCAGGACAAAACTATCTAACACAGATCACAGAGGAACGCATCCAGGCGGGCCTTGAAAGTCCCCAGAGAAGGAGACTCCACGACCTCCCTGGGGAGTCTGTCATGCACACATTGCATCCTAAAGGGATGAAGGCTGCATAAGAGTGAATGCTAAGCAAGCATTCCAACTAGAAAGCAACTCAAAAAGGTAGATGCCCACCATTTTAATGAAGTATTTGTTAGTGTTATTGTTAGTGTTTTTATGAAATAAAATGAAACAATCCCATTATTTTAATGATGGCTGCCAATATCTTCATGGTTATGTGTGGGTGAAGATTCTGCGTACAGTGGTGTAATCGTCAGGAGATTTTGCTCTATGGGAATGTAGCCCTTTTTCATTGGCATTAATAGCAATGCAGGAGTGATGGAAGGTGAAACATATCTTTATCTGTTGTGCTTCCTTCATTCACATTGTCATGCTCTTCTCCACTTCACCACCTGTGATTAATGAGCCCACAGGTAGCCTTTTCCCTGAAAAGTCAAGCGCCATTCCCTGTCTTACCCTCCTCTGCTTTTTCAAGCCATGCATAAGAGTAGGTCACGTTACGCCATTCTGTATCCTCATTGACACGTCTAATTTTTTGACATTCAATGAAGTTTTCTGTTTAAATTGTTTCTTAATGGCCAAGGTGTTTTTAGTTAACAGTGAAAATGTATTTTTTTATCAGATTGATTGTATGGTAGAAATCTATAGTCATATACCAGATATTTTTGGCTATACTTGCTAACTCTAACAGGAATTGTTGTACCAAGACCTTTCTTGACCCTATTTAGGGACAATATCTGTTGTTGCTGAAGAAAATTTAAAGACAGCTTCTATGCATTTAAGCAATTAAGCAGCGTTGTACTGTGGAGGAAAACAAGTTTCCTTCGTGACCCCTGATCTCAGTACTTAGCTGACGCAAGATAATTGATTGCCAATATCTTGGGATGCAGAGCTGCACATTAATATATCTCATACTCTTATGTATGTGTTTGTGTACACTATCCTAATTGCTCTCAAGGAAAAGCAAGGCTTTTTAATTTCCAGTTTGCATATTATGTTCAGTCTTCTCATTGCCAGAAGTGTTATTAAATACTCTAGACAGAGGTCATTTCTCAGTAAGGGGGGGGGGAGGGTTGACACTAGTGAAGAATTAGGTTATCTTTATGTTATGAAACAACAGTGTCAGAATTAGGACACTGTTTCCTTTAATGTCTCTGTATAACTGGCTGAGAAATCTACAGAAAAAATTGAGAAAGCAACAGTGCGTTTTTCATGAACCAGATGTGGGTTTGATACCGGTCTACCGCACTACTAAGGGATGCATTGATGCTGCAAGTCACTTAGGTGGATCAGTAAAGTGATTTTTCAAATCTCTGTGAAAATGATGCCTATGTAATATTTGGGAGCCACCTAACAAGTGATAGGTTTATTTTCTTTGGATGAGAGGCAAAACAGCCTTCCTGGCCACTTCTCAGCAGTGCTGGAGTGCTAATCCTGGCATCCTAGCCAAGACCAGTTTGGGTAATTATGTACTGCCTTCTTACGTTCCACACTGTGTCCAAGTGGGCAGACTATTCTTCAATTCTTGTCCCAAACATGATATTACAATTAGATATTTTCCCTGCTGTACTTTGTGCTCATTATGTTGATCTTACATGGTGCTACTTCTATTGCTTTTACCACCATTATTGTTGTCCACTTAATATTGTTTAGAGGTTGTTAGAAGAGACTATATCTTTATTTGACCAAACAATATAGCTGGAAAAAAAGTGCTCTAATAGGTGTCAGAACAATGTCTAGAGACTGGCAGAGACTTTGGCCTTGTTGTGCAAGGTGTTGTGTAAATGCAGTTATATACAATTAACAACAATTTTGGGAGTTTAGGCACTTCGAAAAAGAGCCAGGTAAAGGGACAGAAGTGTGCTGTGGAGTGAGTGTTCTGTGGGTGGCAGATAGAACTTATCCTGGTGAAACATGAGTGGAATTTATTGTGGAGGTGGTGAGTTAATTAGCAAGATAGAGAAAGAGAGAAGAAATTTGGAAGAGATGGGACCTTATGATCCAGTAGACCAAAGGAGATTAAGAAACTGGGTAGGGCAGAGCAGAGATTAGCTGGTAAGGAAAGGTGATGTTCAAGCAAGCAGCTGATTTGAACAAGAAACTCTATAGGCAAAACTGTGTAATGATGAATAGCCATTTCACTCCCTGTGGAACAAGCTCATATGTCTCTTTCTCTTTGCTCAGTCTCTGTGTCTGTGTTCCTGCTACTCAGTTCTGAATGGTTTGGAGTGAGTATGGAAGACTATTGTGTTTCTACAGACACAAAGGGGATGAGTGCTTTGTTTCAGAGCTTGCATTTAAGATGATTTTGGGAATGCAGATAGTCCCACATTGGCCTCTTCATTAATTTTCCACTGAATGGTATGTGGGCACATGGGGTGGAATGGTGCTTCGAGTAAGGATCTCATGTAACTGGTGATTGGTTTGGTCAATGCAGCCACTCTGCTACTAATGAAATTGGTATTAAGAAGCCTGTGTGAGCCAGCTTTCTGTGCTTTGCCCTCTGTCATTAAAAGCAAGTAGAAAAGCATTACATGTGTGTTGCTACTTTAAGATGAATGTCCTGAGAAGAGAACCCTGGACTGTTCTCCAAACCACCTGATTGCAAGGTGGCTCTCTTCCAGGTGCTGTGGAGATCTCACTATCTGTTTGTGATACTCTTGCATTAACACATTTGCTGTGTATGTTAGCGTCCCAGAGTGTAGTTACTTTATATAATGCTCGTTTATGTAAAAATGAGCTGTGAAAAAGTGCAATTTTCACCCAGTCATTCCCTGATTCCCTTGCTAATTGCTTGTCTTTAGGCAACCAAATATAAAAAACAAAGTGTTTTGGCAAGTCATTTTATGGAAACCAGGGCAACTGGCCTGCACAAGGCCCAGCAGTGAGGTAGGTGTAAGCTGTCTCCCTCAGTGGTTTCTCATGGCCCCTTCATGAGCACGTGACATTTGAAGTAGCCTAGTCTAAGGGCAGAATAATTCTTTACTCATTACAGCACTTGTGCTGAATTTATGAGAGTGCAGCACATTCTTCATTGCTTTTTTGTTGTAAAAAACCAAACCCCAGACAAAATGCACAGGTCTACGCTTATTTTTTGACTGCTGAGTGTAAGTTTAATGTTTTATGTAACTGTTGCTCTCCTTACTGAGAGGGACCAGCGTAGCAGATGATGGGTTTATTTCCTTTGGGTGAGAGACAAACCAGTGTATTTTCACTGCTTCAGCAATTCAGACTCTGGATTTGGTGTTTTTTTTGTTTGTTATCCTCAGTTCTGATTCCATAGTTACTCCATTACTGAACAGCTGAATATGACCATCCAAGAGAATAACTTCCCACTTTCTTGTCTGCAAATGTTAAGTTTTAATGTATTAGAAGGATAAATTATGTCATAGTGCTTAAATCTTGTCTCAATAAACAGAGATGCAGAGAACTGAAAGAGGAGAGCTGGGTTCTTACAAATAGGGAGGTTGGTTGGGTTGGTGTTTGAGCCTGATAGTAGTTTTCTGACTAAAAGAAGCAATGCAGAGTCTCGTAAAGTTACATAAAATATAACAAAGTTATATATATAAGAAATATGTCAACTTCTATGCTGTAATGCATGCTTATTCAATACATGAAATATACATGGCATATTTCATCAGCATTGGCCTGATTTTGGTTTTGCTGTTTAGCCTTCTTGATCCAAAATAAATTCCTTCTCTGTGTAGTACATTTTTTATTATGAAGATGTCACCTTTCTTGACTGAATTAAATCATTTGAAACCAGTAACATGGTTGGGATAACTTTACTAGCAAGTGTTAAGAAGGCAATGTTGCTGTTAGAATTGGAAAGATTTCAATATTAACCAGTATAATGAGTTTGAATCTCCCTCCATTCAAGAGTTGTCTTAGGACCTTGATACCAAAGACATGTGACTATTCAGAATACTAGCTGAAAAAAACCCAAAACAACCCAACAGACGAAACTATGGCAGTTCTGGAGAAAAGATGAATGCATGAGTCAAAAGGTGGGGGGGTGAGGGGGAGAATAATGACAGGAAAAGATCCCAAAATGTATTACTTATTAAAAAAAATAAACATCACTGTGGTTGTGTTTTTAAAAATAGCTCTTGAACATGAATGTTAGACAGACCTGACCTTTTATTTTTATTGTAAAAAGAGGAAGTAAAGAGGAAGTGTGCATTTGGAAAGCAGGTGGTCAGACCATTGTAATAACAGGAAATAGCATGGGTTTGGAAGCTTCTTACAGTAACTTACAACTGGAAGACTTAGTAAGTCCTTCCATTGGCTGATTACACTCAGCTCCTTGTATTTTCCGTGAGAGCTGAATGATAACTTAGCACTTTTTCATCATGTTCATATTGATAGCTTTAGTGAGAATTGAAAGGGGTAGAGTGAGGGAGCTAATACAAAAACACGAATTAAGAACACTAGAGGACAATAAAATCAGTCCTTGGGGAGGAGAGTTAGCTGTGGAGGAGACAGCAAAGCAGTAGACTCCAGTAGCTGCATTACTCTCTGGAAATACTTGCTAATTCATATTACTTGTTCTGTGGTTTGAACTTGCAGCACTGGTTTCACGTGGAGGTTTTAGGGACATTTCTGCCTCTTGCATTAAAACAGTGCTTTGCCTGCCCTGGGACCTACTGCCCTCAAGAAAAAGCAATTAATGGCAGTAAAATAGCACTTGTTTTCTCCTCCCCAGACAACAAAGTTTTTTTCAGAAACCCAGCACAGACTGGGATTGATTTTTAAGCAGTTACCACCACTGTCTTTCTTTTTAAATTTGTTTCACAAAAAGAGCAAACATTTAGATTTTAGGTGATTTTCAAAAGGGGTGAAGTAAGAACTGATTTGAAACAGGCTTTCATTTGTCTTGGATGCTGTGTGCTACAGTTTGGAAAGCACTTGAGTAAGATGGTGATACCAGCAGAAGGGGCTGAGCTATTTTTTCCAACCCTCTTGGAATGGCAATTCCCTTCTGTTCTTTGGGGTTGAAGCTTTTGGTATCTGTGAAACGATAACTTTGCTACTGTAGTGAAAGCAGGCTTTTGTCTGCAGAGCAGAGGAGTTTAGATTCTGTCAAGCAAGCCTCCTATACCTATACATCCCACCCTCACAGTGTTGCAGAGAGAACTATTTGAGGTCATATTTGTGTTTGTTCATCTCTTGATACTGCTGATTAGGGGTTAAAAAAGCTACCAGTTGCTGTGGGTAAAATGAAGAACTGGAATGGACCAGCAGGTCTTCTCCTGTCAGCTGGTAATTTCTTTCATACTGTTGACCTAGATAAGGCAGAAGACAGAACATCCTTTGACCAGCCTGTCATGGCTCCATCCTGGAGCCATCTGATTCCTTCCCATTCCTGCATGTTTGCATTTATAGTTCAAATGCTGAAAGATTGGGTGGTGCCTTGCTTTTGTGTCTGCATGCATTAAATGGATAAGGCAAAAAACATTTACCAAGTGACTTGCTTAAGAGACTCATATAAGCTAAGATGAAATCAGTCACTCCCAGTTATGACTGCATTTCTGATATCCTCTTAATTCATATTTCTCTTAAAGGAAGATGAAGGTAATTGAATTGTAGGAACCCAGGTACCTGTAACTGAAGTATTGTACAGTTCACTGATAGTTCCTGTAACCACTGCATGGCTCAAGTGAAGGATTTGCAAGTATTTTTCTTTGTATAATGGTACAGTTGCTAGTGACTACAACTTCTCACCAAGCATTTTAGAAGTAGACTGGTCAAAGGTTCCTACCTGGATCTAGTACTTTAGAAGGATATCAAGGGAGACCAAAGTAACATTAATTTAGTTAATGAGCTAATAGGCCAGAACCAAAAAAAAAACCAACAAAACAAGACAAGGAGGGTTTGAAAATCACTTGCAAGCAAAATATGAAACTAACATGATTTGGTGGAAAAAAAGCCCCAATAGTACATGACTAATTCACCCCACATAAAACACCAACTAAGAATTCACCCCACATAAAAAGCTCACACAAAAACATATGGAGATTAATCATATGTTCTTACATAACTAAGCCAAACAGCAATCTTCAACCTCTTACAGTGAAGAGGCTTCTGGCAGTTCTTGCTCCTTGTGGAAATGTAGAGCCCATCCAGTCCATGCACAAATCCCATGATCTTAGCAGGCATTTTAAAGTCTGGTTCTCTGTTCCATGTGCTTCCAAGCCAGTCCTCCATTTCCAGCATGCTGATTCCTACAGCCACAAAGAAGGGAAGAACTCTCCATTTCAGCAAACAATGGAATTCAGATGAAACCTTCCTTCCACTGATACTTGAGCTACCGCTCTTTGTTCATGGTGTTCCCAGAACAGGATGGCTGGTGTGTTTTTACCCCAGTGACATGTGCTGCCTCTCTAAGTTCATACAAAAGTAAGTGGTGCAGAAGGTGGACCTGGAAACCCAAAACTGGAAGCTCCAGCCCCTTTGTTTCTGTTTACAGAGCCTCAAAGAACTCAACTTAGAATTGCAAGTTGAAAGAAACGCCACAAATTGCCACAGCAACTTCCCAATGCCTCGGGCAAGAAATCTCACACTGGATTAAAACAAATTAAAAAATCATGCTAGCATTACAAAAAGACTTACAACATTTCTTGCTGACTCTGTACACATATGTGCACATTTGTTAGCAGAATTACAAGAACAGGGAGGAATTACCCTGATGTTATGTTAGCTTTCCAACTAACACCTGCTTTGGCTTTCCTGTAACTCTCTTTGCCACGTTTATTACTTCAGGAAGGCTGGCAGAACCTTGTAAGTCCTCTGTTCTACTGGTAACTACAAATGAAGGCAAATAAGACAGCCTTTGCATCTTAAAAAACTGGTTAAGAAACTTGATTGAGTGCCATGGTTGATGCACAGTCAAAAAGTGAAATTAAGGGCAAGATCACTGTGGTGTGTAAGTTTCCTAGTGCTTGGTTAGTGACAGGCAGTCTAACTGGGGTGGTCAGCTGCTATTTTTGTGCTGGTTTTTAGGAGATGATCAAGCATCTGTCTTTATAATTTTAAGTGTTGAACCAATCCCAGGCAGTATATTCAGCAAAGAAGAAAACAAACAATGTTTGGAAGAGAGATGTCAGTAAATGCTGACATTATAAAGGAGTTTTTACAGCTAAGGTCGGTTTTGTAGGCGTGTGGTTCCAGTAAAAGTGTAGAATGATGTGAAGGTGCTTTATGTAATAAATATGTCACTGCATGGAAACTGAGCTGCAGTTCCATTGTGTCTCAGTGAAGCAATTCTTTAAAAAATAATAGAATCCATCATTCAGTACTAAGTGGTAGCATGAACTCTCTTGCTTTTATGTTGAGAGTTGTTTCATTTGCCTGTGTTGACATATCAATTATTTGTACATTTAGTGTTAGGATCTAATTAATTGGAAAATTAAGTGCCTCACAGTCATTGCCTGGTTAGAGTGCAGCTACAGCAACTTTTTATTGTGACTCTAAAATGACAGTTGGAGGAAATGTACAGGGATATGGGGGGGTGGGGGGGTGGGGGGAGGGCATGGGGAGCGGTTCTTTGTTCTTGTATTTCTGGATGACAGTGTTCTCTATCCGTCTGGTAGGACCGTGGGAGAAGATACTCTCTCCCTCTCCAGTACATCTGATACACTTTTGGGAATCAGAAAACAGCTCTAGATAACTCTTCCATTAAAGCAGGTGTTTGGCCAAGTGGGCACATCTTCCTCCAGCCAAGCCCTGGTTATCCAGAGCATCTCCACAACCATTCTAGTGCCTATGGAGTATCTAGGCAGATCCAGTGCAGGGCATGGGTTGTGTTCAGTTGTGTATGTGTATCTCATGGAGAAGGGAATTGTTGCCACTCCTGCTATGGGTAAGGCAAAAATCAGGAAGCCTAGCACACCTCTTAAAACCATGATGTCATCTTAGAAGCCATCAGGATTGAAAAGAAGCCTTTCATATCTGTGTTGGGCATGTTTGCTCACATATGAATGACGAGGTGTCAAAGCCCAGTTTTAATGGGAGTATTTTTTACTTTGTTTCCTGTTTGTCAGATGTACTATTGTAAGTATTACAATTTAAAGTATTTCTAGTCTTCTGAGTCATAAACTACTAAATATAATTTATTCCTCTAGTTTTGATGGTCTGACAGTGCACTGGAGGCTTGACCTGTGCTGTTACAAAGTGCTTTCATAGAATCATGGAATCATAGAGTTGGCAAAGACCTTTGCGATCATTGAGTCCAACCATTAACCAAGCATTGCCAAGTCCACCACTAAAACATGTCCCTTAGCACCACATCTACACATTTTTAAAGAGGTGATTCCACCACTTACCTGGGCAGCTTTGTTATATTATACAAGGGATACATCTAATCAAATCTTATATTGAGTAATTATCATATGCTCATTCAGCATCCTGGTCTTCTGACATACTTGCATTGCACAGTGTTTGGAGATTTTAATACCATTTCCACTGTAAGGACATAGTTAAAAGGCTCGTATTGCCAAGTAAATGGCTTTCCTGGGTCTGCACTTCTTACCCTTGCAGGAAGAAGAAGCTGCAAGTCAGTGCAAGTATATATTGACTAACAGGGAGGGACATGGCAATAAAAATACCATCATGCACAAATCTCTTGCAGTGCTTTGTGATGACGTAAAGAACAGTGTAATGGGTGCTAAAGAACATGGTTTTAATGTATAGAAATCTAAAGACAGGTCTTACTCTTCTCTATTAATTTGTTCAGGTTTGGTTCAAATAGTGACTTCAACAGCTTGATTTGTGGTGCTGCTGTTTTGCTTACAAATTTGAGATGTTATTGTGCAAAGTCTGCCTTTAAAATCAATGCAGTGCAATTGCAATGTGCTCATAGTTTAAAGACATTAGTAAGAGACATATGCTACAGCAACAATACTTGACACAAGCCCAAGCAATTACATTCTGTACATTCTGTGTCCATGTCTGAGATAATTTCAACAAATTTTTACAGTACAAATTTTTAGATTTTAAAATTGGTTCCTGTAGAAAGAGGGATGAAAAGAATCAGGCTGAGCTATCTTGATCCATCTTGCAACAGCATTTTGTTTAGAACTGGTGCTGCTTATCTGTCCTCCAGCTGTAGGTTTTCAGTTCCCTGTCTCCAAGAATCTGCTGCCTCATTTGATTTAAAGTATAAAGTTTTTGGTCATATGGAGACTCATTAGGATGCTATGTTTTATATTTTGTGGTAACTTTAAAGTTTGACCCCATTTTCCTCCTATTTGCCATATTTATAACTTTATTGTGAACAAATGGTTTGACTTGTATCTGGTATACCTGCATTAACATAATCCCAAGCTGTCCAAACAGTTGGCACACTGGCTACTAGCAAAGCAAGTTGCTCAGTCTAATGGAGAGTGTCTGCTTCTCCTGTAACAAAGAAAGTAATTGCAGTCATTTGATTTCTGTGACTGATGGTAGTGACTTTGTAATTTAATTTGATATATATATACTTGAAATATTTTCCACTAAAGTTTTGGGGGGTTTTAGCCACATGGCTTGAATTTCAGAAAGGGTTTAAGATACAAGCAGTGAGAACATCACGTTCTTTGAAGGTGCTTATGGATCTTTTGAGGGTAGAGAAGAGTAATAAACAGTAATTGCAAATCCGCAGAGGTAAAGTCTCTGTGTAGGTGCAGAGTATTTGTAAATTGTTCCTGAATTATAGAATCATAGAATCACAGAATGGTTTAAATTGGAATAAGACCCTAAAGTTCATCTCTTTGATGAAGTTTAAGTTCACTTTCAAAGTTCATCTCATTGTTGATGTCATGGGCAGGGACACCTCCCACTGGGAGAGACTGACCAAAGCCCCATACAACCTTGTCTTGAACACTACAAGGGATGGAGCATCCACAACTTCTTGGGAAACCTGTTCCAGTGTCCCACCACCCTCACAGTGAAGAGCTTCTTCCTTATGTCTAATCTAAATCTATTTTTTCAGTTTAAAGCCATTACCCCTCATCTTGTCACTACTAACCCCTGTAAAACTGTCCTTCTGCAGCAATAGTGAATAGTGCTGTTGCATTTTATCTGACAAGGTTTAAAGTTGACTTAGTCCCTGTGAGACTGTGTACTCCTGTTAGGAAAAAAGCAAGGGAGTGGTGAAAGTTGAATTTCACTTGTAATTTCCTGCCAGGTATCAATTAAAGGTATAAGAAATGTTCACAAGAGTTGCCATGAAAGCACCGAAATAGACAGTAGGTTAGACAAAAGGATGTAAGTACTTCAGCTGATGTCATAGTATGGTCTGATATTCTCTGATGTGTGACAGACAAATAGTGACAGCTGCCACAAAGCATTTAATTTTAAGTTTGGCCCAATTCCAAGATCAGTTTGCTATCTATCTACACACCTCCACTATGCGGAAATGTTAAAAATTGAAGCTATTCTGTATCAACATGAGTTAATTGCTCAGTTTGGCTGTACATGTGGCCATGAAAATGATCAGAGGGCTGGAGCACCTCTCTTATGAAGACGGGTTGAGAGACTCTCATCATTCAGCCTGATGAGAAGACAAGTTACAGTGACTTCCCAATCCCTGAAAGAGGCCTGCAAAGGATGGGGAAGAACTGTTCCCTTCCACAAGGGCATGGAACCATAGGATGAAGAGTCATGGTTTTAAGCTGGAAAAGGGTAGATTTAGGTTAGACATCAGGAAAAAGTTCTTCAATGTGAGGGTGGTGGATCACTGAAACAGGTTGTCTAAAGAGGTGGTTGAGGCCTCATCTCTGGATACATTCAAGGTCAGGCTTGATGGGGATTCTGGGCAGTCTGGTATAGTTAGAGATGTCCTTGCTTGCTGCAGGGCAGGGGGACTAGATGGCCTTTGGAGATCCCTTCCAACCCATTACATGCTGTGATTCTGAGTATGTGTATTAGGACTTCAACATTAGATTGAGGTTATGCTGCACAGCAACAGAATTTACTTTGTTTTAAAGATGTTTTCTCTGTAGGTGAATAGAAAGTTAAGGTTTGAGTGTTTAAACTTACAGAGTGTCATCATTTTACTACCTTTTTTTCACTGCTAGGAATTCCTTCTCTATTCAGTCTCATTCACTTGGAGTAAAAAGCAACTTGCTTGTTACTACTCATAGTATTGCTTAATGTCAGGAGCTGTAACAGTGTCATTAATGTTGAGTGTTAACAGTTGAGGCAAAAATAAGTGTTCCATCTTGATTTGATCGGTCAGGCTACTGCTTGTGTATGTTTTTCCACAGTTGAATATGGGAAGGAAGGAGTGGGTCCAGGATGTTCAGTTCTGCCGAGTAATGCAATAAGTGGTTAATCTGTTGCAGGGACAGAGACTGAAGGTGTCATTCACCAGAAAAATACTAGTGGAAACTCTCATCTTATCCGGTTGTGTAGAAAAGTGTCAGAGGATGATAAAAGAAGATCCTTCATGGCTGACGTGTTCTAGATGCTTAAGAAAGGGGAAGAGGAAGGTGAAGAGTTGGTAGTGGAAGTAGATGATTGGAATGAATGACTTGGAGACCCTTGGGTGTTTAAACAACCCAGACACCTTTTGTGGGAAAATATGTGCTAAAAGAAATGCAATCAATACATTTATACAATTTTAATGAAAAAGAAATTCCTGTTACACTAGAAGGTGGAATATGCCTTATGTGGTGGGCTGAGCTGATCTTGCAATCTATGATGGAGTTGGACGTGATGAAGACTGTACTGGGTAATCCTAAAAGAGACTTTTTGCTGCAGGATCTGATGTTGGCAATCAGCAGATAGTGTTCTGTTAAATCTGAAGTTAAATCTGCTGTATTTCAGTTAGACACAAACCTCGTATGGGAAGTTTACAGAGTTGGTGTCTGGTTTTGCTTACAACTGCCATATTTTCCAGCTAAACTTTCATGTTATCTCTGTCCCCTCTGTCCATTATTGACCTGGGTAGTTTAAGATTGTTTCAATCAGAAGTAATAATTTTATCTCAATAAGCAAAAGGTTCTGTTAATGGTTCTCGATTGTCTGCTTGGCCAAGACAACAGGAGAGGAAGAGCAGCATGGGAGGGAATGTGATTCTGGGAAACCTGTGGTCTGATTATGATTGTCTTGCAATGTGACCTTCAGCACTGCATTCAGTTCCTGTGTATATCTGTTCTTAATCTCTCAACTGGAGATAATTATGCTGATTTTACAGTGATATTTCCTGAAATTCATTACTGCGTATGAAATGCCTTAGTAATACAGTAATGCAGCAATGTAGGTATTTAAATTGATAAATAAATGCAGGTTATGCTACCTACAAATGAAGTTACCTGGGTGCTCACAGCTGGTGTCTCATTGTAACATCTTTTTCAAGTCTCAGCATGAGATGTTGGTGAGGAATCACCTGTAAGATACAATGTGTTCTGTGCATTTCTACTATTTTTCTAAGGATTGAGTCTTTTGCTTTCTATGATGATAGGTATTTATGCCACAGGATGTGAAAGTAATGAGTCTAGACAACAGTCACCATTTTCATGTAGGAATCATTACTGTAAACTCAAATTGTGTATTTACCCCTGGGGGCAGCAGACAGAAAAGCAGGAAGGAGGTGAGACTTCCTCTGTCTTATTGGCTCTTGGGACAATACAGAGAGTCACATAACGGATAATTCAGTTAATTTGCAACTGCATTGAATGTGTATAGGGTCAAAATGGCCCACACTTGTCTGAGATTAATGGATCACTGTTAACATTATTTAAAAATAAGCACAAATAGAGCCTGTCCAAAAATTGTCCTGAAAGCCTCTGAAGCTAAGACAAGACTTTGCATAACTTTAATGCTCCATACAGCAGGACTGATGAACTGGATTCTGTCTCAGTAGTTCTACAAGTTTGTTAGAAGACTCTTACTTTAGGGTTATTTTGGTTGCTTAGCGCCTACTTCTTAGATATAACATAGGAACAGAAAATGCTGAAAGGAAAGAGTGTTTAACACCTAACTTACTTTCATTGTCTTGTGCCAAGCAAGAACAATATCAGACTGTTCTAACATTACTGATATAAATTGATCTAGTCTGTGTAACTTCCATGGTCTGAAGCAGGCTTCTGTTTATTCTGAGGGTTAGAACTCAAGTGCGTAACTGATGTACACAAAATTGAGTTCTCTTGGTGGAGAAAGCCATCTGAATTTTAACCAAAAGATGCATTAGTAAGGAGTCCTGTGAACTGTTTTGAAATGGCATACTTCCCATATGTCATCTCAAATTTTGTTCTTGTAACATTTTGCTTACTGCCTGGGAAGGGAAAGTCTTCCTTCACATTTACATGTGTTTGGGTTCCTCTGGAAGTAACTGCACAAAATCTACTTTATTGCTAGCAACTTTCCAGGTCTTTCTACTTCTAACAGCTTCTTTTTCTGCTGTATATGAAGTGAGACAGACTCCTTGATGAGACTCAGGAAAAGGAGTCTTCAGCTGTTTCACCAACCAGTGTATAATAACAATATACAGCCTTTCTCTTGTTTAACCCTCATGACACTCTGTTTATCTGCTGTATGAAGAAAAGAATCAGCAGTTTTAATATTAAACTTCAAAGTAATTGCACCAGATTTCAGAATCAGAGCCCTTGTTAACATCGAAGATTATTGTAAATTTCCCATCCAAACATTTGCCACATTTTTGGAAAAACTACTGTTGTGAACAAAACTTGTGTTCCATATATAATGAGAGCTCACTGCACGGAGCCATTAGTTACAAAGCTGAGACTTCTAAATGCAACCTTAATTATGCAAGCTCTTATCAGTTATATATAGAAGATAGTCCACGGATAGAACAATTTAGTGTGTCTTGTGACAGCTATGACTGTATTAAATTGCATACTCTGGTGGCACTCTGCCAGCCAAATGGGACTGTAAAATTGAAATTCAGCATTTAAAAATGCTAAAGCTGACCAAAACCCATTACTGCTTTATGTCTCTAGGTATGGAGCTGGGTAAGTTGGCACTGAAGGTTATGTAAAGGAGGCTCTGTATCCCAGCGGTAACAATATTGCTCTTAGACTGTAAATGATGACATTCTCTTGATAGTGTTGTTAATGACATTGTTGCAGTTACAGCCTGCTGAGGATACCTGTTTCTTAGGAAAATTTTTGAAAGTATCCTGGTCAGCAAAACTACTCTTCATTAGCTGGTTATATATTCTCAATATCTATGCATGATGGTTCCCTTCTGACTGTGTGGGCCAGATACATGAAAATATATTTATTGCTTTGCTGTTCCATCTGCTTTTGCTTCTCAGGACATCATCTGATATCCAAGTCCGTTCCATGGGATGTTGTAGCTTCTAGAAGCAGTGAAATTTGGGAAGTCTTGAATAGCATCTTGAATGTATGGATAAAAAATAACAACACTTACGTGTTAAGTATGGCCTTGGAATTAGTTGTCTCATGTTCCCCAGATAAGCTGAATTTTCAACATGATCTGCACAGTTCATGTGCAATCACCTTCTCTAGTACTGAATTTTATTTCTGCCTCTGTGTTAGTTCAAAGGAGAGAAAGAAAAGTAAGGAGAGAGAGCTTATTGATAATTCTAACAGAGTTAGCATGTCTATGTCTAGAAATAAGTCATTTACACTTTTGATAGCTATGGGAGGAAGAGGAGGTTGATTTGCAGTGGAAAATCAGTAGTCTCTTTGAGGTAAATGTGCATCTTTCTAATGAAATAATGGCATGGTTGACCCAAAGATTTTTTACTGTAAATTATCAACTGAAATGTTTCCTCAGCAAAGCTTCTGAACTGAAAATAAGACAGGACAAATAGTAAACAGACTTAAGAATGGTAAGTCGTGCAGGGACATAAAAAAAACACTTGAAAGCAAGAGAAGAAATATGTGAAAAGCTGGTCTGTGAGTGCAGATATTCTGTATGGAATGTGGCTTCATTTTTTTCTGCTGTACATCAGACGGCTGTGGGGGAATGATTCAAAGAACAGTGAATCAGAAAAAAGATTCTTACTTTCTAGTTATGATATTCATTATTTAAAAAAAAAAAGTTAAATAAGTGTAAGCAGGAAACTCGTGAGGAACTTTGCAAAATGTCATCAGGCCTCTCTGATGTTCTTGGGTACTTCTTGCAAGACCCACCAGTTCCTTAGGTGTGTCTTCTGTCTGTACTGACACAATGTCTATCCTTACAAGTCTATCAATTTCCTCTTGGTTTCTTCTGTCTTTCTGCCCTCCTTTTTTCCTTTGTGTTCAGTTAACCTGAGATCTTAAGTACTGCAGAGGATGAAAAGTTATTTCTTAGTGAAACATTTAATTTAATGTGGAATGGAGGAGCTAATTGAGGGCACCAAACTTGCAACACCCTGATTGGATTAGGTAACGTTAGGTTCATATTAATCAGACTGATTTTCATTGTATGGAACTGCATGTGGTAAAATTGGGAAATTTTTTACCACTTGTGCACCTTCTTGGCTGAGCGGACTGGTCGGAGATCCACATATTGTCATCCTTTCCCCTCTTCCTTGTTACTATAGAAGCTAGTTTTCTATCCATATTCTTACTTTGGTCTCTTTTTGAGCAAAGATTAAGAGCTGAGGAGTCACTGTTGGTTTCTCCTCAAACTAGGATCATCCTAATGGTTTTTGTTATCATTGTGTCTGTTGGGTTTGCAACACATGACCTTATTAAAAAAGGAGATATTTTTTGTCACAGGGAAAAGAAAGGATGTTGGCCAAAAGCAGGTGAATTTTATAGATTTTACTGGTTTCTGTTTGTCCAACCTCTAAAGGCCATTCTCAGACCCAAAATGAAGTAATCTGGTATTTTTTTTTTCTTCTGTGGGAATATTTTTCTAAAGTACAGTAATTGTAATGGCATAAAAATATTCCTTGGGTGATTTAGCAATGCCTTTTGGGGTGCTGAGGTATTTTCTATTGGAAATGTTCATTTCAAGACCTGCTCCACATAAAACCTCTCCACATAAAACTGATTTCAGTATTTCTGTTCATCAGCCCTAATTATGATTAGTACTTTTGTGTGTCCTGACCCAGGTGCAGGACCTTGCACTTGGCCTTGTTGAACTTCATGAGATTTGCACAGGTCCACTTCTCAAGCTTCTCAAGGAAAAATGTGAAGTTAAACTTCATGTTATGAGACAGAAGGTGTTCCTGTCAAGGTATATGAGACTTGGCCTGAGCTCAATTGCTTTACACCTAGAAATCCTTTCAGTACCTTTCTGTAATTGAAGATTTTCTATGTTTAAGGTTAATATGCACCTCAGGTGCAGTCAGGAAATGTGGAGCTGCATTGACCTGAGGCGTAGTAGCCTACTAGCAGGGACAACAGACCTATATACCTATATACCTTAGTAGCCTTCTGGAGATGTTGTCCATCTCCAGTTAAACCCCTTTCAGATGTATTATTGTTTCTGTTTGTCAATGGTAACTTCAAAACGAGAAATAGGACAGCTGATTGGTACAGATAGGGAAAAAAAGCAGGCTTAGGACTCTAGTCCTATGATTGTTCTTGTCCTGATCTGGGAAAAAATGTTTCTGTTGTGTGAGGATATACCTGTATAAGGAGCAGGACTAAGGCAGCCATTAGTGTTGGTACAGAATACAGTGATCCCAAGGGAGCAGTAATGGTAGAAATACAGACTGATATTACCATTCATATCCATGAATTTCTGCAAAGGTGTGATTGCTGTGGGTTGAATGCCTCCACTGGCACAATGGAATGAAACAGACCAAAGTAGACTACACTGGAATAAACTAGACTACTTCAGTTGGATGGGTCCTGTAATGATCATCTAGTCCAACTGCCTGACCTCTTCAGGGCTGACCAGAAGTTAAAGCATGGTATTAGGGAATTGTCCAAATGTCTCTTCAACACTGACAGGTTTGAGGCATTGAGCACCTCTCTAGGAAGCCTGTTCAAGTGTCTGGCCACCCCAGCTGTAAAGAAATGCCTCCTAATGTCAAGTTGGAATCTCCCTTCAGACAGCTTTCAAGCATTCTCACACGTTCTGTCACTGGATCCTAGGGAGAACTGAGCACCTCCCTCTCTATCTTCCCTCCTCAGGAAGCTGTAGAGAGCAGGGTCACCCCTCAGCCTCTTTCTCCAAACTAGACAAACCCAGAGACCAGGACCCACAAACCGGAACATTCCTTCCAGACCTTTCCACTTTTTAAATTGTTGGACCCAGCACTCATGGTAAGGCCACACTAATGCCAAATACCAATGTAGAATGACCACCTCTTTTGACCAGTTGTTCATGCTGTGTTTGATGCACCCCAGGATCTGTCTTTCCTTCTTGGCTGCCAGTACACACTCCTGACTCCTGTTTAGCTGCTGCACGCCAGCAACCCCAAACTCCTTTCTGCAGCGTTAACCACTCAGTTACTTCGGCCCAGGTGCAGAATCCAACATTTGTTCTTGTTAAATTTCATGCCATTGGTGATTGCCCAAAGCTCAAATCTATCCAGATCCCTCTGCAAGGCCTCTTGACCATTGAGAGAGGCAACAGGACCTCTCAGTTTAGTATAGTCAGAAAACTTGGTAATGTTGCATTCAATTCCCAGATCCTATAAGTATATTGAACAAAACTGGCTCTAGAAATGATCCCTGAGGAGCACTGCTAATGGACCATTGCCAACCAGATGTAGCTTCATTCACTGCAGCCCTTCATCCAGTTCTTCATCCAGCGCACTGTGAACCTGCTCCTCTTGTAGCTGGACAACTTGTCCAACAAGATATTGTGAGGTACAGTATCAGAAGTCTTACTAAAATACAGAAAAACTACATGCACCGCCTTCTCCTCACCCACTAGGCAGTTGACCTTATTATAGGAGAATATAAAGTTGTTCAGATAGGACTTGCCCTGTGTGAACTCCTGATGATTGTGCCTGATGATTTCATTGTTCTTTAGCTGCCTTCCCCCCAGGATACATAACTGAAAGCACCAGTGCTGTATGTCCAGCACAAGTGTGTTTCTGTCTTCTCTATAAACACTATTTTAAGGTACATTTTTGAGATGATAGGCTAAAGGGCTCCAGAAGGTAGATTTTTTTTTTGTTGTTCTGATTTACATTTTCTTCCACATTCTTTTTTTATTCTCAGATATGAAAGCAGTAGAGGTAGCATGGCTGTCTGTAATTTTTACTGCTTGCCTTGAAAGTGGATTCCATCCAGCTGGTTGTAGTTCACACAGGCAGCTGTTGCAGTTGTGATGAAAGGTATAAATTACCGTTGCCATCTGTGACAGCTATGAATTTTGCAAAAATCTTTAAAATTGTGTTTACAAACTGTAAAGGTGTTCTTTGCAGGTTGGAATTCTAAACCTGAGAAAAATAATTAGCTATTAGAAGTACAGGTTCCATATGAATTGCTTATTCCTTTTTAACAGCTCCCACTAGGCTGTCATCCTGGACTTTCTTTCCAGATTCATTTTTCTGCAGCTTTTTTTTTTTTTTGGTCATAGAATGCTGATAGACAAGACTGTGGAGAGAGAAGCGTATCAAATATGTTTATATGGCTTTGTGAAAGGAATCTTTTTATGTTTTGTTTTTAATATGTGGCAAATATTTTTTGAGTGACTCATGACAGTATGCAGTAGCTTTCTCAACGTTTTGTCTTCCTGCCAGTATGGGAAGTTCTCGTTTAACATCACTGTGTGTAATAACGGAATTAAGATTTTAGTCTCTTTGAGTGTGAAAGAGTTTTTTGCTAGTTAACGCATCATTTCCAATGAAATTTCAATATAAGAAAACAACGTACAAATTTCTGCCCCTACAAAAGTGGCTTCTACTGTCTTTACATATTGAAAATGCAAAGCAGTTCAGTAGAGTTTGGCAAGAATACCTTACATTAAATATCATAGAGGACATTATATAGGACTTTCCATTCCACAAATTCATGTGGTTACAATTACATAATAAACTGTCATAGCACTTAGACTTTCTATAGGAATTTACTAGTGTGAGCAATTAGACATTGGAATAGTCTTCCCTGGGAAGCGGTGGATTCTGCAACTATAGATAGTTTAATGGCTCAGCTTGACAGAGTGCTGGGGCATCTCTTTAAACTGTATTTCTTTAATTTAATGGGTTGGACTCAATGATCCTTGGAGTCCCTTCCAACCTCATCTAATGTGATACTGGTGTAGCTCTAGTTTGTTTCCAGTGAATCTGAAGTAGCTAAAGTGAGAAATTTGAAAGGGCATAAGTCTTCAGTAGCATTGCCAAGTGCCTATTGCAAAAGTGGGTACCATAAAATTAATTAGCATTATATAAGTGAAGCCTGCTTTCTGTACTAATATGCAGCTGTGTAAGACAAAATCAAAGTGACAGGGTAGAAGTAAGTCCTTCTTGAGTGTCTCAAATGAGTCTGGGATTTTAGTCACCTACTTTATGATATCGTTAAAATGGTATTATTTATGGGTTAGTGGACTGAAATTAAACTTATTTATTCCTTTCTCCAGTAATTGCAGGAAATAGCACATTGCTTTTCTTTACAGTGAGTATTTCTTCACTTCATTTTTGCAGTGTGTTTCGACTTCAGGATCTCAAGAGGTTTCCATGAAAGAAAATATGAAAATTTATCTAGCCCCTTGCAGAATAAGCATAGGATTCTGATTTCACAATGGAGGGGAGGGAAGTAAAAGAATAAGAGAGGGGAACCGAATGTGTTCCTGTGTGATTTAGCAGCTTTTCAAAAACTTCCAGTTTAGGGAAAAGCCCTTATTGCTTTGCCCTACAGAATACTTAGAACATGAGAGAAAATATCCCTCAGTGGTATATCACACTTCAGATTTAAATAGTTTTCATGTTTCAGTGTGCATGTAGCATGCCACATTAACCCTGGTACTCCAAGGTGGTTTAATTTCAGCCTTGCTAAACAGTGACAATATTTATATTCTGGCTATTCTACCGATGCAGCTGTTGTGACACGTTTGCCTAACTCCATCACATTTGTGCAGCTAGAGAATACTGACCGTAACTATGGCAAGAGCACAGTTGTATTCAGGAGCTTTCAGAAGGAATTTCAGGTCATGGTGAGGGATACAAGGGAGGGGTGATGTTGCCACAGCCTGCTGAATTTCTGTCAAGGGTAGAGTTGTTAACTCCCTAATGGTAATTCCCTTCCTTCTCCTTGACCTGGCACGTGGGATCTCTTCTGCTCTGACAGTTGTCAGCAGCCCAGGTTTCTCAAGGGAAGCAAATTACCTCATTAAAAGAAATTGAAAAAATTGACTGCCAGAACAGTTAAAACTAAAACGAGATAGTAGGAGAGCAAGGGGGAAACAGGAGATTTGGGTGGTTTAAAAGAAGTATGTGGAAGAAGAGAAGGGACTTGGGAAGAGGCTGAGGACACTGAAGAAGCAGAGAAGGGATTAATGTCTTCCTTTTCCCACTGTTTTCTTGTGGTTCCTTTTCCAGGAAATAATTAAGGTATCAGACCTCTGGCTTCCATTTAGCTGCTGTGCCATTAAGTTACATTTTCTAACTGGAAACATCAATCACTTTTATTTACCTTTATAAAATAAAAAAAAGAAAACAAATCCCACCATGCACAATAACTGCATCCTCACTGCTAGTTTCATTTGCTCGATGGTTTCAATACTCTATTTTCATTTAGGCCTCCAGTTGTCTGTTAATTTGAAAAACTGAGAAGGGAGGAGTGGTTACCGGGTTGCTTCACAACTGTAGTGTCTCTGTCCATTCATAATCTTTTCTTTAGCTGTTCTTTTCCTCATTTCTTCTTCAATTTTTCACTTACCAGCTGAGCAGCAAGTGTTCACCAGTAGTTTTTAATGCAGCTTTTCACATGTGACAGCTCAGACACAATTCCAGTAAAACATCAATGCTAACCTCAACACCATCAGAAATGGACTTTGGAAGTGAAAGACAGTCCTGTGACAAAGTTGAAAGGAGTGGCTTGTGCAGACTATTTATAGAACACTTTTCCCCTTGCCTCCCTCCTTTTTTTTGGATGAACTGTGCCTCCCAAGCTAAGGTAAGGGTGAGACACCCCTGCATTACGGACATAGGAGACAATCTGGATCTATGGTACAATCTGGATCTATTCTCCTTGGTGATCAGAGCAGATAGTGAGCAGAATAGTTTGACTGCTTGCTTGTATTGGGTGAACACTTCAGTTTTGGGTAAAAGGTGTGCTGTGAAGCATAAGATATAAAAGGAAGACATGCTATGAACAAATGACCACAAACTTTCTTAATACTTTGGCGTTTTTTACTGTAGTGGATTCTTAGCTTAGGATTTGGTTGACTGGGGTTTTTTGTCTGTCATATCTGGAAAACCACCATTATCATTCTAAGAAAAACAGATGTCTCACCATGTGCCCAGCGTTGAAGCTCAATTATTAACTGTTGATACTCAATTCCTCCCCACATTTTGCAGAAGGACAGAGTACCAACATTCTCAGATTACCAAGGTCATCAGGGCTCTGCAGTTTTCAAGCACTCATTGTCTCTGTGGCTGTTAGTTCCATTTTCTTCATCTCCACAGGACAAAATATATCTTAAATTTAACTTTTATGTAGCAGCCTGATAAAACAGGATTCCTAATTCTGTTTCTATTGTCTAAATGGGTAAATGAGATTTTCCTTTCTGTTCTTTAGCAAGCCTTCCACATTCTGAGTAGACCTCTCAGCTGTGCATATAGCCTCTTTCTTTCTAAATTTCCTGTGTTATTGTAACCCCATGTTCACTGGCATTGCTCATCACAAAGTGTAGCGTTAGCATAATTTAGAGGAGAGAGCTGGCTTAACGAAAAAGAAATAAAAACTAGGAAATTTTAATGCAGAGCTTTTGCCACATTTCATTAAGAAAGGCAAAACATGAAGACTAGAGAGTGAATAAATAGTTATGAAAGATCAGGGGAAAAGCAATACAAAGAGTCTCTTACAATAAGTGTTGTTTTAATTGCACTGCTGAATTGATTTTCATGTCTACAAAATTTTCAAGCAAAATATTGTCTGGGATCTCCAGGCATGGGCATCTAGTGAGGCATCTCAGCTCCAGGATTTGGGAAGCCATGCTGCCAGTGTGCAGCTAGTGACCACAAGAAAACCTCTACCTTTTGGTGGCTGAAGAATCAAACAATTTGCCTTGCATTTGCCTTAAACTCCAAAACAGCAGCACAGCCTCACACATTAATTTTATGTTTCGATAAATAAACTCTCCATGCATATGTCATCATCTTGAGGTTGCTGTGCCCTGCTGCCATTTTCCATTTTGGGAAGGTTATCTTCTTGGCATTCAAATTCAATATCTGTCCATGTGGAACAGCTGCCAAGGCAGTTAACCCTGTTCTGGTTTTGTGCATTAGAAAGGAATAATCACTCAGAATCATTTCCCTTTTGTCGTTTTTGTAGTTCACTTTAATTCATTTCTGCCTTCTCCGTCAATCCGTCAGTTTCATTACCAGATTGAACGTTAAGCCTAAGCTTCTTGGCACTACCCCAGTTTTGCAGCTACATTTTTATGATGTGGGTGTAATTTTTGTAATAAATTACGAGAAAAGCAAAAAAACCCTTCTTTTAGTTAAAAACAAATAAAAGATTCTGCTCTGAGGTTGAGTGAGTGTACACTGCTTCTGCCAGAGAGCTTTGTCATACTCTTCGTGAAGCATAATTTTTCAGCTTTTTTTTTTTAATGAGTAGCATACACAGTCTGCTAGCATAGAGAGGATTTTTGAGTATGACATTTCAAAATACGTATTTCTAGAGGATTATTTCTCACTTCAGTTAGCTTACCTGCTCCTTAGTTGCAAGGAATATAATTTATACATATCTAATTTTAATTATTAATGAAGCTGAAAGCCCTGCCTTTCCTTATTGGAATAAGGGCCTTCAAAAGACAGTGAGAATGCTTGTTCAGCATACACTTTTCTGGCATGGAGCAGGTTTCGTTTTGCAGGCATTTCACCTCTGAGGGCAGGGCAGGGAGGAGAGAGAGCAGCTCAGCTTCCAGATTCATTGCCGTGGTTTATGTCACACACTGAATATAGAAGTGAATTCTGCCAAGTGACACAGTAATTCCTATGTGAAAATAGATGCTGTGCTCTACTCTCAGGCTAGCAGCTGCTGGCTTTGATATATGGGCTCCAGCGGGAAGGCAGTCACATGGCCTTCATATAAAACCGGCCAATTCCTGGGAAAAGTTCTCTGTATTTTCAGTCAGTGTCAGCAAAATTAAGCCAAGCAACTTCATGAGAAGACAGGAAGCTCTCTCTGCTGACATTTTGATATGGATTAACCTAATAATTTGCTTTCTGGTTTGTTCTTGAAGCTGCTGTCTTTGAAGAACTGACAGTGATCACTTGCTTATACTCAAAAGTACTGCCTTTGTTTTGGAGGGGCAAGTTGCAGATGTTGTTGGCATTATAGTCGTAACTGCTTACAAAGAATGTGTCACAGTGAGAAATGTTGGTATTTCTGCTGTGATGTCTAATGCTCAAGCTTTCTCTGCTGTTTGTCTTACAAATTAGATAATAATGACATTACTTGAATAAATAACACCATAACAGAATGCCAAATAGTGAAGCTTGGTGGAGAAAGGAATCTGTAGTTTCTCTTGTCAAAGGCAAGCTAATGGAGTAGTAGGGACTTAATGTGTGATTGAGTATGGCAGCTCTTCTCTAGTAGAGTCCTAGAAATTATGGCATTGAACTTGGAATAAGAAATAGGATTGAGAATTTACCCAGTGCTTTCATGTTGCCTTATGGCATCACTTTGTATCCTGGTAGGCTTCTGATCCCACTTGGGATTGCCCACTCTTGATGGGGTATTTCAACATTCTTCAGTCATGTCTGATGACATAAAGACCATACCTGAGTCCTGGGCTGTTGATACTGATAGAGGGAAGGCTCTTGTTTTCTTAGGCACCAGCAACTACTGTTAGATGCAATCTAGACTAAGCCTGTTCCCATTAACCTTCTTACAAGGAGTGGTAGTGCAGCTTAGTTATCTACCACAGCAGGAATGCTATGACGGACTAGAGCACTGTCATGCTACAGCATCACTGTTCTTTGACAAGGGAGAAATGAAGGTGACATTTGGTGCAGAATTTTTATACCAGCTATGAAGCAATGATTTCACAGTACCATGCACTTGCCTCATGATGTCTTCTTGCATTTGTAAAATGGTCCTGTGTGTATTTTACAATACCACTAATTAAGACAGATCTTAATAGAACAAGAGGGAATAAGTGACATTTGAATACTTGTATGAGAAAGTATGGCCTGGAGGATTTGCTACTAAAGTGCAGTGTAAAAGAATAGTGCATAAAGTATGGGGTTTTTTTTGTTCCTCTCCCTGTTGAAATGCAGAGAGTACAAGCTCAGTGTTCTTTCATGTTCTTGCTTTTAATTTCTTTGGGCATTTTTTTAAACTTCGCTAAACAGTAGCTTTACTTCACTAAACAGTAGGTAAAAAAAGGTTTTGATTTCTATATTTAAGCATCCTCTCTAGCTTTGTTGGGTTCTTATATAGTCATTTTGCTTTGACTTAACATTACTAGCTACACAGGATTCTAAAAATGGCATAGATGATGGTTACAGTTTTCAAAAATATCTGTCTTCATAAATGCAAGGGTAGACAGTTAACAAGTTTCACTGTAAATAATTTGGAGCCTCTGCCTTTGTTATGAGGCTTCCTTGTGGGAGTTATGCATGTCAGGGAGCAGTAAGAGTGGGTTGCTCCATAAGGGGAGGTGAGCTTGGAGTTCCAACCTTAGTGGAAGGACTGGTACAAACTGAATATTAGAGAAACAGAACCACAAGCTAGCAGCATTATCAGTTGAGCTGTAGACGCAGAAGACTTGTGATTGTAAGGATTGTAACTTCACAGAAGTGACAGCGATTAGTAATTTCATCAAAGGAAGAATGATGTTATGGTGAGTAGGGAAAAAATCATTACACTGATCCTTCTGTTTGGTAGGCATCACTTCCATCTGGTGACAGTTTTAATCAGTAAGTGTATATATAGGATATAGTAAAAGCAGCTTTAGCTGCAAGGATTGAAGGAGGCTGCAAAATTTTTAAAAGTATTTTTTTCAGCCATGCTTTATTGTGTAGGCAAAAAGTGAAAAATCTGAATTGCTTTTCCTTCTTTAAAATAAATGTATGGACGTTAACTTTTGAGAAACTAAGACGAAGGTAGATCTACTGTTGCTGAAATTTTCTGAGTTTTCTCCTTGGCCAAGGAAAAGATGTGGAACTGTTAGAAAAAGGGTCTTTTCTTCAGCCCATTTACAATGAATTATTTAAGCAGCTGTTACCAAAAGGAAAGCATTGTCAGACACTGAAATTTTCCTAGCTCCATGGCTAAGAATTTAACTGACCTTTGTAATGGCAATCTTCTGTCATCAATGGAATAGAAAGCGCAGTCTCTCTCTGTAACTGTGTGCACTCACACTGTCTGTGCATGTACAAAAGAGGGGCAGGGATAGATTAATTTTTTGTTGTTGTTTTTGACAAAGCACATGGCTGGCTCATTATGTTTCTGTATGGACAGAATGGTGAAAGAGGAGAGGGAAAGAAGACACCAGCTGGTTGGTTTTTCCTGACCTGTGTTTGCACTATGCTGGTGCAACGATGTTTCTCTTCTAACCCACTGTGCTAGTAGAGTGGGTCCTTCTCTGGAACCCCCTGTATCTCACCTGGGTCACCACTGATGTCATGGGTTAGAGACCAACTATATTTAACCAAGACTTTTCAGCTAAAGTGTCAGACACAAAGGGAGGGTTTAACAAAACCACTTAACAATCTGCAGGCATTGAAACAACTGACTCGATTTGGAGAAGAAAGACATCAAAACATTTTAAATCATCCCCCCCACCAAACACCAGAAGAAACTCCACAGAAGACATAGACACAAACATACGGAGTTTTGTAACATGGCTCCTTCATGAAACTGAGATACAAATGTCCAGAACATCCATTTGTAGCCAGTTCCTAATTCTGTCTCTCTGAAATCAAGGCGGTCATCCAACTTCAATCTTGATCTTCATAAATCTTTCAATTCTCAGTCTCTCCAGTTGAATACAGGTGATTTAGTAGACCTGGACTACGTAATTATCTTCAGAAACAATAACATTTCCTGTCAGTGGCAAAGCTGAGTGAAGAAGGCAGAAATCACAGAGCAGGGAGAAGAGGGATTGAGGGTAGGGGGAGGACAGACACTGTTCAACTTTTAAAACCCAAACTCGAAACTTTTCTGCAGAAAACACACAAATTAAACTTACAGATTCTGCTCCACTTTTAAAACATAGCACCTACTGATATTTCTGCACTTTCCTAAATTTTACCGCGAGGATTGCACGTGTACATTTCAACCACCTATAATGGCAGGGAGACTGAAAAGACACTTTGCTTATTACTGTACAGGAGTAGCTGGTGAATGAAATAAGGAAGCTCAGAGGCTAAATATCTGCCTAATTGAGATGCAGTACTTGGCAAAGCTTGGAACTGAGTAAGTGAATTATATGATTGAACATATTACAGTTATTTTTAGTTTTTATGTTACATTACTCATATATAATATATAGTATGTTGTAATAATTCTTTGTTGTTACATTTATTATAGTGTAATTACATTATTATTACATATTGAGTAGATTTGTTCCTGAATTTTCCTTTTTAACTTTTAAAACTTTTCCAGAGTCCTCTTCTTGCATCTTTAGGGAGATATCTTAAGTTGTCCTGAGGGGATCTGTGTTCTGGTGTGTGGGGGCACTGACTTACTGGTTGGTATTTGTTTTGTTTCTGGTCTCCTAAGGGTAAGGATTAATTTGTAGTTGTATGTTGGTAAGTAGCATGTGTGAATTTATGGGGGTTTTGTACTCTAAAAATGTTATCTGTGGGTCTGCTACATAGAGTGCAAGAGGTTTACTGAATTAAGGGAGTAAAGCATCTGCAAGAGTGTATTCTAAGCACTTTTCATCCAGTAATGTGAAATGAAGACTAGTAATAAGTCGACAGGGCAGTTTGTTAGTCCTCTAATAGTGTTTAGAGACTTAGAAGCATCCATATACTACTTAGTTGTGGTTTTTTTCACTTTAATGTGATCTTATTGTGCACATACAAATTGTCTGTTATCAATACGTCTTGGCTAGTGCTGCTTCTACAGTATTTTTACAGACTCAGACATGTAGCTGAGGGTATGGTATTAAAGGACAATATATGTCAATGTAATGAGGGAAGAGTCAAGATTGAAAAAAAAGATAAAGGAATACCATCATAACACTTTTTTTTTCACGTTTAAGAAACAGGAAGGAGGAAGTGCTCCTGACTGACCTATAAAGCGCTGTATAGTAGGTCACAGTTTCAAATCCAGGCCAGGTTGTTAAACAACAGCTCTATTGCCATCTAATTTGTATCTGCCTCTATGTATAAATACTCAATGAGGTATCAGCTCAATTCCCGTTAAGAAACAACTTCACTTTTATTGGATGGTTAATTGGAGAGAGACATATGACACTGAACTGAACACAACAGCCATCTTGCCCTGGGAAGGTGGTGAAGAGAGAGAGAGTGGAACTTCAAAAGATCAGTGGAAGGAAGGTTTTGTCTGAATTCCACTGTGTGCTGAAATAGAGAGTTCTTCCCTCATTCGTGGCCATAGGAACCAGCGTGCTGGAAATAAAGGACTAGCTTGGAAGCAGCTGGAACAGGGAACTGGATTTTTAAAATGCTGGCTGATACTGATGGATGTGTGCCTGAACTTCATGTTTCCACGTGGAAAGCTTTTTTGTTGCTCCATTAAGATAGTGGAAAGCCACGCTAAGGTCACCTCAGAGCCTCCTCTTCTCCAGACTGAACAGCCCCAACTCTCTGTCTGGCCTCATAGGAGAGGTGCTCCAGCCCTCTGATCATCTGAGTGGCCCTCCTCTGGACATGCTCCAGCATATCCACATCCTTCTTGTAATAAAGGCACCAGAACTGGATGCAGTACTCCAGGAATACTGGAAGTGTGCATATCACTAATGGAATTTAGTTGCGTATGTTGTAATTCCTCTGTAGAGCACAGAAAGAAGTGAGAAGTGGTTAAGATTCTGGAGCCCTTGTCCAGAAATGAGGTGGATCTATTTCTCATTGAATCAGTACTATGAAATGGAATATTTTATTAGATATGGTATTCCTATTATGTAGGAGTTGTGATTCTTAGGTGTGGATACATGGAAATCTCAGATGGTTTGCTCTCTCTCTTTTTTTTTTTTTTTATCTCTAAGTCATTCAATGAATGAGAAGAATGTTAATGCCATTTATCTGGGAACAGTGTGTAATACTGATGAACAAGAAAGAGGCTGTGTTCTTTCTGGCTTCTCTTCACTGATTGATCCTTTGTGGCAATATTAGATTGTTATTTAAAATTTATTTGGGACTAGAAACAATTAGGGAAGCTTTTGTGAATAGCTGTGAAGAACACCTTTATTCTTCCAGCTGGATGGCAGAAAAAAACTTGGAATTTGCTTTTAAGATCTTTCTGGGACTGCTTTGCACAACTTTGACTGTATGAAAGAGCCATATATTTGAGTCAGTTGAAAATTCAACCCATGAATGGTCAAAGACAGTCTACTTCTCTCTTGGCTGCTTATATAGTCCACAGGAAAGTTCTAAAATTAGGAAACTGTAAATAAGGTCCTCTCAAATCTTGTACCAATCTTAGCACCTGTAGGCAGGGTCTAGCATATAGGGCCAGAAAATCCAAACTATTGATGTGAGTATCTATTTTAATTTGATTCCCTAAATATTCTAAACAGTCATGCTGGGAATGGAAGGGTATCAGCTGCCCCAAAGGAGAAGTTACAAAAGTAAAAATGCTTCTTTTGGAGGGAGGAAGTGCTTGGACAATCTGGAGTGAAGAAATAAACTAAGACATATGCTGAGCAGTTAGAAAATGGGTTAGAATATCTGTTGGTTTTGCTCATTGTTCTTAAATTAGTCTCCAACAGTTGTGTAACTCACGACAGTTCATTTTGTTGGACAAATTCTGCTGTTGTGAATACTCTCAACCCCAGTACTCTGATGTACATTGCACATATACTACTGAAGTATAGAACATTGTGTATTACCTCTCTTTGAAAAAATTGGGATAGATGACTAAAAGCTATTGATTCTTGGGGATGCCTTAGTTTCTGTAATAGGGAATCTGTCTCTTCTACTTAATAGGCTGATTGGCAGTTGTTCATGTCTTCATACCTAGACAGCTGATGACTGGCTGGTATTGGTGAGGCTTTGCCAACTCAGGCCAAAGTCAAACTGCTCATTTATATAGTGTTATATAAAAATTTCCAGTTTCCTTTCATGTTAATCGGTTGGGTTTGAATATTTACTTATGGAGAAATGAGAAAGTTTGTAAAAGTTGAAAGTTGTGTATGATTCCTCAGTTGGCTTCCATATGGAAGAACAAGTCTCTTTCCAGGAAGGGATATCTGTAATGTACTTGAATTTGATTTTTTTGTTGTTCTTTGTCTTAATCTGCCTGTATCAGTGACTTCCAGGGTTTTAAGTGTTCTCCTATAGTTCAGATCAATAACACTTCTGTAGCAGCCTTGATATAATTTCTTTCTTAGCTAGAAAGCAAGTGTATGGGGTTGACTCTTTCACTGGGAATGCTTAGATCCATTCCCACAAGAAGGACTTTACAGTCCTATCCAAAGTCTTCCTGAGTTACTTTGTTTGCCAGCATTAAGCCTGGCAAAAAAACCACAGGAAAGGAAATATGCTGGAGCTGCAAAACCAGCTAACATACATACCCACCAAAATACTTTTAAGTATCACTTTTAAGTGTCACTGCTAAGAAGTGAGCCTTCTTTCATTATCCTTGTGTATAGCAGAGTAGGTTTCTGCATTACATATGTTCTTAGCTTTTAATTCTGCTGGAAGGCCTAAAAGGAGCTAATTTGATCAGATACGTAGTTTTGTGCTTTCAGTGATATTTAATAACTGGAGCACTTGATGCCCTCCGCTGTCAGTTCTGTAATGTGAAGTTCATTATTTCTACATTCTTGTTGTGAAACTGCAAGCTGTAGGGATATGTTGTCCTTTTCTATTGTATTTAACCAGGATACAGCCACCTGACAATGTATTTAACACATCTGAGCTAATACTTGGCAATGCTTCATACTTCAAGAGTGCTTGAAATTCTCAGAGTGCCGCTAAGTAGACATATTACAGCGAACTCATGTTATGTAGATCAGAAGTCCTGCACTCTTCGGGCTATGTCTCTCTGTTTGAATTTGACCTGCTTTTGATTTTACCTGGCTGTTAATTGTTGCACTTAAAAGGTAATGTGTAATTTTCCCCTTTTGATAGGTCTCAAGAGTGTGCTAAGTAGAGATTATGCCACGATTTTGAAATGCTTTATCCCACTCCCAGCTTGGTCTTTTTTTGCCATAAAGTCCTCAAAGGGGGTAAGGCCCTTCAGCTCACCAGTCACTAAAAGTGAAGAAAACAGAATTATGTTTTCAAAGCTTGGTGTGTAAGAGTGATTTCCTGTATCTTTTTATATTGCTTCCCAAAAATCTTCTTCAATAAGTGGTAAGCACTGGTTCTTCTGCTTCTTGAAAAACAGTACTTCAGGCAATGTGTTGAGAGCTGAAATTCATGTATAGCTCGGTGTTAAGAAGTGGGGAAATGGGATCTTGCTGCCAGTGGTAAGCTAGGGTCCTTGATGCTTTTACTTCTTCTACTCTGATTTCTTTGTGCTTTCATTTGTGTTTTTATGTACCTTTGCATTCTGAAAAATTCAGTTTGAAGAAGGTTGGGAAGGCTGGCCTCCTTCCCTCCTCTCTGTGCAGGATCAATGTCATTTTCACTGCAGCCAGAATCTTATCCTTTCTATTAAAAAAGGCAGTTTATGCTCAGAATCTTTTCTAACTTAATTTTCCCATTACAGTCACAGCTAAATGTTCAACCTGCACTTTGTTGCTCTTTGAGAAACAATGGATTGGTTTCTCCTTCTTTTTGAGGAAATTAAAATAGACACAAATGGAATATTTTGAGGTCTTTCTCTTCAGTGCAGTTTACTTTTCAGGCCTAGACATTTCATATGCACATGACAGATACCCACAAACCTACATATATGGCAAAATACTGGTACAGAAGTAAGTTCAGAATAGTGGATTTGAATGTAGTACCCTCCTGAAATGAACTTCTGCCCCCTGCACAAAACTTGGGTGAACAAGTAATTAGACGAGCTAAGCTTTAGTATAATCTGAAAGTTTAACCTAAAAATTGTATAAAATGTGAATTATAATCTTTATTAGGGTAAATAGTCTTTTTTTGTAACTAAGGTATTCATTAAGGCTTTTTGCCATTCTCAGTATTAGTGAAATGACTGCATTAATGATAAGTGGGAGCCACTGCCACCTATGTCAAACAAGTATTTAAGCTTCTTCAAATATTTCACCTTCTTAAAAGAACTGGTAGAAAATGAACTGAGCAACTTCCCTACCCTAGAAACTTCTCTGGAATTTATGGAGGAAGTAGCCTTCCATTTTTGCTGCAGCAGAGGAATCACCAAGTACTGCTTGTCTTCAAGAAAGGATTCATTTAGCCAGAAATTAATCTGGAACTGCTTCCTTATAAATGTACTTGGACAGATCTAATGCTTGTCAGGCACGGAGCAGGCGATGCATAAACAGAATCCCAGCATGTTTCATTTGTGCTTGCTAGCCCAGCCTAATTTGTGTTCCTTTAATGTTTTGTGTCACCTGCTCGATTTGAAATCTTACTAGCAATTTTTAGTTTTTACCTTTTCTGCAATGATTATAGGAAGGAAGGGGAAAGCTGTCTCTGGTAGTTTGATTTAAACTTAGCTGTACATCCACTGGCAGGTGGTTTAGTATGTGCACAAAAAACCTGCATCAGCTGAGGATGAATGGAGAAATGGAGAAATCTCTAGAATGGTTTTGGAAAGCAGCATAAAAGAAGTTTGGTTCAGAGAGGCAAGGCAGAAAACATATTACTACTACCCAACAGTGTGTCTCTGTGTTTAGCAAGTTGTCTTTCTTACAGATTTTTCAACAGCTCTCTGGCTGCACTGGTCAATGAAGCAAACCCAAAAGACCTCTGAGCTTGTGTTGGTCTGAGTCACCAAGTCCACTTTTAGCACGACACAGCCCTCCTGGCTTAAGTCTAGAGTCAGTCTAGCTTTTCAGCTGCCTCTTCTGAATCTAGGACATAGGTGCCCCATGAGCCCAGTTCCAGAGTTAGCTAGCCTAGACTGTCCAGCTACGGCACTGAAAAGTGTATTTAATTTTCTTCTTGCATGGGTGGAGGGCAGAAGCTGAAGGTGACTGTACTTGACCGAATGATCTGGGATGTATGTGCCTACCCACATCCATACCTTGGTTGTGAACAAGTTTTGGGCAATAGATTAAATATTTGAGGAAGTTAGCATGCTTTTAGAGTCATAACAAAGATGCTTTGCAAGTTGAAAGATGTTCTAGTTTTACAGGTCAAAGAAGGCAATACATCTAGCTCAGATTGTGAACTGACTAGTCTGAGGTCATATGACATGTCAGGAGACAAATTACAAGTTGAGTCTAAGAATGCCGTGTGGCTGACGTAGTTGCTATATAGCCTCTACCATGACATTTGGGTTGCATTTCTTTGCAGCAATTATGTTGTTCTTTTTGTGTTCCTTCAAAGCGGTCAGAGCAAGAATGACAACATGACTAAGACCTCAGGTTTGGGTTGGTGCAAGCTGACTATGAATCAGCAGTGTTCCCTGGCAGCAAAAAGGGGCAACTGTGTTTTGGGGTGAATCAAGCACAACATAACTAGCTGATCAAATAAGGTGATAGCCCTATTCTGCATTTCACTGATATGGCTTCACCTTGAACATTTTGTGCAGAGGTCCTGAGGGCAAGACTTAAGAAGAGCAACTGAGGTCACTTGGTTTGTTTAGCTTGGAGGAGGCTAAAAGGGGATTTGATCACATTTAACAACTTCCTCAAAGGAGGCAGCAGAGGGGAAGGTGCTGTCTCCTCTTTCTGGTGACCAGCAACAGGACATGAGGAAATAGAATGAAGCTTTGTCAGGGGAAGTTCAGGTTGGGTATTAAGAAAAGGTTCTTCACTGAGCGGGTGAGGGAGTGTATTGTGTTGTATAAAAATGCTAGAATATTGACAGGATTATATATTGTCTGTCTCTTCTTGTTTCCCATATACAGTTGGTATGAGAGTTCTTTTAGGTTCGGTTTCTAAACCAGAATAGAACAAAACAGGGGACTGTTTTAGCAAAGACTTTGTAGCTCCTTCTTTGCAACTGAGGTGGGTGAGAGGTTGAAGAGCAATTAATATTTTCATTCATTCATTCATAAATTCATTCATTCATTCCAGTTATTGTAGGGTTACTCTGTTCTGTCTTTCTAATTCCAGAAGCAAAGCCCCACATTTGCAAGGACCCAAGCATTAAGAACACTTTCAAGCCATCTTGCTGCTTTTCTTCATCACTTTTCAAATGTTTACAACAGCAGATGAGTGTAATTTTCAGACAGCAAATGAGTAACATAATGGTTACACAGCAAGAACATTGTTAGAGGATAGTATAGTTCTCGACCCCATACAAATAGGAATCTTCATGATTATTAGGTTTATTGTCATGATAATAAAGTATACAATTCCTTTGGCTAGGGCAATGTAACTTTCTAGGCAAATTGAACATTGGAAGACAAGATCTTGCTAAACTATAGAGTAGAGTAAAGGAACTTAATTAGCCATCTGTATACTGTCTCAATTCAGTGTAAAAGCCTATCAGTTCAGCCTCATAAGGAGCATTGTCCATCTCAGAGAGGCTTCTTCCCAGAAATTAACTGCCTTATCTTTCATATGATCTATTATTTATGCCTTTGATGATGTTTCTGTAAGGAAATTTCAGTTTTAGAAGTGAAGGTCTCTTGGACAAACTCGGTACAACAACTGTTCCTTTAATGCTCCTGCCCACTCTCTTGGCCTGGATTATCACTCTGGGGTATTGCAAAAGTTCCAATTTTCCTCCTTCTAAAGGAAAAAACAACCCTGAAACAAGAAGTTATTGGAGTCACTCTGCTTCCTTTTTTGACACTTTGTGCTTTTTGTTTGAAGATGCATGCAAACCTTATCTGCGTGGGGTAGCTCTGGAACTAAATATAATGGTCATTTTTTGCTTTTTGGTCAGTGTCAACGTTTTCAAAGAATTAGCAACTCCTGAGTTTTGCCTTTGTATCTGTGCATCTTACTGTTTCATATTCTATCTGGATATACAATGTAGACTCTCTGTGGTGTTTAAATAGTTTTTATTTATGAATATACAAAAGCAATAACAAGTGATTTATCAGTGGCAGAATTCTATTTGCAGTGCCCTCCTGTTGTGCAAGATGCTGCTCTGATTTTAATACTAGTTTCAAATACAGCTTTAATTTTTAACATTATGATAATGATAGGACTAAAGCTACCAAATTGTACTGGGAATGTGCCATGGAACACATGGAATACAGGTTGTGAATATATTAGCATACACATTCCAAGTATGTTATCATATACTTGGATATAATTATAAACAAGTAAACAAATACATTAATAAAATGGGATAAATGTTTGGAGTGAGAGGCAGATGAGTGACCCCATGGTGGCAGTCCACACTTTGGTGGATACAGATAGAAGAGGTTTTATCTGTAGTTATAGAAAATGAGAACAATACTGCATCTTTTCCATGTTTAAGTATAGAAAAATTATGGCAGCAATGGCACTTCATGGCATTCTTCAGACCCATTTGTTATCATTAATCTTAATATGTTTGTTTATTATCCACTGAAAAGCAAATTGAGCTGATGCACTCCCTACCTTCCTGATGACTTCAGATGTCTGTGAAGATTGTGACAATCCAATTCTATTAATTTGCCTTTTCAGTAAGATGCTGTCAAAATTAAGTTTATGGAGTTGTGGAGCTGCTCATAAAGTTTGACATGCAGTTAGAAGTGCAGTATTTGGCACATTGGGAGGTCTGTTGGAGGACTGCAAAAATCCTACCTGGTTATATGCTATCCAAAGGCTCTCAAGGCAAGTGGCTGGCTGATGGCAAGACTAATGGAGCTGCTTCTGAGTGATCAGGAATGAAGTGTGTGCTGCCTGTCACCTGTTTTCTGACTAGGAAGGAGTTAGCATGGAAGTGGAGGCTGATCATCAAATTCAAACAAAGTATGAAGTACAGCCCTCAGGAATTTCTGTGTGACTCAAACAGTACCAAACACCAGGACAGGGTTCCAGAAGTCAGCGGAATTGCTGAGAGCTTGGATGAGTGAAATAGGGGAGTCAAAAGCATAATTTGACATGACTGCCCTGTATGAGTGGCTGTTGGGATTTGGGACAGAGAATATTGGAGGTGTTGGGTTTTTTTTTAATTTAGTATCGCAGGCACTTATGCATCTATCTCATATTTCTTGGGCTGGTTTGAAGTGAGAAGGATGACTATGTTTGCACAACATTGAGGCTGAAGACAGTAGGATGATTCTGTAATGAGGACATTATAGCTTCTGTCAGCTTTTCTATTTCATGAAGCAAGTGCTGGCTTTTTACTGAGTTAATTTTGCAAATCTGAGCTCAGTAAATATGTCTGCAGGCATACATGGACTTTGGAGATGCTTCTGCTGTTTCAGGGGTTTTTTTAAAATCCCTATATGGAAAATGTCCAAACTGAAGATGGTTCAGTCTGCAGGTGAGTTTTATGCAAATTAGTCAGTAGGCATGAGTGACTGTCTTGCATTGTTGCTGGTCTTGGCAAGGCAGGAACAATGTTGAGAATGGCTGTTGTCCCATGTCTGATGAGACGGGTGGAACATACCACCTTCTGGTCACTGCGCTGTCTTTGGCCCATATATAGTAGCTCTTGCAGTCAGATGATAGTTTGGCTGAATCAAGCTGATGTTTTTATTCAGCATTGGACTGGACTTACTGTATGATCAGTTCAGCAGACATGCATGAACTGCTTAATGAAAGAATATTGCAAAGGCTCAGTTACGGTGCTTGTTTGGCAAGGAAGATATAATTAATAATGTCATTGCATAGAAGTCAGCTGTTCAGTAGACATGCTAGCTGCCAAATGTTACACGATGCAGATTCAGAAATATTTCATCCATCTGCCAATGCTTTCAAATCATTCTGGCAAGGTTTGTATTTCTATTTTAAGTTGTGTAAAGGGAAATCGCTCTCATTCTCTCAGTGCTAGAGATAGTGCAAGCCTTACCCTACCTACTTTTAGAGAAATAGATGAGGGAAAGAAAAGTATTAGAGGTCATCTATACCTAAATAGGTATAGATCTATACCTAAACAGAAGTGACCAGAGCAACTTTTTTTTTGGCGGGGAAATGGGGGGTGAGTGTTGCATCTCAGGATCTTTGGGAAATACTCCACAAAAAGTGATGAAGTACAATTATCACTATGGTTGATAACTCATAGGATTTTTCATATTACACCTTCCATTTATCCTGTAAAACAAGTGAGTGTCATTTTCAGTTCCATATTGCTACTTTGTTGAGCTAGGTACTGAAGTTTTATTTACACAACTCTGGTTATTTGTTTTTAATTTGAAAAAAAACCCACACCAGGCCTTTCATCTATGTGACCCTTTTGTCTTCTCATGCACGCTGAGCCAGTTCAACCTACTGTGTTGTTTTGGTTAGTAATAGTATGATGGGACCATCAAGTTAGAATTTTCCATTTTCTTCCCTTTCTGTTCCTGACCATGCCTGTAATCACAGCTTTCATACAGTTTCCTGTGGCCAGAACCAGTTATCTAATATCAGACATTAAGCGACTGTGATACATTTAACTAGTGAAATTGCATGCCTAGTAATGATAGCAATGCACAAATTCAACAAAAATAATTTTTTTTATATCATTATTTTTGCTTTCACTGTGAATCCCTTGTGAAAACTCACCCGGGTAGTCCCTACTAAGTTTTTCAGGGTCAGAGGCTTTTGGACCAAACTGAGTTGTTTGCAAGTAAAATATGTTTCATGCTCTCGTTTATTTGCCTATAGGGAGCAGCTCTCTCTTTTCCGTGCAGGATCTGGAATGGATACAAATACAAAGTAAAACCATGGAAATTGCAAGAATGTTTGCAGTATGGGTAAGAAGGAGGGGCTTTCACTTGATTAATGAATGACTGAATGCTCACTTGTGGCTGTGCTGTGTGTTTCTAGAGTATTTGGTGTGGCTGCTTCTCTAAGGGACAATAACTTGTGAGGTAGGACTGTAAAACCATCACAGTTACATCTGGGACAAAAACACGAGCCAACTGAAACAGCTGTTCTGACAGTGAGAGAGGACGACATACCAAGGTGTCTAGATACCCAGCACAGACTGATGTTTTTACTCTGTTCCCAGGTTGCTGTTTTTTATGGAAATATTTTTCTTGCTTGTTATAGCTGAGTGAATTTGCATGTGATATTAATTTCATGCTGCTATTTTCACCATGGAATGAAGAGATATTGTTCCATTTCTCCCGTAGCGTGAATCCTTATAACATCTGATCTGTTACCTTTGTGCCCTTATGGCACAACTGCTACTGGAGATAGCCTTTTTTAAAATGAAGGCTAAAGTGAAAATGTGTTTGGTACCTTCAAAAGGAGAAGAATTTGATAGAACAAGTACTACATAAAGAATTGCTAGGATTTATTGGTGCTTTGGCAATAAAGTCCTCTCAGTTTTTGCTAGCAGTCTATAACAGTCTATATTCTAAGCTAGAGGAAGAAAACAAAAAACCAGAGACCTTTAATTTATCACCATTTAATTCCTTTTGAAGAACGAAGCCTGTTTGAAATCTTGACAACCCATTTTATGACTATAATCTCTGAAAATGCAAGTTAAATAGAGATATTCAGTGAGTGAATACTTGCTGTCAGTTTCTGCAAAGAAGGCAAAAAACCCCCTAGTTAGAAGTCTTAGCAGCTGAAAGCAAAGCTGACTGAAAGCCTTACTGTCTTTTTGACAGCAGTAGCTTTCATTTCAGATTATTCTTTTAGTTCTTCTCAACATCTAGTTCATTCAGTACTGAAAAAGTGGTAGATGAAAAGCAGATAAATTTGCCTTCTATTTTTGAGCATGTAAAGAATGAGGTATTAACATACAAAAGCTATAGTTTCTATGTCTCTAAAGATTTGGTCATCAGAAATGTTAATTTCATTAAGTGCAGGACATACTTCCACTTTGAAATCAATCCACTTAGAAGGAAAACTATGGTTTCCTAGCTCTCCTGTTCTTTTGTTATCTGTACAGCACACTAGATGTAGCACTGTGTAACCAATGAAATGTTGTAAGGTGGCTTTGGATTGAATTCCATGATGCATGCTGCTGCTTGTGTCAATGTGTTGTTACCAGCAGTTGAGCCTTTAAGCAGTAAAATATTCCCAGGAGACAGGGATTTGCATTTTACCTTTCATTTCTAGTATTTAGTACATTTTGGATTTTTGTCCTTAAGCACCATATCTGCCCAACTTCTGCACATATCCAGTGATGACAGTTAAACTTCCCTTTAACTTTGAACTTCTTTCAATGAAGAAGTTCTTCCTAATGTCTAACTTAAACTTCCCTTGGTACAACTTGAGGCCATTTCCTATTGCCCTATCACTTGCTCCTTGGGAGAAGAGACCAATCCGCACCTCTCTGCAACCTCATTTCATAGAATCATAGAATCCTTACATATTAGAAGGGACCTTGAAAGATCATCTAGTCCAATCCTCCTGCCACAGAAGGATCACCTAGACCCAGTTGCACAGGAACACATCCAGGCAGGTCTTGAACTTCTCCAGAGAAAGAGACTCCACAACCCCCCAGGACAGCCTGTTCCAATACTCCATTACCCTCACTGCGAAGAAGTTTCTTCTAATATTTATATGGAACCTCCTATGTTCTGGCTGCACCCATTGCCCCTTGTCCTCTCACCAGATAGATGACCTTGAGAAGAGCCTGGCTCCATCCTCCTGACAACCACCCCTCACATATTTACAGACATTAATGAGGTCACCCCTCAGTCTCCTCTTCTCCAAGCTAAAGAGACCCAGCTCCCTCAGCCTTTCCTCATAAGGGAGGTGTTCTACTTCCTTCATCATCTTTGTTGTTCCAGCGGCTCTGTGTCCTTCTTCAACTGAGGGTCCCAGAACTGGACACAATACTCCAGATACTGTCTCACTAGCACAGAGTAGAGGAGAAGAAGAACCTCTTTCAATCTGCTAACTACCCCCCTTCTGATGCCCCCCGGGATGCTTTTGGCCCTCTTGGCCTGAAGAGCACATTGCTGGCTCATAGTCATCCTGCTGTCCACTAGGACCCCCAGGTCCCTTTCTCCTACACTGCTGTCCAACAGGTCAGTCCCCAACCTATTCTGGTACCTTGGGTTGTCCTTGCCCAGAAGCAAGACTCTACACTTACCCTTGTTGTACCTCATTAAGTTTCTCTCTGCTCAGCTCTCTAGCCTGTCCAGGTTTCACTGAATAGCAGCACAGTCTGCTGGGATATCAGCGACACCACCCAGCTTTGTGTCATCAGCAAACTTGCTGACCGTGCACCCTAATCCCTCATTCAAGTCACATAGTTATAGACAGCAATAAGGTTTCTTCTTAGTCTCCTTTTCTTCAAACTAAACAGCCCCAGCTCCCTCAGACACTCTTCATAAGATTTGTTCTCCAGACCCTTCACTAATCTAGTTGCCTTTCTTTGCACCCACTCCAGCACCTTAGTGTCTGTCTTGTATTGAATTTACCAAAGATGATCACAGTGCTCAAGGTGTGGCCTCACCAGTGCCAAGTACAGAGGACAATCACTTCCAGAATCCTGATAGCTACACTATTTTTGATACAGGCCAGGATGCCATTGGCCTTCTTGGCCACCTGAACACACTGCTGGATCATGTTTAGTTGGTTGTAAATCAGTAATACAAAGTCTCTGTCAAACAGCTTTCCAGCCACTCTTTTTAAAAGACCGTAGTGTTGCATCTGGTTGTTGTGGTTTTCCTTCCTTGTTGTAGTGTTTCCTGTGAACCTAACCCAGCTCCCTGAAAGAGAATGCATAGAAAGGCTGTGGAGGACTGTTTGTGGTACAGTGGAGATCAGGACCTGTAACTTTAGAGATTGTACAGCAAGTTATTTTTATTTACGTTAATCGTTGACATTTGTCTTTGAAAAGACCGAAGTGCAATTAGACTCAATAGGAAGCACATTTGTTTCCTTCACATTACATTGTTAAAGGCACAGAAAACACAGAATACCTGCCACTTGAAATAGTGAATCCTTTGGTTGTGTTAGAAGACTGAATATAGTAGGGAGGGGACAGTCTAAAGCACAGATAAGTCAGCCACTCTATGTACTTCTTCCTAGTTATCAGGGAATTCATGTATCATTGTCAAATGCTCTGCTTGGAGAGTCCCTTCATGTTAGTATAACATGTGAGTAGTTAGATATTTTATCAGCTATGAGTCCTTTAGGCCCTGTTCTCACCATTCTGACATCTGTTTTCTGCAGGCTCCTTCCTCTTCTAGTAGTGGGTTTGGTATGGACATATTGTTAAACTATACTTGGTAGGAATTTTTCTTTCTTCTACAATAAATAGGCTTCAGTATCCTTTCAGACAAATCATATTTAAACATATTTTTGCTTGAAAGCAATGCAGAACTCAAACACAGTTTGCAGTAAGCATCTCTATTTTTTAAGCGGTCTAATGTCCCTGTCCCATGTTTGCCTTAGGTATTTGTCCATCTATGACTGAACTTTCTTAGTCAATTTTCATGTTTCCTCCTCAGCCATCATGATTACCAATCTCTGGACAGAAGAGAGAAGTGGGATTCATTTAATTAACTACTCATCTGATTACTTTATGAATACCTTTAACTCTACACACATGTCTGTTCTCCTACCCCTTTTATATCTATCTGACCTCTTTGTAATGTCAGTCCCTGTTAGCAGTCTCTCTGAAGAGAATCAGGTTCAGCACTGTAGTATTTCCAGCAAGCTGCAGGTGGAAGGTTTTACTTGTCTCAGCTTTTTTCAGTCTTTGACAGTAATGAGATACAGCTGGTCCAGGTAATGGATGGCTACCCATAACATTTTTTTAATTGAAGACCTCTTGCCAGAGTGTTTAAGAATATGTAAGATGTGTTCCTAGTCCATTGGGAGATGTTATTTGCCAGGTAATAGCTTCAGAGTAGAACATACTAATGGAAATGGGTAAGAAGTTTTGAATACTACCCATGAAAAATTAAACCTGCACAGTTGTAATACAATTTTTTCTCTGGTAGATCTAATAGAGTTACTGATTACTGTTTTCCTTATGAGTGCTGAGCAAAGCCATTCATCTTTTTATTATCACTATCACTATTTTTTATCACAAAATTGTACTTCAATACCAAGAAGAGCAGATAATGCCATGGGCTATCAACTTGTTCTCCTGCCTTGTTTCTATTGTCTGTTGTATTTTAGTATTGGCACAGTAGATGAAAACTTTGCAATGTCACTGGGGTCTGGAAGCCGTGCTACTTTCTGATGTAAAATAACTAAACCTGGAAGTCAGTGTTACTCCTTAGCCAGATATCGGTGGTGCCAGAAGCAGTCATTAATTAAGATGATTGAATCGTCTGGAGTTTTTTTCTGTATTTTAATACACAAATAGAGCAAGGGAAAAATCCTGAGGACTGGAGGAAGGCAAATGCCGTTCTGTTATTAAAGAAGGGGAAGAAGAATGACCCAAGAGGACCTCTGTCAACAGAAATATGATGGAACACATTCTTTTGGATGTCATCTTCAGCCATCTGGAAGAAAAAAAATTTATTCTGAGTAGTCAGTATGGATTCATCAAGAGGAAATATGTGACCAACATGATAGCTTTCTATTATGTCATATCTGGCTGGGCAGATGAGGGGAGAGCAGTGGATACTGTATACCTTGGCTTCAGCAAAGCCTTTGACATCATCTCCCAAAATATCCTCAATAAGAAAATCATGCAGTGTGGCACAGGTGAGTGGACAGTGAGATGGATCGAGAGCTGGTTGTGCGACAGAGCTCAGAGTTGTGATCAATGCTGCATGGTTGAGTTGGAGATCTGTGACCAGCAGTGTTTTCCAGGGTTGGTACTGAATCTGGTCTTATTCAACATATTCACCTCTGACCTGAACAAGGGAACAGGGTGTATCCTAAGCAGTTTTGCTGATGATACAAAGCTAGGAGGAACGGCTGGCACACCAGAGGGCTGTGCTGCTATCCAGTGTGACCTGCACAGACTGGAGAGTTGGGCAAAGAGGAACCTAATGAGGTTCAACAGGAGCAAATGTAGGGACCTGCACCTGGGGAGGCTCACCGCCATACATCAGTACAGGTTAGAGGTAGACCTGTTGGAGAGTAGCCTCAAAGAGAAAGGTCTTGGAATCCTGGTAGACAGTAAGCTGGCCATGAGCTGACAAGTTGATCAAGTTGTCACCAAGAAGGCCAGTGGTATTCTGGAGTGCATTAAGAAGTGTGTGCCCAGTAGGTCTGGAGAGGTCACCCTCCACCTCTGCTCTGCCCAGTTTCTTTACACTAATTCTCAGCATCTTTTCTCAGAAGTGCTTCTGAGACCTGAAAGAGAAAGGTGCACATGGATTTGCAGAATGTAGTTTAAGCCTCTGTTAGCATATTTTGAGCTGATGGAGAACAGTAAGTGAGACACTGTTCTTTTTTGTGCCCTGTAGTACATGTGCATGAGTGTATCTTAAGTCATGTGAATGAACTTCAGCCTTAGGAACTGAAAAGTTCCTCAGCCCTTTTAGACAAATTTGGATTACAGTTGTTGACTGCTGCCCCCCACCAAGTTCTTGAAACATCTGATTTTATATTATTTTTGTGGCTACTGCTTTTATTTGGTTTTAAGAGATAGAGCAGAATTAAGCATCTGTGATTAAAATAAACAAAGAGGATAAAGAGGCTTCAGGAGAATTGGCTCAGGAAGAAAGAGACAGATTAATAACATGTGACCAGCGAGGTGCCTGGATTTCATAAAGTAATGACAGTGAATGCTGAACATTCTAAATGAATGTTTGATGGTGGAATAATCAGAATCTGACTGTGGTGGAGAAGTGGCCATGAATAACTAAGTGGGAACATGAATCTCAGAAGAGAGTGCATGGCCCTGCATTTGTACAAATACATGTGAATTTAGCACACAGTTTTAAACAGTTTGTTTTCAAAGAGCTTTAAAGCAGCTGCTCTAAAATTAGAGCATTAGAGGAAGACAACAGATCGATTCCATTTGTTTTTTCTCTCTATCAGTGGAATAAAATAGGATTTCTTGTTCTTGACTGATACATTTCTCCTAAGGCTTCTGCATACTGGAATTTGAAGTGTGATTTAGATATGCTGTTTGCTTTTGCAGATATATTGTTACTCAGCAAACTGTCTTGGTGAAATGGTCTTTTTCCAATGATAACCTGCAAAAATAATAGAGAAGTCTCCTTCTGTCTTCCAAAGCCTTGAATGATGGTTTTGAGTCTGTGAATCAAATAGTTTGGGAAAGAGGTTTTAATGATGAGGCAAATAAAAATGGTTTTGTTAGCCAAAACGTGGTTGCTGACATATATACAAACCTTGCCCTTTGTGAAGTTTGCACATGGAGTGCAGAAAAATATTCTTTTAATTATTAGAAGCACTGGAAGAACAAAATTCAGTTAACTTTCTGTTCTGCAGGTCTCTTGGGATTAAGCATTTTGTATTTGCTTAATGTATTTGCTTTTGCTATCAAATTCAGATCTGAAAATTTCTGTGGAGCAGGTAAATTCAGAGATTCATACATTTATAGAATGGTTCAGATTGGAACAGACCTTAAAGATCATCTAGTTCCAACTCCAGTGCCATGAGTAGGGACACCCACCACTAGACTAGGCTGCTCAAGGTCTTTGAACACTTCCAGAGAGGGGCCATCCACAACCTCCCTGGGCAACCTGTTCCAGTGTCTCACCACCCTCATTGTGAAGAACTTCCTTTTGACTTCCAGTCTAAACCTACCCTCTTCCACCCTGAAACCATTACCCCTCGTCCTACCACTACAAGCCCTTGTAAACAGCCCCTCCCCAGCTTTCCTGTAGCCCCCTTCAGGTACTGGAAGGGTGTGATAAGATCTCTCCTGGGTCTCTTCCTTTCCAGGCTGAACAGCCCCAACTCTCTTAGCCTGTCCCCATAAGAGAAATGCTCCAGCCCTCCAGTCATTCTCGTGGCCCTTGTCTGGACACNGGCAGCCACAGCAGCAGCTCTGCTCGGTGCGGGAAACAGTGGGAACCTTGGGGTGGGAGGCAGAAGGTCTCGGAGAAAGGCTTGATGCCATGGAGCAGCAGGGGCAGCGGTGGAGAGAAAAAATGGCACTGAAAGCACATGAAGCGGCTTCAGGTGGGCACCGCAGGGTCCGGGGACAGGAAACTCCAGTAGAGAGCGAGCCCCCCTCATTTTCCTGAGACCCAGTTTATGCAGGTGGGAACGGTCAGTTCCCCCCCCACCTCCCCGCACTGGGTGAAGCGTCTCACAATGGGATGATATGAGCTTAAATGGTCCATCAGCAGAAGATACTTAAGAAATATTGGGTCAGTACGAGGCATTCACTCCCCCACCCCAAGAAACATTGCCCTACCTGGTTTTAACAATTGGGCAAGGCATTCACTCCCCCATCCCCCTGGAGTTACAAAAAACAAAACCACACAGCTTCTCAACTGCTTTCAACAGATGAAAAGAGAATACAGTCTTTTTGATTCCATAACCCAAGACACCTTCCTATATCGGGGACTCCAAAACTGAACACAGTACTCCATGTAGGGTCTCACGAGAGCAAAATAGAGGGGGGAGGATCACCTCTCTGTATGCACAAGGATCACTTCTCTGTATGCAGCCCAGGATGTGGTTGTCTCTCTGGGCCACCAGCGAACATTGCCAGCTCATGTTGAGTCTTTCATCAACCAACACCCTGAAGTCCTCCTCAAGGATGCTTTTAATCTGTTCACCACCAGCCTGTATCTGTGCCTGAGATTGCCTTGACCCAGGTGCAGGACTTGCATTTGGCCTTGTTGAATCTCATGAGGTTGACACTGGCCCACCTCTAATCTTTGTGTTTGGCTGATTTTCAGGTTGAATTCCTCTTTTCAACTAAAAGTAACTTTATGGAAATAGTAACATAAAAGTGTTTTAAAAGCACGGCAGAGTTCCATTTTTGAATTAATGATACTACATCGGGGAAAAGCCCTAAACTTACATCTTCTGATAAATAGCTTCACAAAGTGATGTGTTAAAAGACAGCACTGCAGTTTGCTGCCACTTTTACAGTTTGAAGTCTGTGCAGATAGGCTCATTTACAAGAATTAAAGAGAGACTGAACTTAATCCCCAAACTTTGCATTTCAGAAAGAAATCCTTACAGTTGCCCTCTTTAGGAAATAGGCTTTAATGATGAGGACTGCTTTGTTACTGGCATTCACTGTGATAGTTGCTTAGAGAATTGTTCTACTCCTATTGTCTTGCTTACTAACAAGAAAATTGTTCAAGATGAAGATTATGTATAATAGTTACTATATTTTAAATTAATGATGCTGTCAAGTCTCTTATCAAAGGCAGCTTCACTGCGCTTTCTAATATATGCATAAGGTTATTGCTTCTGTGGGAACCCCAAGTCCTTTATGTGTTTTATGAATTACACAGCTTTTATAAATTATATTGCCTTTATGTAAAATACACATACAGTTGGGTCTTTTCTGTGCAGTAACTGCATAATTCCTTCTCCTCTGTTAGTTAGTATCTGGATTTCGTATATCTTATCTGTGATACTTTTAAATCCCTTGGTGTGTCTGTTTTCCAGGCTTAGTTGTTCCATCATTTTCCCAAGGACTGAAGTGAGACTAATTGCCATATGGTCCCTTAGATGTTCCTTCTTGAAGACAGGAGTGATGTTTGCTTTATTTCAATCTTTTAATTAATTTCTCCCAATTGATATGGCATTTAAAAAGTAATCAGATGTGTCCTTCCAATGACACCAGCTGTCTCACTCATTGATGAACTCTATCTGGTGCCCTATAGACTTATGAATGTCCAGTTTGATAGCCTGATCCTTCTCAATACTTTCTCTCTGGCTTCGGGGGCCTGCTCTTACCTGTAATGATCAAGACACAGAAGTCATCAAGTACCTCTGCCTTTTCAGGCCCCACCCTATTTTGAGCCCATATTTTGCCTAGGATCCCTTTTGCTGTTCATGTTGCTGTAGAGTTTTTTCTCATTGCCCTTCATATTCCTTGCCAGACCCATCTCTTCCCTAACCTCATTCCTGCATGACCGGAATGCCTCTGTATCTCTTTGGATTCATGTCTCCCTGTACACTTCTCTTTTATCTTTTAGTTTAGTTAGGAGCTCTTTGTTTATCCGTGCAGACCTGCTGCTTTCACTCAATTCCTTGCTTGTCAGGATGGACCACTCCTGAGTACAGAGAAGGTGATTCTCAAATATCAACAGCTTTCCTGGCCTCTTTGTCTCTCCGAGGTTATACCCCATGTGAGTCCTTTAAACATGCTAGTGGTTTATATACAACACCCAAAGCGATGAGTACCCCAGCTTCTGGTGGAAGTCTGAAATTGGAATTTGCAGCAAGTATGTCTGTTTTGAAGTGGTAGAAACCATTTAGTTCCCATCCCTACCTCCTTCCAGAAGAATCACTCTGCTATGTAACTCAGGGAAGAATATTGCAAAAGCGAAAGATAAGTACTTCTGATAGTAAGTGAGAGAATGTAATGGCTCTACTGCTGACATTCATCTCCGAGTCACACACATCCTGTGATTGATCTTGTGCTTTCAACAAAGCAGTTAATGCACTGTGGTAGTTTGAAAAATCTTGTTATGCGAGGTAATCTTTCTAGACAATAAAGTTAGTATCTTCCAAAACTTAGGTTAATGTGCACTGAAGCTAGAACAGGGACTACTGTGACTGTTGAAACAGGAAGAGTAAGTGGTGGTGTCTTGAATACTCTCTTACTCCTTTGAATCTCCACACCAGACTGCTTCCAAATGAAGCACCAGATGCATAGTGCTCAAGAGACATGAACTCCTCTGGCTGATCAGAAGGTTTCCAGCTGCTAAAGAAGCTTTCGTCCATCTACAAGTTTCATGGGAATCTCCTTTAAAAATTCCTGCATGGTGGAAAAGAACAGCCTTTCCAATTGTTTTCCAGGGTGTGCTGTTTCTTGATTCCATGAGAAGCTTGTGAGCTCATTAAGGTACCATAAATGAAGGAAGGGGGAAAATGAAAAATAAGCACCAAAACAAGGACACAGTGAGAGGACTCTGTGGCTTCCTAAAGGCCATTCTTTTCTTCATGTCTGCTGACTGATCTGAGAGTCAGTTGGAGAAATGGTAGAAAATCTCTCTATCTTGAAAAGGCAGAGCTAAGTTAGGTAATTTTGTCTTTTAGGACTTCCCAAATGGGGAAAATATTACTGGCAGCTTTTCCAAAGTGTTGCTGACTGCAATAGAAGGGAGGATTTGAAGAACTACCTGCACACTGGAAAACTTTTCTAGGTTTGTTAGTTCATCCTGCTTGTCTGGATGACTCCTTCGTGGTTGTTCTTTTCATCCAGGTTATCTCCCTGTTAACACTGTTCCAATAAAGTCCTATGAAAGCCCAATTAAGAGTGTCTTTTTGTCACTGCAGTTGCCCTCTTATCAGTTCCCAGCAGTTGCCCTCTTATCAGTTCCCAGCAATGATGCTTAATTTGCACAGAGATGATGTTAGTAAATCTTTGCAACAAACCTCCTGTGCTTCTGGCTGTTTAGATGGCGATCATATTTAAGCTGTTAGCTTTACTTTTCATCGTGTCTTTCTTTCAAGCAAGATCATCTGTTTTAATACAGCTCAGAGGAACGTGCAGTTCCATGCAACTGGAGCACAGATGTCCCAGGGCACATGATTCAAAGTGCATGTGCAAACTGAAACACTTGCTGCTTCCTTTTGTCTCTTTCAGTACTTGGTTCCTGTCTATGAAAAGCTCCCCTGGAGTTTAGCAGAAGAAAGTCTGATGTAAAGAATAAAACTCTTCCACTCTTTCTCTTTCATGCATCTGGTTCGTGGCTTCCATTACACATTTTGTGCATGGGATGGAATGATGTCATAAGCCAGTAAGAGTGTGACTGCTTCTCTAAGTCACACCGTGACCGTTCCAATGCCTGATGACCCTTTCACTGAGCAGTTTTTTTCTAGTCTCTAACCTAAACTTCCCCAGCACACTTTGAGGCATTTTCCTTTTGTCCTATCACTTACTACTTGTGAAAACTTAAGACCATCACCTCTCTACAGTCTCCTTTCAGGTAGCCATAGACAGTTACAAGGTCTCCTCTCAGTCTCCTTGTCTTCAGAATAAGCCCTGTCTCTCTCAGTTGCTTCTCAGAAGGCCTTCTCGAGACCCTTTGCCAACCCTGTTGCCCTTCTTTGGACCTACTCCAGCACCTCAGTGTCTTTCTTGTATTGACATTACCAAAGCTGAACATATTATTTGAGTTGTACATCTGGTTTCGCCAGTGCCAAGTTTAGGGGAAGATGATCGCTTCTCTACTGCTGCTGGTCATGCTATTTCTGTTTCCTTGCAAATATTTTCCTTATTCCTATTATTGGAAAAGATTATAGAGACAGGCTGTTTTGTTTTCATTCTGACCTCTAGAGTTTAATTCACATCCTGTCTAATAATTCCTCCCAGGCTAGATAATCCTGTGCACAACCTCCTTCTGTACAGTGTGTCAGTCTTGGCATATCTCTGACCATCTGTGTTGCTTTTCCATAGGTCTTGTAAACTCTTACTGTATCTTCTTTAGGCTAAGGAAACTAAATGTGAATATGATCCTCTATTGCCAAGGTTTGTAGTGGTGTATTAGTTTACATAATGCTCAGAAATCCAGGTCGAAATAAAAGATCTCTTTTCCCACTCATGGTAACAGTGGTCAGGGAATTACTAGCTTTAGTGTTTCTCTCTCTCTCTGTGGGTTTATGTGGAGTTCTAATTTCTCTTGAAGCATTTAAGACTCTTTGTAATGTTTCCTTGAATGCTGTATATTTTCTGGGCACAGTGATGGTGACAGAGGGCAATTGAGGTACTAAAGAGAATTCAGGCTTTTATAGTGAAATAGCAAAGTGAAGGGGAAACTGTGAGGCAAGTTGGTGTTTTATTTCATTCGTTTGTAAGCTGAAAATATGTATGCTGTAGCTTGACTAAATTACCCCATAAATAAGAGTGTGTGTATCTGTGTGTGTGACTGACTTTATGGCAGTGTATGGCAGTTACCTTTGTGACAGAAACACGGGGGGAGCAAGAGCTATGATGGCATGCCTCTCATAAGTACTAATCATGAGAGGGAGAAGAGCCAACATTTTTTGAGAAGAAAAATCCAGTAAAATTTATTATGCTGTTGAACCATTTCCCTGGGGAAGGAATGTCAGCACCAACACATTCAACTAAATACCAAGCAGCATGTATTATGTAATTATATGGCAAGAAAGGAATTAATAACATAACCTGATATATTTTTGCTGCTTTCACCCTCCAGGATTCAGTTGTACCAAACAAAAAGAGTTGGATCCTGTGCAAATAAATAGCTGTGAGATAATTTCTATAATGTTCACACTGTATTAAAAACTAGATTGATAGAGAATAAGGAATGCAGAAAAGCTGGTTTATTGCTGGGATGTAGTTAACTTTATTTGGTTTGACTGTATGCAATTAAGTCCCAAGTCAATGGATCTATTTGGGATTTTTTTTAAGAAACATAAGTGAAAAAAGCAGTTATCCTGGGACCTAATGCTTAAAGCATAAATTTTAGCATCAACAGCACTGCCTCTCAGTAGAATGTCAGAAAAAAAACCCCAGAAACAAAAGCACCAAAATTGAAGAGCTCCGGAGAGAAGTAAAATACGATTCAAATGGCTAGTGCTGTTTGGTATGGGGTGCCATCTTATGGACGCTTTGGGAATGTCAAGTCTTTCATCAAACCTCTTCCAAGTCTTTCTCACTATTTAGTCTCTTCAGTCACTATAGATAATCCTGTATGCACAGATCAGTCTTAGTCTTTACCAGCCCCTCTATCACCTGATTTTTTATGTAATCTGAACTCTGAGCCAGGAAAAGTCTTAGTTCTGGAGGTAAAATTTGGTGAAAAAAGGTGAACTGAATTGTGAGGGTGACGAGTCCTGGCACAGGCTGCCAAACAAGATTGTGGAGTCTCCTGCTCCGGAGACTTTCAAACGTGCCTGGATGCAGCCCACTGTGACCTGTCCTAGGTGATCTTGCTCTGGCAGGAGGGTTGGACTAGATGATCTCTAGAGGTCCCTTCCACCCTCTGACAGTCTGTGGTTCTGTGATTAACTTCATATCGCTTGCCCAGAAGACTGAGAATCAGGCATAGTGAGAGTGTAATCAGTGCAGATACTGGATTATAATTGCAGTACACAACTAATGTGTGTTGTCAGAAAGCTCTAAAGGGAACTGTAACCGCATTGCATGCTATGGCATGATAATCCCATCAGTACAGAGGCTGGAAAGGAGTTATTCCATGGACATCTTCAGTGGGACATTTGATTTGCAGGAAGAAGGTGCAAGTGTGAGCGTGCCTGATGTCTCAGTTGACACATCACTTCATTTCACATTGTAAAGGACTATTCTCCCAACAAGTTCAGATATCTGGCATTTGAACTGTGTCTCCATAGGGTTTTGCCTAGGGACAGTACAGATGTGTTTAGATTCTTGAGAAAGCTTGATGCTTTCTTGCAGTATGTAGGGCAGTATATGATATACAAAGCAGCCCCATGACTTAGAGTGGGAAGCTGTATTTCCTTAATTAGGTATGGTATTGTTAAGACTGAGAAAGTGAAGTAGATTTTATGCTTTAGTAGTAGCTTTTCAATTCCTTCCTGTTTTGTCATTGACAGACACTAGCAGGAGTTAAGTTTTGTGTAGATAATAGATCTAGAAATCTGATTTTCAGTATACTGAACACTGGCAACAAAGTAAAGCTACAAGAACTCACACGAAACCCCAGCCTGGCTGCTGGGGCTGGGCATTTTATGAAATTTACCCAAATGGTACTACTGAGGATAATTCTCTCCGGGACTTCCTTGCCTACCCCACAGTGAAGACAGACAGGAAGGGATACTGTGAGATGTTGTAGACTACTATAGAAATAAATACAATTCTTCCAAATGATGAGGTTTTTATCTTCCTACAGAAAAATTGCTTTAGGTTGTGTTGTTGGGAGTGGGTCACCCTGTTTTCAGCACTCAGACTTTGAAAAGATAATTGTGCTATTCACTGGGTTTAAAATATGTTTATTAACTATAGATGACATGACCAAGTCTAGGTAAGAACAAGTCTTAAGTTTGTTTCAGCAGCAAACCAGTTAGAAAATTACTGCAGTGGAGCTACATGAAAATGTGCTTGAGAAATTATTTCAGAGAGAAGAGCGAGAAGCCAGTGTCATTTATTTTAACGGTGGAATTTTTGTTTATCTCTTTGCAGTTATGTGGCTGTGGTCTGCTGGGTGTAGGCATCTGGCTGTCGGTGTCGCAAGGAAACTTTGCCACATTTTCTCCTAGCTTTCCATCACTTTCAGCTGCCAACCTAGTTATTGCCATTGGCACAGTCGTCATGGTGACCGGCTTTCTGGGCTGTCTAGGTGCTATCAAAGAAAACAAGTGCCTCCTGTTGAGTGTAAGTCATCAGTATTACTTTTCACTAAGACCAGTGACTATTGTTTTTATTTTATTTGAATGACCAGTGCAAAATGGTCTTGTGTTTCACTGTAATATTACCCTTAGCTTTCAATCTTCTGTGTGCTTGCTGTACAGCATCCCACAGCTTTGCTCACAGTGATATTATTGGTATATTAGCAAATGTAGCCTTGTTATCGCATGTCCTACTGCATAAGATAGCAAAGCAAATTACTGTGTTACCTCTGAATAATTAAACCTGATCAGTAGGATCAACCTAAATAGTCCTTTTGGAAATACTTCTTAGAATAATTGCTGAAAAATTTAAGCACAGCTACTTTGGATTCCACTCAAAGACTCTCATTCTGCCTTCACGTTATCTAAGGCCTTTGTCAGAGATTGGTAGAAACCATCTGCCACACAGTTAAGGTCACTAGCAGGCCCTTCCAATAAGAAAATAGTAATCTGATCCATGGCAGTCTTTGTATAGCTCCAAAGCTCATAGTTTGGAAATCCCTCTCAGAAAACAGTGTGGGTAACTCCTTCTGCATGACTCAGAAGGTTTCATCATGCTTCCCCAACTGCAAGTAGAGAAGTGGCAGGAGGTGAGAGAAGAACTTTTAGAGCAGACAACTTCCAGTTCATTCACAGAATCACAGGTCCTGTGACATTAAGGAGGACTTGGGTCTTCCTCATGTAATAGTCTCCCGTACACGGTGTTGGGTAATTAGCTGGGCAGTATTCCTTAGACCACCACTGAGAATTAAACTGTAAGACAAATGTGCACCTCTGTTAAGCCATCTGCTGCTTGGTTTTTTATGCTGAATGGCTAGGAAAGCAAACAGAGAATAGTAATGATATCTGTGTTGTTTGCATACATCCACACAAACTGCAGTACCAGATGCCTTTATGGGATTTTTTTAAGAGTATTTTTATTCTTACAGGGTTCTGCAGAAGTCTTTTTATAATGTCATAACTATTAAGTGTTTCTGTCTGCACTCCAACAGACCAAACTAAACCAGTTGGGACATCAGGTGGGAATATCCTACTACACAACTAATTCCCAAGTTTTGTGAATATCCGAGTGCACACACACACTCAAAAGGGAAAATGTTCCACCCAAGGGTACCCAGAAGAGGGTTACTCACCCACAAGAGGGTGAGGGCTCAACTCAAAGCTATACCCAGAAGTTGTTCACTCACCAAAGTGGGGGGTGTGTGGTGGGAGGTGAGGACTTGCTCAGTTCAAAGAAGCTTCCTGAGAGGTATCTTCTTGGGAGGGCCAACTCTCCAGTAGGTCTCCCTTTACACCCCAGCTGAGTCTGAACTATGGTCCTTCTAATTAACTGGGGACAAAAGGCCTGAAACAGAGATTGAAAGGGGTTGATCTGTAAAATTGAGTAACAAGTGATAGAACAAGAGGAAATAATCTTAAATTGCCAAGGGAAGTTTAGATTAGACGTTAGGAAAAATTTCTTTACTGAAAGGATTATCAGGCATTTAAGAGTCATGTAGTGGCACTGAAGGATATGGTTTAGTTGAGGGCTTGTCACTGTTAGGCTAACAGTTGATCTTAGAGGTCTTTTCTAATTTGGGTGATTCTGTGTGTAATTAAATTTTAATAGCAGTGAAGCCCAAATATTTATAGGGTCTTTGTCAAGCCCTGGGTGTTGTCAAATAGTTTTCAGGTCACTGATGGTTCTTTGTCAGGGTGTGTGTGTGCCACAACAGGGATGTCATTCCCATCTGCCAATGCAGTAGTACATAAAAGTGGGCATGAAAAGTAGTTAGAAACCACTGGAGTTCATATTTAGGATGCATCTGTGGACAGGTTTAAACTACAGAGAGTTGGAATAGAAGTGCTGAGTAATATAATGACTATTCCAAGAGGCAGCCAGATGTAGTTAAAACCCATCTCAGAGGGAGTCACTCCTGAGACATGTCACATTGATCTTTGTAATAATGATTTTAGCATCTCTTGTGTAGTCTATGTGAAGGAAACTACGAGGACTGCCCGCCGTGACAGCAATTAAAGAAAGGAAGACAAAAGTATTGCTGAAACCTGCAAACTGGTAGTAGGGCAGTAGAGAATACTAGACAATGAGCTTCCTCATTGGTGGCGAGACCTACAGGAACTTTATTGCAGTGTGATATCAATATGTCTTGATAGTTTGAAATCATATACATGGTTTTGGAGGAGAGGAAAAATTTCTGTTAGAGGACAAGGCCTGTAGTCTTCACAATTTCTAGGTTTGCTCTCAAGTTGGCAAGTGTGTATACACTGTCTTTTTTTTACTTTGTTCTAGTTCTTCGTCATTTTGCTGATAATTCTCCTAGCAGAGCTGATACTACTCATTTTATTCTTTGTTTATATGGATAAGGTAAGCAAATATGCTATATAGATTAATTATCTGTACTAGCGTGTAAACTAGGTTCAGTTTGGTTTTGGTTGATGGAGTTCTCCTTGCTCTTCACTTAGATGATGGGTTTAACCTCGAGATGTTTGCTGTTTTCCATCAGCTGCTTCTGTAGGGGAGAAGGAAGTGATGAGTGAAGAGAAGAATGTGCTGAGCTTTACAATTTCCTCCCTGAAATAAAACCATGATCCAGGGCCTCCTTTTAGTTTTCTAAAAGCTAATAGCTATCAACATGGCTGTTTGATGACTTGGCAAATAGCTGATTATCTTATTGGCCTAGATTGTGGAAGGTCCTACTTAAAAGCCAGTTAGCTTCTTAAGGACAAACCTTGAACAGGACTGAGATATTCACAGGTTGCTTCAGATGCCACCAGTGGTTTCATTTGACTGGGGAGTCCAAGGGTGCGGAGTAGATCAAGGGACATCTTCTCATAAAGCCCATCTATAAGAATCTACTGTTTACTAGAGTCTAAGTTAAGTAGTTACAACTGACTGGCCTGTCAGATATGTGAGACTGGAAAAATCTATGGGAAGCTAGAAAACACTGCTAAACACAGGAAAGCGCCTGTATGAGTATGCTGTCTGCTGTCACATTTCTGCCTGCTTCCAGGACATCAGGCTTGGACAGAAATTTATACAAGAAATGGGATATCTCCTGTTAAGTATTCCAGCTTTCTCCTCTAAAGAAAGAAGATAACTTTTGAAAATCATAGATCCTACAAGCCTGGCCTCACAAGAAGAAAGTTGATTTTGTACTGGCTATTTATTATCAGCCTGCCTGAACCTGTGCAAGGGATAACTATGTTAACTTTGTGAGGCTGGTTTTAAGATATTTAAAGCAGGGCACAGGTTGCAGGCTGCTGGGGTCTATTACAAACAGCTGTCTCTGGTAAAGTTAAAGTAAGCTCAACAGATTCCTGCTGATGACTCTTCAGTTTGTTTGGTTCTTAGTAGAGGCAAAACTGTTGATCTCCTATCTCATGAGAATGAATCCAGTATTCTGCAGTTTGAGTGAGAGACTAGGGCTTTGCAGGTGCTGAAAGGTCCTGCTGACTTGTGAGAGCTGAAGCTATGATGCGGCTTTTCTATGTTAATTTTGTGGTGAGCAAAAGTGAGAGAGAATTTGATGTGCAAGCCTGTGCCATTTAGCCCTTTCCTCTAAACAGCAGGGCATTGAGTTTCTGTATTTTTCACATGATGCAGGTCAGTGAGAGTGCAAAGAATGATTTGAAGGAAGGTATGAAGCTGTACAATTCAGAAAATAACGTTGGACTGAAAAATGCATGGAATATCATTCAAGCAGAGGTAATGTACTCTCTCAATATAAATAAAAACAACAATGTGTCTGTAACTGCTGCTGTAGTCAGTTAATCAGTTAACTGCAGCATCTGTGCCAAGTATAAACAGTGGTTAAAGCAAGTTTTGGTTTCTGATTGAACTCTTGAACAACCTGGGAGCACTGTGAATCTCAGGGTCACAGTGTACTCTGTAAGAGGAAAGATGCTTACTTCTCAGATTCTTTGTGCTCATCACAGGCACAGAGATGATTTGAAGCAGAAAAGAGGCAGAGGTAGAACTGCAGCTTTGGTAGCTAAGTTTTGGCAGTTGTGCTCATGTTTCCATGCCAAGAACAGTAACTTATCTTGGACATGAGACCATTTATTTCTTTTGATTGGATGTTTTGTATGTTGTAAGGTGTTTGCTTTTAGTGATTACAAAGAGCACAAAGCACTTTCAAACTACAGAAGTGTCATGGCACCTCTTCTAAAAACTTAGAGTGATTTAGGGGAGGCCAAAGTTTGTGTGTTGCAGTGAACATTAC
>VZRI01012283.1:0-35042 GCA_013397515.1 Upupa epops | reverse complement strand
GCTCCAGCCCTCTGGTCACCCTCATGCCCCTCCTCTGGACTCCCTCCAGCACGTCTACATCCTTCTTGTAATAAGGGCTCCAGAACTGGATGTAATACTCCAGGTGGGGTCTCACCAGAGTGGAGTAGAGGGGGTTTAAGATATTAAGTGTAAAAGTGCTGATACAACTTAACTGAATCATTACATGTGACTGTTAAATATGTAGTATGTCTGCATTTCTATGTCGTGCAGCCTTTCAGAAAAATAAGACATCACCACCGTATTTGAAATCCATTCCCTACAGTAGATACAGAAACTCTTTGTGTGAATCAGTAGTAAAGATTGTTATGACTCATTTTATGAGAAATTGTGTCAGGTAAAAACCAGGGAATTGAGTAATGAGTGGTCAAAAATGTCAAACATGTTCAAGAGTAGCTATTTTTTGTTGCTGAAAGGACACACATGCTGAAATTATTTCTAACAGTAAGACAGTTTGATCTTTCATTTAAATATGGCATAAGTAAGTCACAAGCAACAGAATTATATAAACAAAATTGCTATTATTATTACCAATCAAATGTAGTTTATTAATTTAAATATTTTAAAGTATCCATGCATTAAATTGTCATTGTTTCTGGTATAGTCAGCTTTCTAGTAATTCCTTTGTGTCATATGGGCGCAGTGGTCTTTACAAGATCTGTGGAAAAAGGAGTACAAGACAGTTGAAGTGGGGGAGTGGAAAGAAACATAAGAGTTATAGTGAGAAAACTCATTGGTTCAGATGCAGACAGTTTAGTAGGTCAAGCCAAAACTAGACGTACATGCAAAGCCCAACAAGGAATTAATTCACTACTTCCCATGATCAGGCAGGTGTTCCGCTGTCTCCAGGAACGCTGAGCTCCATCACATGTTATGGTGACTTGGGAAGACAAATTACATCACTCCAAATGTCCACCTCTCGTCTTTCTTACCTCAGCTTTCTATGCTGAGCGTGACATCATTTGGTATGGGATATCTCTTTGGTCAGCTGGGGTCAGTGGTCCCATCTGTTTCACCTCTCCATACTTTGTGCATGCTTAACTTACTCATTGGCAAGACATCATGAGAAGCTGAGAAGGCAGCAACAGCTAGAAGATCAGACTGTTATCACCACTGTTGTGGTCACAAATCCAAACCAGCACCTTGCAAGACACAACAAAATCAACTCTGTCCCAGCCAAAACAAGGACAGTGGCCTAACCCAAATGTCAGCAGCAAGAGTGTCAGCACAAGAGAGATTTTTGAATGAAACAAGGAGGTGACAGGATGAAGTTTAATGTCTAAACAGGGGGAATTAATCTTAAGTCTGGAGTATGTGTTATTTTCAGAAAAGTATGCAGTTGGATCTGTTTATTCAGCTGTTTAACAGAAAATGTATGAGTTGGCAAGTGTCAGTCTCATAAACTTTGTCTTGGAGTTATTTCTGCTCCTTAGGCAAACCCAAGGTTGTCTTTGGAGCAGGTCTCATTATCAACTCAGAGAACATGGTGGCTGCTCAGCAGCAGAAAGGAACCTTACAGCTGCTTTAAGATCTCTTAGAACAATGAGAAACCTGAGTATGAGGATAGAAGTACTTTTTAATGGGCTCTGTGAGTTGCCAGGCCACAATTTACCTCAGAAGTCCTGGTTTGGTTGCTTTCCTTTTGAAGGCTAATTACACACACAAATCACAGGAGGCCATTTATTATTGTAACATGGTGGGATTTGTTAAACCACTTGGTTGTTCCCAGAATAAGAAGAGAGTGGTGTATATTTATCCCAGTATCCATCCTTAGTGGGTGTTGTGTGCATGGCTTTAGGAAACCTGGAGAGACCTCTGTTTCTGCTCTGCAGTCATGTGATGTTGAACATCACTATTGCTGTGAAAAGTGTATCTCTTCCAATTTTGTTTTTCATAAAAAGTGAACAAGAAATCTTCCACTCAGTATTTAAACAGCACAAATTTATTACCACTGTGACTTCTTTTGCAATGGCGTTTATCTCCTTCAAATTTACAGCTCTTACATGCTGGATGTTAAGAGCTTTTGATTTAGAGACCATTCAGGCTTCTGTTTGTACACTTGGTAGGAATGTACTCAGTAGAAATGGGGTGTGCAAATGCCAGCCTGGTGATAACAAAAACAGAACACAGTGTGCAGCTGCTGTGCATCATTTCCAAGCTGATGTGCATAAGGTCAGGAAATAAAATCCCTTTTCTTCCAGAATAGTGTTGATGGGGACAAAAGGCTGCCATATTCTTAAGTGATTTATCAGAGCATCATTTTCCATAATTTTGCAGAGCAGATCAGTTGGATAAACGAAGGAGGGTGTCCAAAGTATTTGCAGTGTTCTTGATGCTGTGAGCTGCTGATAAAATGGTTACACTCTGTTCTAAGAACATTGCCTGGAGACTGGTTGATGTTCCTTTTGCTATTGTGGAAGCAAAATTAAAGAAGAGTAAAGGTGGTCTGAAATGTTTGTCCATAGGCATAGTTTTTAGAGCTCTCCAAAGATGAGTGAAACTAAGGACTGTAATTCTGCAATTCTAGAAGGGAATTGAACTGTTTTGTGTGGAATTAGACAATTTGGGGGAAAAATATTACAACTGTAATTTTAAACCATTTTAGAAACATTGTTCAAGAAGCACTGGAATACTTGGAGTCCTATTAACTAAACAGAGGATTTGTGTGGAACACTAGGACTCTTTGGTGGCACCCATCTTAAGAGCAAGCATTTGTGCATTCTGGGTTGCTACACTTGAATTGGTCACTATGGAGCCTCTTCAGTGTCTGCAGAAATAATGAAGAGTATGGTGACTGATTAGACACTCTTTAGTGCTTCGTACAAGGCCCTGAGAAGGAGCCTACATTGCCTTAGATGTTTGTATTTGCAGTGTAGACACCTAGAACTAGGTGAAACAGACCTACAGTTCATGCCTACAGAGAGTCCCTAGGGGTCCCTACCAATATGCAACAGAATCTATATAAAGAGAAATAAAGTAATACTATAGGTTTTACCATTTTAACTGGCCAATTTAAAAAAAAAAAGGAAGACAATCAAATTTAAAAAGAGAAAATTTATTCAGGATTTTAACTAAGAAAATTTCTTATGGCCATTCTAATAGCATTGGAAAATTCATTAAGTCTGTATTTTGATTCATTATATCTGCAGTAAATTCATAATATGTGAAGCAAACAAAACATTACAGTGTGAGGACTTGTCAAAAAATACATCACAGCTTATATTGCAATTAAAGAGATGTCTGTTTAGCTCCTGACAGGTATTGCTATGAATACAGTACAAAACCATGGTGGTTATGTTTCATTTATTTTTCCCCTCTAAAGATATCTACAATAGTACAGTTGCAAGATTATTCACTTCACATTTCTTCCATATTTGTACAGTATCTGCTAAGTGAGTATCCAGCTAGTGCCATCATGAATCAGGATTGCTAAAGTTACCTGTTTACCTGGCCTTTGAAATACTATAAAAACAAATATATTGAGTGATTTGCCTTTTCTTTTGCTGTCTGAATTTATGTAAAAGTACTGCTTCCTTGAGACTTTTTGCAAATGTTGTGTGAGAAGGTGAGCGGTGTAAGCATATGCAGGAAATATTAAAATACTGCCTGTTACACAGAGAGCATTCTGCACTCCTACTATGAACTTTAATTTCATAATACAGTAAAAAACTTCACTGTTTTAATATTTTGTCTGGCTTGAATAGAAAATAATGAAGGGTTAATGGCTTTGCTGTAGGCTTAAATGAAGAAGCAGCTTAATTCTGAGAATATTTAGCTTTATTTTTTCTTGAAGTTGTCATTGAGAATAGAATGTGATGTAATGTGTAGCTGGTAAAGTCACAGATAACTGCCGTTAATCAGCAGACTGCATTTCAGACTGCTTTTCCTCTGTTGAAAAATTCCCTTTCTAAGTTTTCACAACTAACTTCAGTAAAGATAGGAGTAGTTGTTTGGGTCGCAATTTGATTAAGTATTTGAACACTTGGATTGGGTAATTAATGAGATTTAAACATGATTTCAAAATTTGACTTATGTATAAATGCATTACAAAGTGCACTAGAGCTTAAGGACTGGGAAAGATTTTCCCTTTCAGGGATAATCTGCTCTTTCAAACTGTGGCTCATTCTTCCCAGTTTGATTGTTTATGGAAGTTGATGAATATAATATTTTCTTTGACCTCACTGACATAGAAAAATCAGATGAAATTGTACCAGCTTGTCTGTACAACTTTTGAGTTCCAGAAGCTAAATTCTTTACTTACTGTGATCAATTGCCTTGAAATGTTGCTTTGCAGAAATAGATTGGAATAAAGATACAACATTCTCCTCACATACTGTACTGCAAAGAGTGAAAATAAGTTCCACCTTCAGAGCTGTTTAGTGGAAAATGTTATCACTTTACTGTAAGTTTTACATACCAGAAAGTGTGCTCAGAATGTGTTTTCCTGTGCAGGTCAACTTCTATGTAAGGGTGAAGGCGATTTATACCCTTGGACACAGTGTATCTCTGATTGCTCTTACGACAGGAAGTATTATTCTTTGTCTTTTCAGGTATGTATTTTTCATGAGTAAATATGAACAATGATAAGACAGTCTTAATTGTTGTCTGATTACTCAGATCTTTATAAAATGCATCAGTTTTACACTTCTCTCAAACAGCTGTCAATAATGTAATGATCATTTGATTTCTTCTAGCAGCAGCCAAAAAAATGTCAAAGCACTTACAGACATTACATTCCACGTAAGAAACAGTTATTTAAGAATCGGTTATATAAAGAATTTTCACATTTTTCTTTAAAATCAGCACCTTGAATTGCTCTTGAAAATTAACAGGATGATGGTCTCACCATTTGGACAAGTGGGCAGCTGTATTTTGCAGAAGATTCTGAGTAGGCTCCAGGATTCTATATATCCAAAGAGAATCATTAGTTTCTCCCTGTGAGTTTGTGAATGTATGGACAACTGTGATAAAATGCTGCTGTGAGGGTGCAGTGGTTTTGTCAGGCAGTGTTAACAAGCACAGTACTGCCTCTTCTACCTAATTTCTGAGTGTTAGACAGAAAGAATCTCCAACTGGGAAAAGAAATTGCAAAACAGTATTATCAATATCAGCTGATATAAGTATGTGAAGGAGATTTAATACTCTAAGTAGTGAGTTAAAAACCAGAAGTTATTGACACAGTAGGGTTGTCAAAATCTGAACTTGATCCAGCAGGTTTAGGATTTGAATGCTCGATATTAGTCACACAGTTATTAAAATATTGCATTGCTGGGTTTGTATATATGTGGTTCAGATTATACTGCATTTAATCCTCTACGTGTGCAGTATTTTTAACGAAGGAAACATGGAACATTATGTGGAGTTTAATTTTATTATAGGTGATGTGTTCAAGACAAGGAAGTACAAATGACTGGACTTCTACAGTCCATTATATATTGTTTTGTATTGTCTGGTAGAGGTGGTATGGCCTGAGGGCTTCAGAGTTGATCACTGCATCAGTTATAAACACATGAAAGGCAGAATTGCTAGGAGGAGAAAATAAAGTTATTTCCAAAAGTTTCCATGCAGTTGCAATATTCTGGTTTGCATTTCTTCCAAAGAACTGGACTTGATTTCAATCTTTACGGAAATATTATATGGCTTTGTATTATTAGTATCTATAAATGATGTGTTTAGAAGCATTGTAAAATGGAAAGTTTTTATATCTGGCTTATCTTTTAATCTCAAAACAAAGACATAACATAAATATCTGTAAATACTTTGCCACACTAAGCTTACAGCATTTTCCAAGTTACGATGCTGCCTCTCCCCCACAAAACTTCTATGCACTTACTAGAATTCAAGCTAATTGGTTGCTTTCCAGCACTGTGTTTTCCTATTGGGAGTTATCAAACTATCAAGCACATTCTTACATGCACAGTACTTAATTTATGAACAGCAAATAGTTTTGATTCAGTCAAAAGAAGTTGGTTTGCCCTTGCAAGCTTCTATCTGGTATTTTTCAGATATTTTTTACAAAGGTTTATTTGTTCCAGCTCAGTGAGAAAATAAATTTTAGAATGGCATGTTTCTATGTCTACACTGACATTCTAGAGCTCACCATAGGTCTTACTCCCTTTAAGGCTGCTCCTGTATAACAAAACCTTCTGGAATACTGTTGTTTCTATGATATGCATTTCTTACCAAGAAGAGAGAGATGGATCTCCATCATGCCAATGAGCTGCGCTGTCCTGTGCATCAACTATCTGTAAACATTGCTCTGCTTTTTGTTTCATTGTTAAAGAACAGCATTTCTTTTTTAATCCTGATCAGGATATCTCAAATAAAAACACTTTCTTGCCCACTGCCTCCAAAATGTTGGTTCAACAGCCTTGTACATGTCCAACATTTATTATTTCATCTACAAAATGGTACAAAGAATGAACCATCTACATTGATCAAGACAAATATTTCCCTCCCATTTGCAGCTTGCATGTGTCAGTGAATTCCACAGGAAAATGCAAAGCAGACCAATGTTAATAACAGCAGCTCCATTTTTCTCAGAACCTGGACAAGCAAAGGACAGGCGTAGTCACAGGAATTTCTGGATTTTTAATTGCCGCTTAAAGTTCAGTAGTTGTTTATTTCCTTGACAGCAGTTGGGGCTGTTGTTTATTTCCTCACCATATCTACACTTGCCTCAGTAGTTTCGTTTGGATTATTTAGTGTTCTTTGGTAAAAATCAAAACTTGAGGACTACTTGGAAGCTGCCAGTGCACACCACCATCACATCTTCCTGCATCTCCATTCTTTTTTTGCTCGTACTTGCTATAATGCTCTGGCTTCTGTCTTATTTTCAGGAGCAGTTCTAGGTGCTGGTTTTGACCAAAAAAAGATCTTAGCAGTTTGTTTTCTGAGATTTTGCTGTTAAAAAAAATTATGTTAAATGGGAGGATACTGTGAAAGGATTGTCTTTCAAGTAAAGAGCCCTCAATTCATTAAATTGTAGATTAAATTTTATATAAAATTTTTCATTTGTTTGTCAATCATACACACGGCTGCTGGACTAAAGAAGGGATGTTTCACATACGGCTGGAGAGAATGGACAGGCAATTTAGTGTCTAGAATGCATTTTTTTGATTGTTCCTGAATACACTAACATCATAAAATGAAACTTTATTAGATAAATTCAGGAGATAAATGAAGACTAACCAGAAAATAATAGTTGAGATCAAGTCTAGAACATATCCAGGATAATCAACATTTTATTTGCAAGAAATCCACTGATGTGAGTGAACACACAGAACGACATAATAATGATGATGTTTATCATCAGCTTATGTTAAAGTGTGAGAGAGACCAGTTTGGCCTGTGGTGCTGAAAAGGAGTAACAGGTACTTTATGGTGTTTTGGACAGCCTGTAATGATGATGACAAGGATGATGATGTTGATAAAAAAACAGCAAGGCAGCACTGACTACATAACAGAGGAGGAAAGGGTGGGTTCTTAAGGTTTATATTGCTAAGAAATGAATGGAGAATAATAGTAATCTGTTAAGAATTTTCAGTCTTAAAATCTAAAATGCCTATTTTTAAATCTCTTCTTAGAAAACTCCATTGTACTCGGAACTACATCCATCTGAACCTGTTTCTCTCTTTCATTCTAAGAGCGATCTCTGTTTTAGTGAAGGATGATATTCTCTATTCCAGCTCCAACACAGCTCACTGTCCAGAGGATCAAACCTCATGGGTAATAAACCTCATTAGTTACCTGGTGTAATACTTTGTGTCACTAAATTTCCCTCCCTGATGCTTTTAAATGTCTAGGAATACTAAAAAGTCAGTGCTGACAATATTGTAAAGAATATAATGACTAGCAAAATTGTCTATTTGAAGTGACCAGATGAGGCTGAGGTACAAGTATGAGAAGTCAATGTTGTTTTGCATGTCTGCAATGGGACAACATGTCATCTGACAAAGCAAATCATGACCCCCTGTAGCTCAGGATAAGTACAGCCACACAATTCCAAGTTCAGTGTAACTAGATACCAGATCTGAAGTATGCAGTGCCATCATTTCAGCTAATTCTTTACTGACTTGTGGTAGCTAAAATTAAGTGAAATGAATTTAAGCCTTTGGTCTCATGCTTACTTTTTCATACAGACATGTACACGGGCATAATACAAGCCTGTAAGGTACTTGGGATGCGCTGTGATATCTAAGACACCACAAGCAGCCCATGCCCTTTTGGCTTAGCAGCCAGTGACTGGAGTCCCTGAGGGTATCTCACTTCATAACAGACACATGTGTTTAGACAGAGGAATCAATCATGAAATGAGTAAGTTACCTAATTAGGTATTTGCTGTACTTGGAATTTAAACAGAAACAGTGGCGGTATGAAGGGTATTTAAAATGGGGAAGAGAGTGAATCAGGCAGAAACTTGAAGTTCTATTTAGTCCATTTTGTTTAGTCTGTTACGTTCACTTTATTATCACATTTCTCAGCTCAATCTTAACAGAAACATTTTTAAGCTCGATTCTCAAATCCTGCTTGGAAGTACCAAGGTAACAGCAGCCAGCACTGTGGAACATCAGCAGCACAGACATCTGAAAATCAATCCTGAAAGGCAGCACACAGATTACTAGAAGTGTATTGGGACTTCATTTTATAATAAATGCTTACGTGTTTTGTTAATTAAGAAATACTAAAGCATCTTCTAAAAGGAAAAAGTAATTTTTAGAAGTACAGTCAACTTTTTGTAGGTCTACTTAGATTATTCATAAAGATATTTTTCACTCAGTTTCCCAATTAGACTTGAAAAATTCATAAAGCAGTTTCTTTGTTAACTTTTACTGCGTTAGGAAGACAGCTGTGATTTTAGGGTATTTATTAGCCACCTAGCAGCCTATTAGCCACTCACCAGCTAACTGTTGCAAGTGTTAGCCTTTATCGCTAACCACCAACTTTACAATATTTATGTTACGAATTTTTCAAAATTTCTGAACAGATTTGCTGTCAGTGTCTAAGTACTATTGTTATTATTATTTTATTGTTAAATATACATAAACATTTACAACGTCACAATTTGCTTGACTGAAGACAAAAAATTTCTTCTAGACTGGGGTTACTGGTACCAGAGAGTTAGCACTGATGGGATATGTTAATAGCAGAATAATTCAACATCTTCTGCAGTAACTGTGGGTCCTATTCCCTTTCAGGTGGGCTGCAAGGCAATTCTGGTGTTTTTTCAGTATGGTGTTATGGCAAACTTTTACTGGCTGTTAGTTGAAGGACTTTACCTGCACATCCTCCTTGTGCTAATATTCTCTCCCAACAGACACTTCACAATTTACCTGCTGATTGGATGGGGTAAGAACTTAAACTTCTTCCAGTAATATTCTTTTTTTTCTGTATGTAGGTATTAGTCAGGCTTGATATTTCATATAGAGGTGGTCATGCCATTTCTGATGGGTGAGTCCTCAGACCCACCAGTTCCTCCATTCACCCCTAGCACAGGTTACAACTGCTGGACCATGAAGGAGAGTTGGCACACAGCTGCTGAAGCTCAGCTGCTAGCTTGCTTTTTGGTGTGGCTTTGACCTGTGCCAATCTGCACAATGCCATGGTGCTGTTCAGCAGGGAGGATGATACAAGGAGTGACACCACAAGACAGGCTGCCCTAACTTGGGAGGAACAAGACAGTTTAGGTGCAAGGCCACAGACTGTATATTCTGCTATTTCCTTTTTTGAAAAAAACAGTAACATTGTCCATCTGGTTTTAAATAGACACACACACACACACACACACACACACAGACATATATATATATTCCTTTCATTTCCAGAAAGTGCTCTGATATTTAAATGGAGCACTTTAAGGCTTCTAGTAGTAGGTGGTCATAAAACATTGCTGAGAAATGGGAATAAACCAAGTATGTGAGAATTGTTCTTCATGAAGTGATTTACAATTTGGGTTGATATTGTAGTCCTTGGAAGAGCAGTGGGAATGCACTAATTGTATTTACCACCTTCCAAGTCACTCTGGCAGCTTGATAGAAACTTAAGGAAGGCATGTTCTTTGTGTTCTAGCCATTTGGCTACATTTTCATAAGAAAACACAGTTCCCCGAGTATTTGTTTGTAATACACTGTTTACATCGCATAGCTTATTAGATGAGCCTCACCTTGCATTCATGAAACTGTTTACTCTGCATATTTGGGGAAGAAATAGGGGGTGGTGGAATTTTTGTGATCATCCTCTAAACCTCTTTGGGATTTTTCAGGAATTCCTACAATATTTATTATTACATGGACAGTGACACGGATCATTTTAGAGGACACTGGGTAAGTGAAAGTTTGAAGCCTGCAATGGTTCAGGTACATTTCCTGCCTTGAGTATAGTGGTGATGACATGAAGGTAGTTTGTTGTTCTTAAAAGGGTGAGAGCAGAACAAAAGTGTCAGATATGACAATGAAGGGGCCTGTGTTTAGGAGCTCTTGCTGTTTATTTGGAAGGGCAGGAGAAGGCAGAGATAGATTATGACTCATGTTATCCCTTGAGACTCGCATTTAGAGCTGTCTCCTGTGGAAGTCAAAATAATACATAAAGGGACAGCGGGGTCCTTGGGTTCAGTGCTGCAATATACTGCAGTAAGGTGCTGGGTATTCTAATGTGCTAATGCTAAGTAGCAACACAAATATTGAAATCTAGATAATGCCCTGTGTATCTAAATTACATTCCCAGTAGTGAAGCTGTCTGATGTAAACACATGTAAAATGCACATAGCCAGGTATCATAGAATCACCAAAATTAGAAGAGACCTCCAAGATCATCAGGTCCAACCATCAACCCAATGTCACCATGCCCACTAAACCACTTATCTAAGGGCCAGATCTACAGGGTTTTTTAACATCTCCAGGGATGGTGATTTCATCACTTCCCTGGACAGCCCATTTCAATACTTCCTGACATAGGTAAAATTATTACTAACTACAACTGGGCCTGGTTCCTGGAGTGGAAAGAGAAACTGTAGGAAGATCATATATGCTGCTTGTGCTGGCCCCAAGGAATGGGAAAGCATTCCTAGCTAGGGGGACAAACAGCTTTCACACTCCTATTTTTCCACCTGACTAATATTTTTCAGTTAATTCTGTTAGACCTCTTACATGTACAACCAAAGGCTGACTCCTTTTTCCTTCATCATTATGACCATGGAAGCACTCAGCAGGGTATTGCTCTTGCTTGATACTAATCTTTCAAAGCATTTGTTCTCAGAGTATATGAAGCAAAAGTGCTAAACCCACAGTGAAAAGTAGTTTTGAAACAAAAAGAATTGTTCACTCAAAGTTTCAGATTCAGTCTCACATTTCCCTAAACTGGCCCTAGCCATTGGTAACCTAAACATCGCACAAGGAATTATCTTGTTTCAGTTGTAGCTGTCTCTTGCTTTAGATCTTCCTACTACCCAGACATTTACTGGAAAATTATCCTTATACAAAGTGAAACTAAGCTCAAACAACATCCTTCGTGATGTCTAATGGTACAGTCCTGAGTTTTAGCTATCTTGATTGTGCTTATTAAAGCCAGGGAAGTAAAATTAAAAATAAAAGAAATATTGAATGTCAAACTCTAGGTTAAACAGGCACTGTCTTAGTGTGCTTTGACTTGTATCTAAGAAATACTTGCTTGCCAGATGACATTAATGCCAATATCATTTTCCTTCTTTTTTTCATAGTTGCTGGGATACAAATGAGCATGGTGGTCCCTGGTGGGTTATACGAATACCAATTTTAATTTCTATTATAGTAAGTAAACCTTTTAGCATGAATTATAGTTCAGCTCAGCTCTGTGCAGTGCATGTAGTCATTATTCTATACTGTGAGTTACAGATAGGCAAGACTTCTGTTTTAGTGAAAAGAAACTGCGCTGTAAAATTTATGATAAACAGATGCCCAGCCAATTAAAATTTGTAGACTTGAAACTGGATTTGCCTCCTATTAAATGAGCAGTTCATTTTAGTTGAATGTTGTTCTTTTTTAACATCTCTCCTATTTATGAGTCTGGGGGAAGCAAAAATCTAATTATACTTTTCAATGAGTTGCAGATTTGGTTTGCAATTGAGACTCTGACATTATTGCAGCCATAAAAATCTGTGGCTGTGTATATCTTTCTTTAATTGGCAGCCTAGTAAAATACAAATTGAACATGAAGTAGTGCAAAAGAGTACCATGTGAGAATGTTTCATGGGGCTTTTTCACTTGTATGTATGGGTTTTTTAATGTGGAACTCATTAGAATTACTGGAGTAGCATGACAAAACTCCTGCTTGCTCTGATGTTTGTGCAATTAACTTTGGGCATATATACTAGGTTTATCTGTGTCCATTTCTGAAAACACACAGTGCAAATTAATACATTTCAGATACACTTGCTTTAATTTGAACATAACAGTCATAAAGTCCAGGGTATTATTAGGTTAGACAAGATTTCAAGAGTCATATTACCCTTGGGCTTGCCTTTCAATCTGTGTCTCATGAAAAAATCTTTTTGAGAGAACTTTCTCTCATCTTCATGAGAGCGAATTCAACAGTGCCTAAAGAGAAAGCAGAGTAGGCAGATTTGTGAAATGACAGAAGTTAAGGCCTCACACAAGAGATGTTTTATAAGTTGAAGAAACAGGCACGCCGCAAAACTATGGCATGAAAAGAATACGTGTGCCTCAACGGAGCTGGAGAAGCGGGGACAGTCCAGAGTGAAGAAAATGTGCTAAAGGATAAAAGCAAAGCAAACCACCTGGTGTTTACAGAAAGATAAAAGTCTGCTCTTTGGATGTTCAATTTAAACAGCTATCTGGTAGACAGCTGAGACTTCATGTGCCAGAAAGCGGTGCTTCTTCAAAGTGCTAGACCTGGAAACAGAAGTGCTCATTGTCAGAGTAGAATTGCAGCTGGATCGTAACAAAGGCTTGGAAATTAGTGTGAATTAAGAAAATGGACTGCTGGCCAGTCAGTAAAAGTTCAAAATACCTTATAACTTGGACCAAAATCACTGTTTGAGGCAAATGAGCAGTCATCCTTTTTTTAAAAATTGTTCTATTGCTGACTTGATACGCAGATCAAAGGGATGGTAAGACTTTGGGGAACATTTGCAAACCAATTTTCTTGTTTTGCTCTTTGTACATATTAAGGATCTGCTGTCTCCTTCCAGATACATTTCTTCTCTTAAACAGCATGTTTTAGAGATGAGAGAAACTAAAGATGGCCAAGTGATTCTGCAGTTTGTGTACCGCATGAAGCCACTTTTCTAATTAGATGATTCTCCAGCTGTTTGATAAATGACATTTTGCATTTGGGAAGTTGGGCTAAGAAATGGAGTTATAAAAGCAGTCATCCTCACCCTTTCATGCTGGATGAATAATTATCTTGGAGCGTGATAATTGTGGTAGCCAGGATGCTATGCAGACCTACTGCTGTGCAAAGTAGAGTGTGCATTCATCGGCCAAGAGGGGCTAATGAAATGTCACATGAACTAGGTCCCTGCTGAGTGTAAAACATTATTTTCAGTATACATGCACCATGAAAAGCCTCTACCTGTTACCTTCTAGAAAAAAATATATTCTGAAGCTTCAAATCTTTGAATAGTGAAATTAATGTTGCCTGTTGTTCAACAATGAGACCAGATCATTCCAGGTTCTTTGGGCAGGTGAAAGAGTCAGGATGTTTCTCAGTAAAGATATGGTGTACTCACGTCATACACAGTGCTTTCACACTGCTTGAGAACGCAGGAAGACTGGGAGTCACAGAGAATGATTATAAGGATGACCAGCAATAACAAATGGCTTTAGTAGTAGGAAGGACATCTGTTTAAGTAGCGTACAATGAGGTCAATATAGGAAAACTGAAAGCTGAATTTCGGTAAGACCTAAGCTAACTTTCGTTCACTGTCTTACATGCAATGGCATGAAATAAAGCCCAGAGTATGGCTAATATTGGAAATCTTTAGGAGGAGGAAGAGTGAAGAGTAGAATAGAGGCTGATTGTTAGAATGATGCTATGAATAGAAAGAGGGGGAAGTTTTAAGGAGCAAAGTTCTAAACACATTAGGCTTAACAAGAAGTCTGCTCAGTTAATTCAGTGTGCCAGAAAACTTCCCTGGCATCTCCTCCTGACAATTTTGGCTTGTGAAAAGTTACTTGGCAGACTTCCATGCTTCAAGCTATACACATTTCAGGGTTATTTAATTGTGGGTGTCTATTCTAAACAGTTAATGTGCTGTTACCCATATTCTCCATTTAGCAAACATCTCCATGGCTGCCTTCTTCATAATTCCACTCGCATTAACTGGTCTCAGTTGGGGTGAGCGTGTTCAGGTGGAAACACTACTTCTATCACATTGAAGCAAATGAGAAATGTTTTATTGTTATCTCACAGTGCAGGTAGTGTAAAGGACTAAACAGCACTATGAAGACAGTTTTAGTGATACACGCTCAGACAATGCATCAGAAGCCAACTAGTAGAAACAGGTACTGGCAGCATCTTACAGTACTCCACCAAGTAGGCATCATTTGTCACCCCTCTCTTGCAGTTCCCGTGTATTCACATGATTTTCTCATTTTCCTGTTCTTAGATACCAAAAGAAGAGTATACATATTCTATTCTATTTAAAGATGTTATGCTCGAACAATTTCATGGAGATGAAAAGCTACAATGCTAAGAGTAAAATTCCAGGGGTCTCTTTGTTTCATATTTTATTGAAACACACTATTCTAAATCAGATTTATATTTCAATGGATTTTTAGAAGTTATGAATCCAATAATGATCTGAGAGAAATTAATGTACTCAACTATATTAAATCAGTGGCAGCTGCTACTTTTAGAGATTAATACCCAGTTTCAGCTGGTTGGATTTACAAGCTCAATAGTGCGGTTAGAAACTCCAAATACAATTGTATGTTCTTCATTAATCCAAGGTTGCATTTATAGACACAAAGGTATGTGTTTGAAAATAGACTTCAAAGTAACTCATGACTGTCAGTCAAGAATGTGAGTCACCTGAGGGTAGTTTTACAGATCACCTGATGTTTCAGAAGCCAAAAGGATGATGTTTTGTTCGGTTACAGTAAAAACTAGGAATGCTTGTGAAGAACAAGAAGTTATTCTGCCAGTCCCTTTGCAAATGCAGAATAATAGAATAAAGATTTCTTTTCCTTCTCTTATTTTGTGGCTTAACAAGTGTACAGTGAAATATAAGCTCTCTCCTCCACTAATACTGGCTGCAGTGCCACACTAGATGTTCCCTCACTGCAGTATGAGTATGCTGTATTTAGTGTGCCATACTTTGGTCCACACTGAACAGTCCCACACCAGAAAGGCTGGTGAGCATGAGATGCCTAAATCAAAGGATGAGAAAATAATGGAAGTGAGAATACTGAACTTTGTACTTCAATTTTCTATATTGTTGAGGGTTTGGTGATACCTTTTTTAAGCAACTGTCTTTCTATGAAACAGAATAAAACTATCGTTCTACCTCAGAGGGCTGCCATGAGAATTACAATGCAAGGATTCAGTTCCAGCAATGATGATGTCTGCATCAACACCCAGCACTTACTTATGAGAGGCCTTTTCTATGCTTGATGGGACAAGATGTGGACAGACCCTCTGTGCAAGTCTTCTCTTCCCATAACTCAGATAGAAAATATTAAAGGTCAATGCAAGAGATAAGAGAGGGTCAAACCTGTGTATGTGATGCACTTTCTCCTTTAGGCTTCCAGTCATGAATCCACATGACAATTCAGGGTGATGCTTGATTGCACCAAATCGTATCCACCGTCCCATCCAGCTAGGAAGCCTGTCATCAGCTGAGATTTTTGGAATGAGAGTGTATTTGGATACTGCAAGTTGGAAAGGCTTTTGCCAGCCAGACTAGAACAGGTGTCCATGCAGAGGGAGGCTGGGCGTTAACAAACCTAGTGAGGCAGAAAATAGTAGGTTGGACAGGGTAGAGCTTGCTGTGTTCTGGCAGAACATGCACTACATCCACTGCAGAGCTGATTAGTCTGACTTGATAAGCATTCCTTTGGCTGCATATTGAGTGGAGAAGTCAGAAATCATAATTATATTTGTTTCCTTTGCAGGTGAATTTTATACTTTTCATTAGTATTATAAGAATCTTACTGCAGAAGTTAAGATCTCCAGATGTTGGAGGAAATGACCAGTCACAGTACAAGTGAGTCTTACTTTTAGATATTATATGCAGAATCAAAACAACTTACATAAGATTTCCTCTGCTGAAACCTGCTATCAACAATTGCTGTGATACCATGATTACATTGAATTCACAACTAATTTCAGGTGGTTTGAATGAAGATTTTGTCACTGTGCTGAAATAGAGATTAACTTAGTTTTTTCAAACTCTGAATTCAATTAAAATTATAGAATTTTATAAGGACCAACCAGCTACTCTTGAATTTGTATTTGATCCATGAGTGAATATGCTGATACAAAAAATATGGAGAGTAATATCTTCCTTTTACGTAGAAGTATTTCATCTTTTTATTACCAAAATTTGCAAGGTCAAAACACATTCCTTCAACCTCCTTAAAGCATTTTTTCAAAATTTCCTTTCTAAATTGCTGTCTGTTTTACTATTTGTGTATGTTTTAATAGCTGGGAAAAATGAGATTGTCCCAAAAAATATATAAATTTTATGTTGATTTTTCAAGTAGTATCTTTATTTTTTCAGAGGAAAGCAACTGTTTCTGATTTAGACCAAAAATATTTCTCTATAGGCTTTCTTCTTTTGTGTTTTTTTGTTTGAACATCAGATCCAAACACCAGTTTCCAGTGCTTTAGGAGGGGCAATTTCAATACTTTGCTAAAACTGCTCTTTATCATATTGCCATATCAGTTATTGTTATTTATCGTAGCAGCTTCTGGATACTGTAATCCAGAACTGAGACTGTGTTGTAGTAGATGTAGACACTGAGTTTGACGCTCTGGGATGCTAGTGTGATATTTCAACCACAAAACTTAACATGAACACTGAATATTCAAAACCAATGCAAGGCTTTTGAAAAAGTGCTCTTGGATAACAACTTGCCTTCATTTTAAAAATCTTGAATTCCTGTTCTAAAAGCAGATAAAGCATGCTGTGCTAAATTAACACTCAGTTTTAAAGCTAGGAGGATTTGGACCTTAGGTCTTTGGCAAATAACATGACACATTTGATGCAAAAGGTGAAGTATTCTGATGAACCATGGAAAAGGTGACCCCACTCCATCAAAATAAGGCTTTTCTTCAGTGAGCTACAAGGGTCCTTTTTTGTCTTTGCTATTTGGATTAACTAAACGTTTGGCATAACCAAATCAACTTTCATGAAATGATGCTGTTGCCACATTAATACTTGGTACAATCGCCGGGCAGGAAATCCTCTCAAGTCTACTTCTTGTGACAGAAACTTGTTTTTTGTGTGGGATTCATGTATTTTACAAAAACAAGGTGAAATAAGAGAATATCCCCATCCTCATCCTAACCTCTTTTCAGGTAGTTGTATTGAGTGATAAGGTCTCCTCTCAGCTTCCTTTTCTCCAGATTAAGCAACCCCAGTACCTTCAACCATCCCGCATAAGACTTGTGCTCCAGACCCTTCATGAGCCATTTTGCCCTTCTCTGGCAGCATTTCTACATGTAGAGATGTGAGAAACATCATTGAGACAAAAGTTATTAAATGAAAAAAGGAATGAATGAAATTATGAGTCTGAAATGAATACTGCTCATGCATGTCGGTGTCCTGCTAGCTTGTACTGGGTTCACCCTTCTTTGTTTTCATTTTGCCTTTCTAGTGGATAAGATTAAGTTCAAATAAAATCAGTTTTCCATTTAACTTGAGGAACCAGGAAATTTGCAGCCATCAACACCTCCTCCAGTTGTTAATTATATTTTTCTGCTTGGGAAATCCTATTTGACTGGCTTACTGGTATCACCTTTAGATGTGAGTGAGGGGTTTATTGTTCTTGAGAAACTTTGCTGTCAGAACTGATTATTTCCACGTAAACAGATGCAGCCTCTGGGACACAATGTATAAAGGAAAGGCTTGAAGAGTGGCACATTAGAAATAAAACTGCTTGAAATACTTTGGCTTCTCTGTTAAAACAGGTGAATTCATGACAGTGTCATTTCATCACTGAATCAAGTTATAGTCACCAAGACAGTGATGTATTATGGGACTCAACATTATCACTTCTGGAATTTTATCTGCTATCAGACATCCATAATCATGCATGACTTGTCCTGTATAATATATAAAATTGACGTTATTAGAGTGAAATAAGTGACAGATAAGGGATAATTAGCAGTTAATCATTCCAGTGATTTTGCAGGCAGTTTGTCAGAGCCGCTTTGATAAATAATTGAAAGTTCTCCTCCCTTAACATCAGTAGTGTCTTGTGCTAAAATGTATTATGTAATTAGCGACATAAAAATCAGTTACTAGTATATAATTAATACCATCAATACTGTTGCAGGAGTTTAGTATTTAGGGGTAAGTCTGAAACTGCTGATGACAATCTCACAGCTCAGATTATTCTGGATTACATCTCCTAGGTGCTATTTGAGCATACTGTGTATGTGCAGTTTACAGAGTAACCTTTGCACGTGTAAAAGCTAACATCCTTTACTTTCAAAAGAGAGATCTTGTCTTCCATACAGAAGAATCTGTCAGTATGACTTTGCAGGAAAGCATTAGTTCTTTCCACTCTGAACCCTTTATGCCAAGTAACAAATACCTAGAGGGATCTGCTGGCAGCTCATGACACTTTGTCAAATGGAATAAGGCAGTCAAGTGCCTCCCCAAAAAACTGTGCCATGGGACCAGGCTGAGAACTGGATGTGTGTCAGAGACACAGTGCAGCTGTGTCCAGAGTGGAGTGCAACTGCAGAAGGGTATTTTGGTTTACAAAGGCCCTGCAGCCTTTTGCCAACATTTGGAAGAGTGCAAGGACAGAAAAATCAAGTAAAACTACCACTGCTCTTTAATTTATGAAGTTACTATGTGGCTAATCTCATAGGAAGCCTGAAAGGAAAACAGTTTGCAATACATGACTTACTAAGACTATTTATAAATCTGAGGCTTATGTAGATGACAGTGCATCAGGTTCATATCTTAGTAAGAACAAGAGCTTATAATTAAACTCCAGCCTTCTCTTTTATTTACCCAGGAGACTTGCAAAATCCACGTTGTTGCTTATTCCGTTATTTGGAGTTCACTACACAGTGTTTGCTCTATTTCCTGACCGCAGTTCCAATAATTATAAAATAATCTTTGAGCTGTGTTTGGGCTCTTTTCAGGTAAACTTTAAAGTTTCTATTCAAAAGAAGTTTTATTGACCTACCTTAGTGGTTCCTACTAACCAAGGAGTGTTGTCTCTTTCCAGGGGTTGATTGTTGCCGTCCTGTATTGTTTTTTGAACAGTGAAGTAAGTCTCACCTTTCCTGCTGAGTATGTTAAGTATTGCTTTCAGTAAATGTGTAAGTGTCCCTGTTATTCCACTCTGACATGAGAAGCTGTGTGGGCTTTCCAACTAATTGCAGGGTGATTAAAATCACCCATAAGTACCAATGAGGCCACCCTCTATTGACTATCAACATCTTCCTCATGATTTAGTGGTCTATAATACATGCCCACAACAATATCAACCCTTTCACATGTCCTTTTATTCTCACCCACAAACACTCAATCTGTTCTAACTCAACCCTCCTGGAAAAAACTCAATGCACNAGTGGTCTATAATACATGCCCACAACAATATCAACCCTTTCACATGTCCTTTTATTCTCACCCACAAACACTCAATCTGTTCTAACTCAACCCTCCTGGAAAAAACTCAATGCACTTCAGTTGTTCTTGCACATAAAGAACACCACCTTCTCACCTTTTTGGTCTATCCTTTCTAAACAATATATAACCATCCATGGCAACATTCCAGTCATGGGATTGTAGACCTTTCTTAAGCTCAACTCTTGTGAGCTTGGCTATAGCCCCTACCCCCTTCAGGCCTAGTTTAAAACCCTAGAAACAAGCCCCACCAACTCACATGCATGGACCTCTTGCCCCTTTGAGATAAATATATTCTGTCCGCTGCCAGCAGACCAGATGTCCTATGAACCTCCCCATGAAGGTATTTGAGCTCCTAGTTATAGAATGTATTTGTGGCAATTTCGATGCAACAGCAAAAAATCAGTGTACTTGGGTGAAGAGTTAAGAGCTAATTCACTGAATCACAGAATAAACGTAGTTGGAAAGGCCTTACCAGATCACCCAGTCCAACCAAATACCTAACTACCCCATCGATGGAAAAACACAAAATACCTCCCTCCATGCCTGCCACTACAGCCTGTCATGAATCACCTTGTTGACACGCCTCTTAAATACCTCCAGGGATGGTAACTCCACCACCTCCCTGGGAGAGTTGTTCCAGTGCCTCACCACTCTTTCTGTAAAGAATTTCTTCCTAAGATCTAATCTACCCCTCCCCTGCCTCAACTTCAGACCATGGCCCCTGCTTCTGTCATCAGTCACCAAGGAGAAGAGGCCAACATCCACCTCTCTACAACCTCCCTTCAGGGAGTTGTAGAGGACAATGAGGTCCCTCCTCAGCCTCTTCTCCAAACTAAACCTGCACAGCTCCCTCAGCCTCTCCTCACATGACTTGTTCTCTAAACCCCTCACGAGCTTGGTAGCTCTGCTCTGGACATGCTCCAGCATCTCAACGTCTTTCCTATAATAAGGGGCACAGAACTGAATGCAGTAGTCAAGATGAGGCCTCACAAGGGCCAAATACAAGGGCACGAGAACTTCTCTTCTGCTGGCCACGCTAGTCCTGATCCAGGATCCTTCTTGGCCACCTGGGCACCCTGCTGGCTCATATGAAGCCTGCTGCCTACCAGCACCCCCAGGTCCTTTTCTGCCGGGCAGCTTTGGAGCCACTCATCCCCAAGGCTGTAGCGTTGCCTGGTGTGTCTGCAGCTACAAGCAGTACAGATTGTACAAGTGAGGTGCAAGAAATCTAGCATTTTACCCAAAACTTGGCACACTATTTAGTAAGTAAGGGCGATCTTCTGACAGAAGCTAACCCCTGGAAGAGCCACACACGTTCAGAGGTGCTTAGCATGTAGCACAGTTCCTATCTGCTGAGGAATTTGTTTTGCTGTCAGACCCTTTAAAATAGAACATACAAGAAAGAGCATGCAGTGTCTGACAGGAGGGATGTGTCTGGAGAAGGCACCTGTTTGCACACAGAATTTACATTCAGGTCTCTGCAGTGCTATCCTGGTCTTTGAAAACCATGATAAGCCTGATTTTGGACTAATCATTTCACTCTATGCTTTATGTGTGACTAGCAGACAGCAAAACCAAATGTTGTGTCACAAGAGATTTTGAAAGTGGCCTTGGGGCATCTCCTGACAGGCTGTGTAAAAACTGGCTTGATCCTTGGGAGGGAAGGGATGGTATCCAGAGAGACCTTGAAAGGCTTGTGGATTGGGCCCATGCTAACCTCACAAAATTCAACTAGAGCAAGTGCAAGGCCCTGCACTGGGTCAAGTCAGCCCCCAATATCAGTACAGAGTGGAGGATGAATGAACTGAGAGCAGTCTGGTAGAGATGGGCTCGGGAAAAAGGGGGGATAAAAACTTGGGTATGAGCCAGCAGCTGAGAAAGCCAATCACAAACTGCATCAGGACTACCCAGCAGATCAAGATTTCCCTAACCCAGATCAATCTGTGATTTGTTCCTAGACATCTGCGTTTGACAGCAAACAAACGGGCAGATCTTCCTCACATAAAAGGACATTTTTACCTAAGCTTGTGCGTTTCCCTCTTAACATAGGTGCAAGGGGAGCTGAAACGAAAATGGAGGAGTTTATGCTGGAAGCAGACAGCAGGCAGAGATTACAGACTTCACAGCTCTTCTATTTCTCGAAATGGATCTGAAAGTGTTTCCCAGCTCCACCGGAATTCCAGGGCTCAGTCATTTATGCAGACAGAGACCACCATGATATAAATCAGCTATGCCCCCCCAAAACGTAACAAACTGTGGGATATATCATTCGTTATGCAGCTTGATGTGGTATTTTATAACGTGTACAGTTTAGTGCTTTGCTTTTCTACATGTTGGTATTTGGGAAATTGGTTTGTGCAGCCAACCAGTTAATAACAGACACCTGCCCCATGGATTCTTTCTGGGCTTTTTTACGGTATTCATTAATCCTGGTGTTCTCTTGCTGTTTATTAGCTCTAACTGTTAAAAACCTCATTGACCATTATAATGGTCCCTTTACCCTCCACAGAGATCGATGTAAGGAATCCTGTTCGGTGCAGACTGCTTTAAAGGTGCATGTTAAGGTTAAGAAGGGAAACAAGAACATTTCTTACTGTTTTTATACCTAAAGGAACATTTATCTCATTAAGGATTAGGAAATTCTTTCCTAATTATGGAAAATAATATATAAATAAATAAATAAATGTAAGACAGTAATTAACCACTTTGGGACTTCAGCGTGCTACTCTGGGAAGTCATTAACTGTATTTATACAGAAGGAAAAAAGGTAGTGCCTTCAGGCTAATTGTGTGAATTTCAGATATTGCTTTCTACTGAGTTTAACTGCCATCCTGTCGTTCCTTTCAAAAGTGCCTGGTTTTATGTTTAGTTGCAGAAAGTAGTGCTTTTTTTACAGGCTACTGTAATAGTTTTGATTAAAACATCAGCATTTTCCAGTAGTGCTTTTGCGATTGCCAACTGTTCTGTTTAACATCTAAGAGATTCCTGTTGTTCTTTTATTAAACCACTTTATGAAGGTGAGCTTTATTAGCGAGCAGTCTGGTATAGGGCGAACAGTCTTGGGTAGCACATTGCCTATTGAAAATATCGGGTTTATATAATACTTTCATTGAAGCATGTCTCGAGAACTACACACTTGGCAGCTAAAACAAGGAATATTTAAATAAAGATAACAAGTCCCATTTAAGGAATAATGTAAATTCTTTTAGCTTATTTCTGTTCTGTATCAGTCTGAGCTGATTTAAAGCTTAGTCTGACAATGACTGCAGAAAAAAGTAAGAAAAAAACCCCCTGAAATTTAGCATAAAGGCATAAATAAAAGGAATACTCAATGATGCCAAGCGTCTTGTGTAGCCACTCTTAAAAATAAGAAAGACATAGAACTAACAGATTATTATAAGCATTCACAGATCATCTGTAGTCTTTAAAATAAATAAACCCAGTGATGTTTACTCCTCATGTCCTGTTTAACCATGTCCACTCTAAATAGCAAGCAGGAGTAATATGTATTTGCACAAGTACCTCTGAACCATAAAAGCAATTGCCCTGGTATTTCAGGTAACAGACTGTATGAACCTGGCAGTATCCAAATTCCATCATACTGCCAGGGAAAGGGAAGAACAGCAGCAAGGGCGTTGTCTTGGCAGGTGCACAGGCACAGTCTTGAAAATAATTCCAGTACTGTGAGTATTGTTGGAAGCCATCAAAATGTCCATACACCCCTTGGGCTGATTTAGTGCAGCAACTGCTCAGTGAAACAGAATTTTAATGTGATTACCCTGGAATGACAGAAAGTTATGTCAGACCAAGGACAGAAAAGGCACCATGTGCCTAAGTACTGCAGAACAGGTAACTCTATGGAAGTCACATGCCACCAACCTCTACATAGTAGTATCATTTGAGTTAAACAGTGATCATTTTTTGACTTTAAAGAAGTCTGTTGATCACATCCACTCACTCAGCATGTTTTCTGAAGTCACTTGGTGTAGTCACCATGAGATTCTGGAGTGAATTAGCCTATCCAGTCACAGTCCTATGGGGTGTAAAGACACTCCTCTACCAGCATACTTCAACTAAATATATACCCAAAGACCTTAGACTCAGAAGCTACTCCTAATCGTTAGTACGTTCCCTGGATCTCTGAACACTCTTACCAACAACTTCTACACTGCAAACATGTGAAGACACATTAGAGCTTTGGGGACTGCTCCTGCACCTAAATGAAACCCATCCATGCACTCCAGGTTTCTTTGTCTGAAGAGGGTTCAGGTCCCTGAGGTGTGATGTGCAGGATGTACTTTTCCCCCAGAATTTCTAGGGAAGAAAGGCACACTGGACAAGCATTCAGACACACTGACCTTTATGTTCAGAGCAGGTTCTTTGTGGGAGTTTGCTCACAGAAACAATGATGGTATAGAAATAGAGACTCCAAGCTATCAGTTGCATCAGTCTGTTCTGCCTGACACACCACAGTTAATACATGTTCACAATTCATTGTAACCCGGAGAAAACTGTTCTTGTTTTAATTAGGTGAGCAGGGCAAAAAACTGCATTGTAATGGCTCCTGGACTGTAACAGAAAAGCTTAATTAAGAAAATACATTTTAGGTTGCAACAAACCAGTTTTCTCTCATGGGCACGGATGTGTTTGAACTTGTGTTCTCTTGTTTTCACTACCAGAAAATTTAGTTTTCCAGATAATTTTATGCAAAGTTACAGCATCAACCCCACCGTCACCTGTTTGACTTGCAGCTGCCTTTTCACACATGGATACAGGACGTATTAAAAACATGCATAAGGGAACAGCTTGATGAATGAACGTTCTGCATCTTTAGTACATCCAGAAGCAAGGCAGAGTCTAGTGGCTTTGTCTTCAATTGCATTGTGTCACACAAGTGTCTCTCCACTGGTTGCATACAGAACAAGAACGGCAATACAAATGACTCTAGCGCTGCAGTTAGTTGTTGTGCTTTTAAAGCCAAGTACCTTGTGCCGGCCAAAGTTATCCTCCAAGAAATGAGCAATATGTTTCAAAGGTTCAGGCAATGGACTGTCCCTCAGATCATTTCATAGTGTGTCCCTGTTGGTGACTGCCTCCCGTGATCAATCCAATAGCCTTAAGTCTTGTTTTGAATTACCTGGCTTTTGCTTTCAACCACTGTCTCTTATTTTGGGTTAGATGTTTGGCTTGTTGTCTTTTGTAGAAGGAGTCACATGCTAAAACAGTGTGCTATGGGTGGCCAGACATTGCTCTCATGTGAACACTCTTGAAAAACAACTCTTGAAATCAGGTCTTGATTTCACCTCTGAGAAAATTACTATGTCAAATATTTCCTATTCTGACAGCAGGGCTTGTTTCAAATACTCTCCCTGCTTCTCTTTAGTGTTTCTCTCCATTCATAGGAGCCTCAGTCAAGAAAAGCCAAGGCAGTATTCCAATGTCTTATCCTTCAGGAGTGCACTTGCCATTGCTCATATTTCTCACTCCTACTACACCTGGTCATACCTTTGGGATCTTTGTTTTAACTGACCAGGAAGTCACTGCTGATGCACAATGACTCTTAAAAATCTGTTTGCTTTGGAGTCTTGGTCAGGTGCATCAAAGTGTTTTGTCAGATTACCTTAGGAATGTGGAGAGCACCCTTTTAGCCGTTGTTAGCAGCACTGGCTTTCATTAAATTCAAAGAATTTGACAATTTCAGTTAGTGGTCCCTGTGCACTCCACACTGAACTGTACAAGAGCCCGACAAGTTGATCAGTGTGGAGGTGGGTGCTGTGGGAAGAAAATTGAGGAACCTACCCAGTTGAAGCATACACTGGAACCATACTGTGGTGACAATGGCTACCTGGTGCCAGAAAGCATTACAAGAAGTATTCTACAGAGGAAAAGGCAGTCTGTCCTGCTCTGCTATCTGTATCACATCCTGAAGCACCCCAGGCAGGCTCCCTTTTGCCTTTAATGGGATTGAGTGGAAAGCAGCAGGCACAGATCTTAAGCAAACCAGAGAATCTCTCTGGGATGGCTCTATGAACTGAAGCACTGCCAGGTACACATCTCACACTCCATGAGTGAGCACTACGAATCATTTGCATTGTTTTTCTCCTATTTTTGTGAATTGAGTTCTCAAAAACTTCTGTTGACTTTGATTTTTTGTCCCTTTCAGCAAAGTGATTGTGAATAAAGTCCAAACTTGCAGACATTAAATATGTCTGATAAAAGGGAAGAACCAGCAAGTAACCTTCAAAGAAAGCTGCTCTGTACACAAGGGTTACCATCCAAGCAATTACTGTGTGACTACTATACAGGATACTATACGATACAGGAAACACTTTTACTAACACAAGGACCTTCATGTTACCATGAGTGCCTGTATAAGCTGTGGGCTGTCATAACGGCGATATAGCAAGTAGGAGAAGCTGATTTGCAGTGCTGTTGATGAAAAAACCCTATAAAATACTACTGTGTTGTAACACATATCTTATGAGAACACATCTGGATAACAGCTAAAGGAGTGCTTTCTGATACGTTTTAGCCACTCCGTGTTGAACCTGCTTCTCCCCAGTGGTAACAGTTTGTGGTTAACTCTAAGTCAGCAAGGGTTCCATTGTCAGCTGAACCAGTGACTTAAACATCCCAGCTCCCTCTATCTCCCAAAGCACAGTTTATGATAACCTGCAGCTGTTTTTCATGGCACATTAGTAGGAGGATTGCTTCAAAATTCTCTTTTGTCTTCTTTATCGGTCACTTTTTATCTGTCGAGTACGGTAAAAATTGAAGGTAATGTAAATGAATGTGATTATTTTCTACAAACTGTACAGACCGTGCTGTTGTATAGATGGATGTGTGTAAATAGATTCCTTTTCATACTGTAATCCACTCCACTTCTGGGTTTGCTCTTTTATTCTTTTCTGGTTTCAGTTTTTAATGTCACACACCTTACAGCCTTCTCTGAGACATGTTGCACAAAGCTGTGAACAAATAAGTGTTTACATCTTTATGCTGTTAGAGAGAATAGTTGTTACTCGCAGCAGAATGGACTGAAGAGGAATCAGAGAATAAAAATGTGAAAAGTTTTGCATAGAAATTCTGCTTTGCTGTGTTTGGGGGTTTTTTCACAAGTGCAAAAGGATGCTGAATTCTTACTGATTCGGTGGTTCAGGGACGTTGAATCATAGAATCATTAGGGATAAGAAGGGACCTTGAAAGATGATCCAGTCCAATCCCCCTGCTACAGCAGGATCACCTAGACCGAGTCACACAGGAACACAGCCAGGTGCGTCTGGAACATCTTCCCCTGGGCAGCCTGTTCCAGTGCTCTGCTAATGTTGAACACAGCTAAGTTAATATTTAATTCCACAGTTGTAAGACCTATGTTAAAGAAAGCCAGACCTTACACCAGATACCATGTGTTTAATCCCTAACATGTAATCCCTGCATCAGTAACACACATGGGCTGTTGTAGAAAATCAGATGCATTTACAAAACAGATTGTTCAAACTGAAAATTATTGTCCTGCTTGGGCAGCTCAGGGTTCCTCAGCAGTGTAATTGGAACTGAATTGCATTGCACAGAAAGAGAAAGGCTGATGCTCCTCATGAATGAGTGCAGTGAAGAGACACACTGGAGCAGACTGGCATTGGTGTATTGCTGGAGGAACCAGCCAAGGAGGTGAGCACACATGGAGGAGGACATGGCACATCACGGGCCAGTGTACCTCCCTTGGCAGCAACACCAAGCAAGGTCAAAGGTTAGAGAGACATTTTGCTGTCTCTATGGACCAGAGNCCCACCAGTGTTGGCAATGGCATAAGCAAGTTTCCACGGCAAGTCTGAATCCTGTCAAATACAAAAGATGGATCTCTCTAGGAATTCTGAACAATTTTTATACTCTTAATGTTGAAGGGATCTTGTAGCAAGTGAAATGGATGTCAACAGAACAAATGCAGGAGTCAGTGTATTGGGGAGGAGATAGAGTAAGGGAGCCTGAAGCCACTCAAGAAGCAGCTTGAAGAAGCATGCAATTCTATTACAGGTTCCACATGGCTACGAATGCATAACTGGCTGCTGGAATCCCCTAGCTCAGTATCTGGAACCATTGCTCAGTAGGCAGGCTTCAATACAGCACAAAGCGCACAGTTTTCTCTGATGGTGCCACAAGGAGCATTTGAAACAGTAAAGAAGAATCAGCGAACTGTGGAACGAACACATCTTCCCCTGGGCTGTGTGTTATGTATCTTTGGGTATGGACTGGGTTTACAGGATATGTTTTTTATTGACAGTACATAAACCAAATGCCAGTCCAGTTCCCAGTTCCAGTTGTGTCTGCTTGTACTCAGGCAGAGATCAGCCCTTAGGTGTCAGAGTTGCAGCCTAAAAGAGGATTTACGCAGACCACAAAGAGGAGCCTGAGAGCTTGACAGAGAAGTTCATGAGTGGCTTTTACTCAGTGATTTTGTGGCAGGATAAAGCTGCGCAAAGGGGATTGCACAGAGTTCCAGAAATATCAGACCCTCTGTCCAACTAAAGGAAAGAAAATATTTTCCATTGATTAATTTTGAATAAAATAAAATGTTTTCTATTAATTAGGTTATATTATTCATAATTGACTGTATTTTCATACGCTCATCTTTCCTTAACAGCATGGGCTGGGATATATTGTGGCTAGCTGAGATACAATTTAGGCTGGACTATCATACTAAACATTTAATAGCAAATGTTGTGCCAAACTATTTATCAGTTTCTCACATAGGAGAAATAAATATTTTTATAGTAATGTCCTACAGGATGAAGTATCTGCCCTGGGATATTTGATTGACTATGAATATTGGATGTGGAAGACAGAAGAAATCCAACTGAAGGAGTGTGTTTTATGCTACAGCCGTGTTTCTGGGCTTGTGCTTTGTAATTGAGACTGCTGCTCGACACAATCCTGTTCAGCTGTGAAATTCTCCGTTCAAAGAGGCTTTGTTTAGCCATAGCCCTCAGACACTGCTTATCCCTGCTTTCCTGCTTACATTCGTCACCTGCCCTTAATTAGTGCCTTGGCCTTGGGCTGCCTGGCTCTGTAGGATGTGAAAAAGTAAGCACATTTATAGCAGCGTAATGAGTGATGGCTCCAGATTACTAAGGGACATTTTGTCACACAGAGCTGTAAGCGTGAGAAGCTATTTGAAAATTAAAATATAATCTGCGTAATGCAGAAAACTGAGCTGCAGAGGATAATCAGGTCTTAGCCAGCTGTTGAACGGGGCAACTTAATCATTCCTGCAGATTCTTGCTTGTTATTCAGGTAAGTGCACAAACCATATGGCCTGTTTAGCAAACACTTTATTCAACCGTATTACTCAACAATAAAAACGTAAAGAAAAATACTGTTTCTTTCAAATGCACAGAGTCTTTAAAGAATCATCTTCATTTTGCCTGTAAAGACAGTAACATCTTGGGTGTTTTATTAGGGCTGTAATTTATCAATTGAGCCACTTGAAAGTACCGCTTCTTCTTGTAATACATGGTATTCATATTGTTGAAGGATGTTGTTCACAATTTCTTTACAAGCTTGGCAAATAGAGTGCTCAGGAAGTAGCCCTGGTCCTGATGCCCCAAGTATGAGCTGACTCCAGCTTGGAAGACACAGGCAATACTTTTTTTTGTCACTGAGGCCCAGTTCATTTCTGTCTAACTTTAAACATCTCTGCCAAGTGTTCTATTTAGAAATCCCCTTTTTGACTGAATGTAAAGGGAAAAAAATCCAGCCCAAGCACTGACCCTGTGTCTGGGATATCTCATGTCCATCCCCAAAGGAGGGCTGCACTGGGGACCTGCCAGGGGTTTGCAAGGAACTGCTGCGGGGAGACCCATGTCCCCTTGGCCAGTGCAGCCAGCCCTGACCATGATGCTGCGGCTCACACATACTTTTCCCTGTCACTGGCAGGCTGTCAGCACTGTGCTATAGATGCATTTTCTTGGTCTCTCAGCTGCTTATGAAATCAGTCTGAAGTAATATAACTGATCACCCTTTTCATTGTTCCACTCCCATGACACCTGGTTACACAAATGATAGCAGAAGTGTTTTCTTTAATCTATTTTTAATCTACTCAGATTTCTACACATAATTCATGTATTAACTGGCACCACAAAAATTGAGGCTGGAAGTTACAAAGCTGTTTGCAACTACCAGAAGATTGAAGTCTTGAAAAAGCCCCAAGTGTTCAGTTCTGGGCCCCTCAGTTCAGGAAGGATGTCGAGGTGCTGGAACGAGTCCAGAGAAGAGCAACTAGAATGGCAAAGGGGCTGGAAGGTCAGCCCTACGAGGAGAGGCTGATGGAGCTGGGTCTGTTTAGCCTGGAAAAAAAGAGGAGGCTCAGGGGTGACCTTATCACTGTCTATAACTACCTAAAAGGTGATTGTGGTCAGGCAGAGATCGGTCTTTTCTCCCTGGACACTGGAAACAGGACGAGGAGTCAGTCTTAAGCTTCATCGGGGGAGGTTTAGACTCAGGTTAAACTCAGGTTTTTCACGGAAAGAGTAATCCAATTTTGGAACAGGCTGCCCACGGAGGTGGTTGGGTCACCGTCTCTGGAGGTGTTCAAGGTTAGGCTGGATGAAGTGCATGATCTAGATTTACTTGGTTGGTTTTAGGTTGGACTGGATGATCTTTAAGGTCTTTTCCAGTCTCATCATTACTGTGATACTGTGACATCCAAGGTATGATTCTAAAACAGCAGAGTATGACTGTGGGATGTTACCTGCATTAAGATGTCCAAAGTTTTGGGAAGAAATAGGAAGTATTAGAAAACAATTGTAAAATTTTCCAAATCTGAGTGTTTAAACATGTAAATGAATGACAAAAATCATTAGGTTTTGATTCTTCCTCAATAGCTGTCATAAAGCTCTCTATCAATATTACTTCAGATGCTTGTTTCAGCTGCAGATTCAGTCTGACATGGCCCTTCTGTTCCTGGGTGAACAGAAACTGCTGTTGACGTAGATAATGTGAGTAGTATGAAGAGATTTTTAGTCTGAGTTCATCTTCTCCTTCTATTTGTGCTCTGCATTCATCTCTAGCCTAGAAAAGTTCTTCCAATTACCTATTCATAGACTGATCCATGAATAGTGCCACTGTACTTCTATATATGTTCCCCAAATGTCTGGTCTGAATAGTTTATTTCCTCTCAGTGCTAATCATTCATCTCAGCATTTGGCAATGTTTTTGAGTGGTTTTAACTTTTCTCGCTAAGTGTCCTTAGGTGTAAAAAATAGTGGCCTCTTTGGACAATCTGCATACTGAAGTATTTGTTGGCTCACAGGATGGAAAGTGGCTTCTGACCTTCACAGCTGACTTGCAGTCAGTTCTCAGCACGTGTTAAATATTGGTATTAACTCTGAATGAGAAATTAAAACAGAGAAGCAAAGGATGTGAAGTTGGGGAATAAGATCTTTGAGGAAATCAAGTTAAACTCTTAGGAAGATGGAAGAGTGAAGGTTTAGTGGGGGACGTGTAATGCAAAGTGGGTGAAAGAAGGGTGGTAACAGGATGTCAAGAACTTTGCTGAAGATCCTACTTGGATTGCTAACAGCCCGGGGACCATTTTCTTGAGGATTGGTGAATTTATGAAAAACCCTTTGCTTGTACATGAAGCTAAACCCTAACCCTAGCTCCTAAAAGGCCAGAAATGTGCGGTGTGTTACAAAACATGAACAGTTTTGTTCTACATTGCCACTAAGATACACAGACTGAAAAGCTGGGTATTCGGGGATAATCCATCTATCAACTGAGAGTCTGCATTTTGCTCTCCTGAGTAGAAATTGTGCATATTTTAGGTGACATTAAGGCCTTTTTTGGATCTCTACATACAACAAAATTAAAACTTTCAAGAGTAAAGAACAGAGTTAGGATTGTTCGGCCTGGCAAAGGAACTGGGGAGATACTTATTGCAGCACTTAAAGGGATCCTATAAGAAAGATGACGCCAAGGGTTTATCTCAGCTCCTGTCTGACTTGTCATTTATGTCATGGGTTGATCGGTTGATCAGATCCAAGACAAAAGTAACCAATTACTTTAGGCAATGTGCCAAAACAAAACAAAAACCTAAGGAGAGTTCAAAGCCCACTTACTAAGTTGCAGACTAAACAGAAACTAACTTGATTTTGGGGAAAAACAAGTCAAGTTTAATTTGCACAACATAAAAACCCCGGCAAAGACACATGGAGATTAACCACACGTCCTTACATGACTGGTCCAAACTCCCATCTCCACCCGTCAAAGGGAGGAGGCTTGCAGCAGTTCTTCCCTGGGGAAATGTGTAGTCCCTTCAGTCAGTCCATGCACACCTCCCTCAGCATCAGTGAGCATTTTAAGTTCCAGTTCTCTCATCCATGTGCTTCCAAGCTAGTCCTCCGTTTCCAGTGTGCTGACTCCTATGATCATGAACAAGGAAAGAATTCCCTCCATTTCAGCAAACCATGCAATTCAGACAAAACTTTCCTTCTGCTGATCCTTGAGGTACCACTTTCTCTATTCACCACATTCCTGGGGCAAGATAGCTGCTGCGTTCAGCACTCGGTGTCACCTCCAAACACAGATGACAAGTGAAAACAAAGGAAGTTCCAGCTGCTTTGCTTGCAGAGCTGCAAACCTCAGCCTGCGATTTTGCAAGACAGATTATCACAAGCTGCTACAAGCAACCTCCCAATGTCTCAGGCAAGAAATCTGACACTTCTAAACGATGACAGTCACCCAGAGAAGATCGTGCAGGAAGACACCAAGGCAGGTTTTGAATGTCCAGAAATTCTCCAGAGAAGGAGACTCCACAAATTTTCTGTACTACCTGTTCTAATGCTGTTACCCTCACAGGAAAGTTTTTCCTTATGTTTGAAGAACCTTCTGTTTTTCCTTTTGTCACCAACACCACTGAGAAGGGTCTGTTCCCACCCTCCTAACACTCACCTTTTAGATATGTATGAGTTAATGAGATTCCCCCTCAGTCTAGTCCCCTCCAGGCTAAACAGTCCCAGCTCTCAGCCTCTCCTTGTAAGGCAGGTGCTGCAATGGCTGGAGGCATTTCCACTGTACCAGAATTCTTTCCTGGGCCCAGCAGAGTTTTATTCTTCCATTCTCCAAAACAAAAACAGAATTACCTTAGTTTTCACTCCTCCACTAGTGTCCAGGTTGCAGCAAATGATTTACCAATCGTACAATCCCGGTAGCCAGCAGGCTGCTAACAATCCAAGTATAGCTCAGAACCAGCTGAGCAGAATTCCAGGTTTTGATGACCACTCATTAATTTGCCCTTTGGCTTTCTGCTCCCTTTCGGTTAACCTGATGTTTCTTTACGACTAAACGTTTGCCATCTGCCTTTGTAAGGCTGTATGTTTCAGACCTGCACAGTCACATTCCTATAAGGAGCCCATCCCAAACCTCTCTGCTATTCCTGACATATTCTTTTCATCTGTTTTTCATGTCCCTCAGCAACACGGACTAACAACATTCCCAGGCAGATATCCCATCGGGGAGCTTTCCTGTCACGAGCTGTGCCTGGTGAAAGACGCGTGCCTTGTGTACAGCCCTTCCTTGAGTGGGATCACAGATGTCCCGGTATCAGGGTAGTTCTTTGCCAGAAATACGTGCTGTTCTCAAATAAATCCGTGATGTGTTTCAGTTCACCTTTTGCAATGAACAAAAAGAAAAGCCACAAAAGAGCATATCTGCTTGCCATAAAGTTTTATTGCTTTAATTGTCTACTACTGCTCTACTGCATCTGCTTGGCAGGTAGTATGGGACCAGCCCGGAACATGTGTCCATCTCCTGCAAAGGAACATCGTCTCAGTCCTGTTAAATATCTAGCTGAGTACATTTAGAGCTGTAAATCTATATTTAAGTCCCAAAACATCAGTGGACCTTAAGGAGCTGTTCTGGTACTTTGCTGATCATAAAACCAGTTTAGAACAACAGTACTTGTTCTTCCCTTGCTTAGGCTTCATTGTTGCAATCATGTAAATTATGTATGATCTTGAGACGTGACCATTGCCTACCCTTGTTTCAGCGTCTGTTTGTAACTCAGATTTCACATTTGCCCAGGATGCCTTTTGTTCTTTTACAAGGCTTTGAATACTTCATTATGTTCTACTTATTTCCCTTTAATTTATACAGAATTTACTTGTTTACTCGCATTTACTGCACCCGATTGTCCTCTCTACACGCATTTTCAGAATTGTTACAGCAGTAGAAGAACAAGATCAGAGCTACAGCTGAGGCAAGATAGCCCTGAGAACCCACAAAGCACCAAACTGAGACTGAAACATTAAGCTAAGAGGGTGAGTGCCAAGGCAGAGAGCTGGGAGACCGAAGCATGCCAATGAGCTGCGGGAAAGAGCCTCAAGCATCCTTACTGCCACAGGCAGGGACAAGAAGATACAACCACAGCCTCCCACAGAAGGGTCTGAAAACCTTCCAAGTGATCTTGATGTTGACATAAATCAACACCTGACTGAAGTATAAGGGGAGGGCTTAGATCAGCCACAGCAGTGCTAGAGGAGGGCTTCTGAATGCCTTTTTTGGCTCCCTCATTTCAGTGGGTTGTTTAAGAGACAAGAATCTCATCTGGGTCCGTGAGCAGTGCAGACTGCTTCAAACTTGCAGGATGATTGCCCAGTTGCAGCAGGGTCTCTGGCTCATACACCAAAAAGCCTCGCTATCATTGCTCAACATTTCTGTTTATTATTTCAGATATTTTATTGCAAATGTTTGTCTTCACTCCCAACATGGTGTTTCGAGCACTGAAGTGACTGTAATTAAGAATCTGATGTATGGGGCTCGAGAATATGATGAGAGTTACAATCAAGATGGCTTTTATCATGGTTAATTACTAAGAACTTGAGAGATTTGATGTAGCACTGATTGGAATGGATTCAACCAGGCCTGTAACTATGGCACAGGGGAAGGAGAGAGCTTGAATATATTAAAACCAGTTTCAGAATTTAGAGACAGAGGAGGCACTGTGCCATTCATGACACCAGCCATGATGCAGAGGCAGTAGGTCACATTGTGTTTCTTCTTTTCCTGGTGAATAATACACTGGAGCTAACTTCTAACTGCATTTCAACTGGCATCAAGCAATGAACACTCCTGCAAGTCCACCTACGTCCCAGTATCCCTTTCTGTTATTTCAAATCAGCCATTGTAATTCAGATCAGAAATTCATAGATTCATAGATTCC
>VZRI01012275.1:1230-30311 GCA_013397515.1 Upupa epops | reverse complement strand
CTCTCAACAGAGCCTTTTAATCAGCCCAAGTGGCCATCATCTCCTTCTAAGACTTTCTTCTTCCTCATCAGTTTGCCCAGCAGCTCCCCATTTCACCACACTGGTCTTCTGGCTCCCTTCCTTGACCTCTTTCCTGTTGAGTGTTATGATGCTTGTGGAAAGGTCCCTTTTCCAGTCCTCTTGCAGAGGCCAGCCCCCTCCGATATCGCAGGCTTGCTTCTGACACCTCTCGTATTGGGAGTTTTTCATAGTGGGACTAAAGCCAGCAGATTCTCTATGATTTTCAGGCCATAACAGCATCTCATATAGGAATACAACTGATCCGCAGTCTCTTTCTGTTTGCCAAAGGCTCAGGAGATAGGTACTTATGATCTCTCTTTTTCAAGTGCTTCTCTCAGTCTCTGAGTGGCAGAGCTTACAGCATCCAGGTGGGGACAGAGGCAACATGGTGCTGGTCACATGGGGCTATGCCTGTTGTGGTAAATAGGCCTGCTTCAGGGGCCTGCTACAGGGCCTCCTCCCCTCTTTAATTGCCCCAAGGCTCTGAGGAAGGAAAGGGTTAAGAACTCATCAGTTTTTGTTGACATCTTCAAAGGTGATCATGCTGGAAAAGCAATGCTGGAGAAGCAGTGTGTGGTGTAGTAGCCTGACACTTAGGCCTGCTGCCAGGAACTGGGTGCGGTTTGCCTGGCCCCCATAGCAGAGATGCAGCAACTACCCTGCAGTCAGGCCAGGTTCTTTCCAGGGAGGGGAGGACTGCAGTTGCACTACTCCAGTAGAGCAACTAGGCTAGGTCCTTGGCCTCACCAAAGGGGGCTACAGAAACAATGAGTGGGCAGCTGCTCCTCCGTTTTGCCCATTGCCAGGAGCCAGGAAGAGCTGGCACCTGCAGTAGTGGTGCAGCCAGGCTAGGCTTCTTCTGTGTTCCACCCTTCGGTGGCAGGGCCATGGCAGCTGGGCCGTCTTGCCATCCCCTGCCACCCCAAGAGGAGAAGAGGGAGCTGAGCTCTGCTCCCAGCAGAGCTCTTTGTCTTATAAAAGACAACAGAAGATGTGAGAAAACAGGAAGTCCACTCCCTTTTACAATTTCTGTCCACCAAGCACGTGTAGGGTTTGGACATTGACCCAGGGGTCTGCTGGGAAAGCTACCCCCTGTTTCAAACTAAAATGCTCTTTCAAAGTAAAAGCACAAAAATCAACACCTGAAAATGTGATAGCTTTCAAATGGCAACGCTCCTCAATACTCAGTGCTTCTGCCTGCCTTTCCCTGAGTGTACATTTCAAGTAAGTTTTTCTCCAGGCCTGTTCTGTTTTTCATTTTGCATTGGAACAAGAACCAAAAAAGTGGCACTTGCCAGTATCCAAGGAGCTCTGAAGTGAACAATAATGTTGCATTCCAGATTTTGTCTGCAAGCTGTTCCAGGTGTTGCTTTCTCATTGCTTTTACACAAGTAGCAATAACCACGTCTCTGCTGACAGTCTTGTGTGTGCATTGTCTCCTGACACCTGTGAGGATTTAGCCCTTAGATCAAAGTGTCCATATAAAAATAACACTCTTCTCTTATACATGGCCATTATTCCTTTTTTTCCTTGTTGTTTGCAAGTATTCATTCTGAAAGCTAGTCAATGCTAACAACTGCAAAGGCTGTAACATATTAAGCATATTCAGGCTACTCTAAAAAGAAATCTCACAGATCTTTCCAGGGATAGATGCCAATTTCCGTTGGTCTTTGGTGTACACTACAAAGCAAACCACCCGCAAGTTACGGACCCCTCTTTGCCATCGCTGAAATTCATATATGAAGAGGCAGCATCCCATAAGGTCTCCAAGGAACTCTCATTACAGCCATGATATTCTTAAGCAAAGTCATGAGCACAATGTTCATATATACTTAGCTGCAACCAGAAGACTTCATCACATTTGTGACGTCATCCATGAGAGGTACTCAAAATTGCTCAGGCCAGCTTCCTCAGTGCTGTTCTCCTATCCACCAGGAAGGCAGATTACCGTTTGCAAGACAGCACAAAAACCTGTGCATACTATTATTGATATACTACTACTATACTATACTACTATACTACTACTGCTATTCCACAGCTTGTCCTCTCCTTAAATATGAGAGGACAAGCTGTGGAAATACAACTGTTCCTAAAGCGGGAATCTGGGTTAAATAGTATACGCAGGGAAAAGTGAAAGCAGCTGTGTTAGAAGAATTTGAAAATTTACTTAGCTGAACCTACATTAAGCACATTAACCAAAGGACCAAAGGAAAGCAGCTGTATTTCAACCTCTATAAAGACAGCTTCACCCAAGATAGAGATTTTAATCCAACAGATTTTAATCCAACAGATTTACTGTCCATTTGCAGTAGACAGCAAAAGCACCTGGTAGTTCCTGGCCCTCACTGGTCCATACCTCACTTCTCTGTCTCTTATTCTGAAGGCCCTCATTTTATCTTTCTGCTTGTTGTGGGGACCATAGCAGGATCTTTGACATAATATATTTAAGAGCAGTAGCACTGAGCAACAAGACATAGTACCACCAAGCATTAAGAAAGACATTTTTTGCAGAATTTTCAAGGTGGTGGAAATGCCATCTTGAATATTCAGTGAATCATGCTTCTCTATCCCTCATCACTTAGCTGAGAGATTGGCTTTTTCCTTTTGTTCCTTTATTAGCTTTAGTTTTCTGCTTCCTTAGTTTAAAAACCTCTTTACACAGACTAAATTCAGACCTAACAAGCAGCTGTCTTAGAAGATTCATATCCTTGGATGCATATTTTATGGCAGGTGAATGCTAAAACAAAACCTCGCTATTGAAATTCTTAGTGCAAAATAAACGGTTTCAAGCCAAAATGTGTCCCGGAATTGATTTAACCAGGTAAGATTCAAGAAAACTAATCCACAAAGGCTCTTAGAATGTAGGGGTTTAGTCCTTTCAAGTTTAGATGACATGAGCAGACAGTTCAAGAGAAGCTTGCTTGTAAGTACATTACTGAGCAGGGAAGGACCTAAGCAATCATTTAAATGTTTTCCTGAAACACAGCCTGAGAGATTGAAGAGGGTATGACAGCAGCTATTTCTTACTGAAAATACTTGCACTCTGCTAATCGAAATGCACCACAGGTTCTGGGGAAGTCCCCAGCTATTGGGATACTCAAACAGCATTAGAGAGTGCTGTGCTTTTTTCATACAATGTGCCTCAAAATGCCAAGTAAATTGCTTTCACTTGATCAAAGAAAGTAGTCAACTTTGCAGAAAACAGTTTATTAAATACATTACACTTGCTTGCTACACCTAATTACAGACAAAATACCATGAATAAAACATGCACTTATCACAGACATCATTAACTGCTTTGTTTATTATTTAAATGACCCCTAATTCTGTAAGTTTAAGGCTGTACTAAAAAAAAAATAAATGTAGTAAATAAAGGACACACTACAGTAGTAGCAAATGTATGAGCAGTGAAATCAATCTCTAATGCAGCAGAACCAGACTTCTTAAAAAACATAACAAGAGAAAAAAATCCCCAGAACCAAAGTACCATAAAGATCCGAAATCTCTGGAATTTGCACGTGAGTAAAAGTGAATGCCATATTCTAATCAGCACATAACTGATTCCATTATTTTCAAAAACCTAATTGCCTGACAACAGAGCAAGGAATGAAACTCAGACAACTTTGAAAAAATAAAGACTTCTTGGTTTCACTATCTTTTTGTCAAGAGCACTGTCATACTCAGACACTAGGACAACATTTTTCAGGGAGACATCTAACTGCAGTGTACTGAACATAGTACAATACACACTAATTTGCTCCATCTCAATCAAAATGAGTATCTTGCAGAATGAAAATAAATCCCACAACAGAACAACAGTTCTCAGCTGACAAGACAACTCTGTTTATGATACTGGTCTTCATCCTTACTCTGTATGAAGTTTGCTTCTCAAAAACATGTTGCAGAAATAGCAATATGGCATCCACCTCAGACAAAATTTATCCATCTGACAAGCAAAAATACTGCCAGCCCCAGAAACCCAGCTGGTGACCTGGGATTAAAAGTATGTTTTTGCTAGTTTTTCTCAGCTCACTGTGTAACTCCAACAAGAAGGTAATTGGAGGACAATGGGGTTGAACAGGTAGCTCTGACTATGCACTGCAGATGAAATTTTTGTTCAGGTTTTCAGAAAACAGTCAAGTAATTCCCCTTTTAACCTCAGTTATTCTAGATTTGCAGACCTTAATGCATTAAAAGGCACCAGATTTACTGCTTTCTAATAAACCATTGCATACATACGTAATCTCCCAAATGCAGCAGCAAGAAATCTGTGTAAGAAGGTACCATGTGCACAGAAAACTATGTTTGAATTGAAGATATGCAGCACTGCTCACCCTAAGACCTCTGACTCAATTTGCTGATTACAGGTGGGGCTTGAAAAGGGTCCTAAAAATGCTAAGTCCTCAAACTCCACTGGGGTTTCCACAGGTAATTCTCTCCTGGCTCATTTTAGCAGCACAGCTACTAGATTGAGAAAAAAAGAGAAGAAATTAGATTGATGAAAAAAGAGAAGAAATCTTGTCACAGTGGTTCAGACAAAATGCAATTACAAGAGCAATTACAGTACCGACATTATGTACACTGAAGACATCACAGTGATTTCATGGTGGCATCTAAGCCCCCTTAAAACACTGTTTGCATCAGCTAGTTTGCCTCTTGAAACCAGTGAACCATGGTGGAAAGCAAAGAAGTGCTACTAGAAACTCTGACATGCCTCAAGTAACAAGCTAAATCCTAATGCCAGGTAAGTACCTGTAGAATCATTACTCCATTTCCAGAATGCAAAGTGCTAAGTAAGGTATACTGATCCATATTCAAACCTAAGCTGAAGATAATGCAAGAGAGATCTTGCTTTGCAATGGAAGAGAAGACAGGGAAAAATCACCTGCTGTGTTCCAGGTGTCTGATACCTTTTTTTGGGGTTGTTTTTTTTTTTTTTGCAGGTTGGTCCAAAACACTGAAGAAGGTAAAAAGGCTAAGTGGTAAGTCAATTTGTGAAACTGGCAGGACCATGTCATCTCAGATCTTCTATAAATAGAAGAAATGCAGGCAATAAGACAGCGTACCACTGCCTTGCATATTTAATGTTAGGGCCACATAGGGAGGAGTTCTGCAGAGCCAAAATTCTTCACTCATACTAGCAGAAGCAGGTATAAATGTGTAAATGGCTACTAGACAAGCAAAACAATAGAGAAATGTACTGCAGCTGACCTCAGCTGGCTTCTCAGATGACCACAGGAGCCTGAAGAAACTAACAGTTTTTAAAAGGACAACCAAAGGGCCTAGTATTTCTGAGTCCGATTCCCTCAGATTAAAGGAAATCAGGTGCTGCAAAAGGTTTATACACTTCCTAATCACTTATGGAAGGTTTAGTCCTTCATCTGGTGTTCTAAGATACACCAGTTTGTGGAGAAGTGTTTTGTGACTTACTTCACAGGATAGTTTTCACCATGTCTGGGCTGTGTCCTTCAATAGTGGCTGTGTCCTTTTTGTAAATGATCCAGGTATCACAAATGGGGGACCCCCTACACTGAAAATTGTGGCATACATGTATTTTTAAGTATTTTACATCACAAAGGCTGTAAATTGTCCTGCTAGGAAACAGAGATAACTTTAGATCAGTATCTGAGTATCTGCAAGGTTAAATGCAATGCACACTTATTTTCCCCAATTTTTCTGGCAGCTTGGTTTTCTGACTTGAAAAGTCTTTTCAAGACATGTAGCAGGCTCTCATCTCTCAGATGGAAAGCTACTAGTTGATCTTTTCCTTTTCCCATATAAAATACGATTTTAAAGACCACCCTACCGACTAAACACAGATACCATGCCTGGTGGCTGGGAAACATGCTAGACAGATGAACATTCCACATTTCCCTCCTGTCTGTTTCTCTTGTATGATTCCAGCACAGTACAATTTCAGCCTGTCAAAATCTTATCAAAACAAAAGTGAATGTGTATCTGTGTATTTGCTACACTACCAGATTCTAAGCAGAGGGTGGAAAAGGAAGTGAAAAACAGTGTTAGAATTTTTATAAATAGGGCTTGTCTGCCATGAAAGCATGAGACTCAAAAATCCTGGGCTTGAATTTCATCCAAGTCTCACTTGGCAGCAATGTGTGGCTCCAGCAGAGGCAGAACAGGGAATAGAATCCACCACCTGACCAGGCTGGCACTTGTTTACAAGCGCAGGCTCACAACTGTTATGATACCTGACAGTTTCTCATGGTAATTTGAAGACTACTTTCACTAAACAGCATTGTAGCACCCTCCACAGCGACTAAACAGGCTTGGTTAATGACTCAACCTGTTACCAACAGGTATAACACATTCCCTCTCTCACAGTTGGTGGACTGCTGCTGCAGGAGGTATATCTGGCAACGATAACTTCTTTTCAGCTGAATTAGAGGGATTTTTTTTCCCCAAACAAAAACTAATGAGGAGACACTTTAAAGATAGATGAAGAGTTCAGGAGGTTTTTTTTCTTTTTTTTTTTTTTTTTCCTTAACTTCAAGCTGGTAAATGATCATCTGGGCAAAACAAGATATTAGAAGTTTGGCTCCTCCTGCCTAGCATAATATACTGATTCCTTCTATAGAAGGCACTAAATACTGGCTTAAAACAGGAAGTGAACATGAGAATGCAGTTTTACTATGACATACAAAAAACCCCCGGCTCACTGGCACAGCTTTGTAGTACAGTTTCCAGTTATTTACAATGGCAGTGATCAGGCAGTGATCATAGCAGCAATGGTTAGCATTTTTTTACAACATTAAACAATGGTTCAGAATTTTTTACCACATAAACATACAAATGCCAAAACATCTACAGAACATGCAAAATTTCAACAGCAACATCAATGACTCACACAATGCATAGAATTATTATTAATATTATTGATTTGTCAAGACACTCAATCTTTTTCTTATAAAACAAAACAACAAAACCTACTTTTTTACAAACTGTTGAGTTGTCCTTAAAGTCAGTTGAGTGGAAGTGAGCCTTAAGAGAGAGGATTAACTCTGAGACTGTATTGGTCACTCAGGAGAATTCACAATGTTAGGTAGAAATCTGGTTACATTGAAGCAAAATATGTTTTTCAACTGATGTTTTGGAAGAGTGCTAATCTTGTCAGTTTACAATTGGGAGAAATCACATTCACTTTAAGGGATTAGAAAGATCAAACACTGTACGTGGGGAAGAGAAAAGGTTTACTGTAGCTGTTTGTCCTCAGCACTGCTCACCATGAGACCAGGGGTTGTCATAGGATAAATGCTTTTCAAAGGCAGAGTTCCAACTAACGCAAGAGACTTTTCTAATTCCAGTATAAAACAAAGTAGGATATTATAAGATAAGGATTATGCTTGTCTTCTTTAGAAAAAAACAAAAGAATTCCCTTGTGTTTTCCAGGCTTTCCCACTACCTTCATCACACTTAGCTGTTCTGCCACTCCTCTCAGTCTGTCTACCCTGACAAGTCTCAAGATAAGATAGATGGACATGGATGAAAACCACCACTGACAACAAAGTTATGGCCAAGCCATGTCCTTTTCTGTGTACTTCACACCCATTTATTCTTGTGGTGCTAAGGCATGGGCTTACAGCTAAGTGAATGGCTTGAACTAGGTGGAACTAGGCAGTATGGGGCATGCATTTCCCACACTGCACTGCAGAACTGGCACCAAATCCTCTCCAGAAGCAAAGGCACCTGGCTTGCCAGTATTGCTATAAATGTGAGCAAAATCTTGTTCTCACTGTTTCGTCCCCTGACAGCTTTCAGACTCCATTAAGACATTTCATGTCACATTTAGTCTGCACATCCCTGAATGCTCTGGATACCTCTGCGTCTGCATCTCAACTCATGAACCCAGCCTTGTGCAGAGACACCCAGTCCTGCATGCTGCTCACAGAGAAAAGCTCCTGCCAAAGGCAAAACTTGCAAGACCTTAACCATAATCACCATGCAGAAAAAACCTCCACAAAGCGATTTACACTGTGGTCATCATTCACTGCACGTGCAGCCTCAGAGGCACTAGGACAAGATCTGTCTGTCTACCCAAGAAATTTACAGTGTACTATTGCCTTGCCTTCTCCATCAAAAAACCGTATCCATTGCTGAAGACACAGAAGCTGAAATGTGTCTCCTGCCTTGTCTTGTTTTCAGGCTGAAAATCTGCCATACAGTAAACATATTACATGCATGGCAGTAGAAGAGGAGGAATTCCTGCAGGAGCAATGTGGGGCAGAACAGGGACTTCTTGAAGCTACATGTGAATTAGGCTAGCTGAGAACATGCTGTAATGGTAAAGAGGACAGTCCTGGTGTGATTACAGACTTCAGAAAACAGATCAAATTCTAGGTGTGATGAATGTTAGACAGTCATCTTTTGTTCACAAAAATAACAGCTTAAATTGCAGAGGTAATATGTGTAAAACTAATTTTAAGAATTACTATTATACTGTAAGAATAGTACAATATTTTTGCCCAAAACATTTTGTACTTTCTTTATTTCTTTTCCTATTACATGACCATTTCATTATCTTCTTGAGACTTATGGGCTGTATAAACCAGTAGTAACCAAAACCCACAATGGTGCATTCCCAAAGCATTGAAATTATATCCCACATTTCCATTGAAATGATATCCCACTGAATTTCAAGGACAGCACCTAACCTCACCAGTCTTTCAAACACTGTGAACAAAACTTCTATTAATTACAAAAGATACCAATATCTGAAGAGACACTGATTTTCTTCAGATACAGGTGACTGCTATGTAGTGGATGCTGAGCACAAGAACAAAAGATTAGGCATTATGCAAAGGCAGTCTAATCCATTTGAAACAGTAGTGCATTTTCAATGCACAGACAACTCATTTAACAGCATTTGTATAATAAAACAGATTCGTGTCTGCATTACCAACATTGAGTGAGAAAACAGAAGTAAATTCCTTGCTTGAGACAAAGACTCTAGAGAGTAAGTTAAAAGCCATCGGTTCATATATCAAGGAAATTTCGTGCCAAACCAGTTTTTTTCCCCAATCAGATTAGGAATTAAAGCTTTAAATTTAAATTCACTTCTTTGAACATGTTCCAGTGGATGGTTAGTGTCAAACTTCTCAATAAACTTATAGATGCCTTTAAGTTGTAGGGCTTTTTAGCTTCCCAGCATGTCACCGCTGTAAATGCCTCTCATTTGCTTTTGGGAAGGGTTGAGGTGCTGGAGGAAAACTTAAGCAGAGATTTGCAGGGCCTCAGCCAGAGACAACATAGTGTGGAGGAGCAGGTTGGCACCTGGTTTGCACAAGTGGAGCTGGAAGCAGTGCAACCTCATAATGCACCAAGATCTCACAGAAATCTGACTTGTCCTCAGAAAGGCCACTCCATTGCCATCTGAAGTTAGGCTGCTGTGAAAGAGGAGAAGCAGTGGTGTCGTTGGTGTCACTTAGCTTTCCAAACACTTGAGGAGATATAGTGGACCTCACATATCCATGGGGAAAGCATCTTAATTTTTGTGCTTAGAGCCTCCCCTCTTTTTGTTTTGCAGACACCTGGCTGATATATTTTCCTTGGTAAGCTAACACTGGGCTCTGTGTTTTTGGAGTGGTGCAGTGACACCCATGCTAGCTATCCATGAAGCAAAAAAAAATTTGCCAGGAGAGACCAGCTAATGCAGTACCACCAAGGCATGGCCCAGCACATGGAGATTGTCACTAGAAATTGCAGTTCAAGTTTTTTGGCTAGGAATACAGCCATTTTTTATGCTGGACTGCCTTCTCCACATTCCTCAGTTCCAGTACACAAAGCAGGTATCAAAGCACAGAAACAAAGGAAAATACATCCTCTCTCTGAAGAACAAAGATCATAAAGCAGCAAATTCTTCACACTGATGTTGAGCAAAGAACCCTCCTTAAGAAGTGCAGATCCACTTCTTGCCATGTTCTGTAGTGAACAGCTGAGTCCTTTTCTACCCTAACCCACAGGCATAAATTGTGTCATTTCAGAGAATTCCAATGACATTTCTGTGCCCTGTAAGACTTCCTCTTTCTCACATATCCACTCTGTCTCTGGACGTGCAGTCAGGAGGTCCCAATGCCCTGCTGTCTGCGCCATAGACAAACTGATTTCCATGGTGGAGTGAGCCCCAAAGTTGCACATTGTTGATGACCAGTTGTCTCAGTCCTATTTTAAGGATGTCAGTGGAAGGCCAAACAGTGCACAGATGTGGCCCTGGTCCCAAACACAGGAGTGAATATCACCTAATTTCATGAATCATTCATTTCATAATTAGAAAGCTCTCTCACAACACGCAGAAGAGAGCGAGTCAGTGCTTCCAGTAGAAGAAATGCAAGCCTCCATAGTACTCGCTTGCAGTATCCCACAAACCCCGTGTATCCAACGCGGAGCAGTCCGCCCTGAGCATGTTATCCCCAAAGCACAAGGTCACTTGATAGGCAGGGAGGGAGCTCTCAGCCAAGAACCACCCTGCACAAACCCTTGCCCCACAGTGCAGATGCCAAGAGCAAGAAATATTAGAGGATCAGGTATGGTAAGAAAAACAGGGATGTCAGGAATGGGGAAGACCAGTCAGCCAATCACAGTCACTTGCAGCTTACTGTCTGAAGAAATTATCAGCCCATGCACTACATGTGCTAGTCAGGTCAGCCAATGCACTTACAGGATGTACTCAGACACAGTGACAAGAAAGGGTAAATATGATCTGGATAGGGAGTAAACAGTGCAACAGGAATCTCAGTTTCCTTTAAGGCTGTTTCAGTCCTTAGGGCAGCCCAGCCTCTAGAGTCACAAAACATCCGCTCTTCCTGATCCCCATCTTCCCACCCCACGTTGCTTGCACAAACAGCAGAATAAGATCTGGTCACAATCATCTGAAACAAGCACAGGCAAGAGCAGAGTAAGTTTGCATCTCATTCTCTGCACAGCTTTCTAAGAGGGCAGTTACGCTGTAAAAAGACTACTTTGCACAGCAGTCTCTAAAAACAAAGCCACAAAAGATCTCAAAAGTGTTGCTATTCTTCACAAAGGAGAATGTACAACAGGAGCATTGATTCCATAGTTGGAATGTCCTGTATGTCAACAGCCTGGATACTGCTATATCAGAGTAATTGCACTATGCAAATCAACAAGGTATATGCTGTTGCTTTAGACATCCCTTGTAGTTTATCTGCAACATAGTTCATAACATTATTTCATTCTCCTCCACTTAAAAATACATTATGTCACATAAATACATATTTGAAAATTAAACAAGCAGTCCTGTAACACTCATATATCACAGACTTCATTTCCAACAACCTGCATGAATACACACACATTGTGCAAACCCAGAATACCATATATACGTGCATGAGTGACTAATGAAACAGACCTTAAGCCACCACAGCTCTGCCCAGCTAAGTGTGGCATCATGTAAACAGATCTTGTGCACAGCTGTACCAAGATCAGTCTAGCAACTTCCATGTATAATCCCCATGTCTGACTCTTGGTTTGGTGTCACGAGAAGGCCACATGGGAAATCCTGTGCTAACACTGGTACTGCTGCCTTCAAACTGTGTGCAGACCTGTGCTTTGCTGCTCTTCCTCCTTAAGTTCAAGACCAAATTTTTCTCTTAGTAGTACTGAGCAGATCTACCCAAAACTGGTAGATGGTTCTGAAGGCAACCAAAAGGGTCTCAATGTTCATTATCGTTTTGATGTTTTACCAAGGCTGCTTAGCTAAGCTGATGCCTGCGGTACTTGGATACCCGAAAAGGGACACCTTCCCCTCTCTCTCCCCTACCAGCTCTGCCTCTCAGTTTGTGAGTGGATTCAACTCAGTAATGTGGCAAAAATTATCTGACTTCCTCTCTCTTCTGATGCATGTTCTGCTGGGTTAGTGAGTTAAAATAACTAACTGAAGAGGTGGTCTAACACCAGATCAGAGAAAGATGAGTAGCAGGGGGAAAAGGAAAAACAAAGGAGAAAAGCAAGCCTCATTTTTGGAGTCAGCTACACTCGTTTTATGGAAATCACAGCTTTACTGTGGGGCAAAAGCTCAGTTTCACATGGGAGCACAATGCAGTTTAGGGACACAGCCAGCAGCCGACTATGCCTTAACTCTAAGCTGTCCCACCCAACTACCAGCTTCCAGGCTATGCTAGACAGGAACAGCACTGTGTTTTGCCAGCTGCCCTTCTGCTTTCATGGTAAAAGGTATCTGGTATCAAGAGCCATGGTAGGTGACCCAAATCTTGCTTAGGCAGAGAGCAAGGCTTCCAAGAGTTGGCAGCACTAGTGCTTGGCCACACTGCTCCATCATAGCACCAAGGAAACGGCACCACTAGGCTGAGCTTGCAACTTGCTACTGAATCAGTTTTGATACCCTCAGAGCACTAGAGGTAATTACAAGTAACAGAGTTGGCACTCATCAGCTAACCCAAAGTGCCTGAGACATCTGCTTTCCTGCCAGCATGATACATAACCATGAGAGTGGTTTAAATCCAGTCTTCCTCCCAGTGGGTTAACAGCCCTTCTCAGGTCTTAATACAAATGGCAATTCATTAAGCTCCAGCCACTCAATCTCAATTCCTTGCAGTGTTCTACAAATGAAGACTGGGGAAAGATTGCTAAATGCTCCTCAAAGGAAATAATATTTTTTTTGGACTATGATACTACTTGTCTGTCATAATCTGGCTGTTACGTGTTTAATTACTCCAACGAGTAGTCTATCTGAGGCTGCTGCAGCAGAATTTGACAGGAATTTGCTATCAGTACCAGCTAGAAGCTGGAGTTGCTAAAGATGTTGCAAAGCTGATCAAAACCACCCCTACAGTATTGTGGTTATCACAATAAGCTCACATACTCCACAGCTTATCCTCCAACAAGATAAGCAAGAGTTGCAGAGGTGCCCTGCTAAGCCAAAGATATCCAATATGTAGCCTCATCCAGTGCATGCTCTGGACATTGGCACAAACCATCCTAATCCTGTGGTAAACAATTCATGGGGAGAGGTTTTTTATGACCTCTTAAATCAAAATCCAAGAGCACCCATCTTCCTTCTTCTAGATCACTCTCAGCATTTTTGGATCCTGCCAATGGAACTGAGTTCTGTGTTGGGGCTGATGCACTTCAAAGAGCAACTTGTAGCACAGCAAATCTGCAGACAGTGTTCTGCCTCCTTAGAGACAAGAATAATATCGGAATTATCACACTCAATAGCTCATGCAAAACAGCCCACTCAGAAGCAACATGCTTAAGGCATGCCTGTAGAAGATACGAACCACTGACAACCTCTGAGCCTGGTAATAGTATTTTGTATAAGGCCTGTTTTTCTGCATTGTGAGGTTTGAGGAAAGACATGAGACAGCCACACCCTGGGGTGGTTTCTTTCACCTACAAGCTCAAGGCAGCTCTTCCCATCAAAGTTGTGTGGTTGGGCAAGAAAGGTAAGGTGGAAAGTGGGTATATACACATGACACAAAAACCAACTGATACCCAGCCTCTGTTGCAGCACAGTAAAGGCAAGGCAGGGAAGTAGGTCAAGTAATAGCGCCTTTTCTAGAGGTTCTTCTCACATTTAAGCTCTCACCTGGCAACCCGATGGAACTCCTTGGCATGGAGTCTCCTGTACACCAGCAGGTACTAACAGCATCTGCCTGAGTCCTCCATGGGAAACAGCAAAGAAATCCCCAAAGACCAGCACTGGCCTTGCAAAACTATTTTTTAATTGTGCCACATGAAAACCACTGCAATCAGATCACTGGCTCATCTACTTCTTCACCCACAAGTTACATATGCTGTAGTGCTGAAAGTCAAGGAAACAGCTTGTATTCACTTCAGAAGCATCATGATTTGGTCTCCAACTCCAAAACCGAGTTACAAAAGCATAGACCCACAGTATGAATATGTACCCACTGATTCACTGACTACTCTACAGCCCTGAGAGAATCGCTGGCAGTTCAGAGGCTGCAGATTTGGTGCTTACATGGCCATGGCATGCAACACCCTGGGACAGCTGGCATACAGAAACACAGACTTCATACCAGCTCTGCTACATGCAGAGCACATAACAAACAGAGCTAGGCTGTGTCACCTGCTGGAAGCTTTATGGGAGAACTGATGTTTACTACTGCAGAAATCTCTGCTCTTAGACCTTTCAGTAGCACATCAGCTATGCCATCCCCAAAACAGACCAAGGCTAAAGTGAGGTGCAGGCATTTTGCACACAGAAATATTTTATCCTAACAACACAGAAAACCAGCTTTAAGCATTACCAGGTAGGTTACTTTTATTTCTGTATGCTAACTTAGTTTCACCCTTTCTTTGGAATTAGTGATAATTAAAGTCACTGCACAGTTGCAGATGTAAAGAATATAAAGGATATGCAGGAATGTGAAGAAATAAAGACAAACAAGCATGAAGAAGCACAACAATCAAACCCAAAACAAAGAAGCTCCTCAGTAACAGTTTGATCCAACACCCATAGGAGGTCAGCTGCAGTTCTTTCATGGACTTGTGTGGGCATGAGTATCACTCCAGTGGTTTTGTCTAATGCTTCATCACAGCTGTGGAAAATATGAACTACTTGAGAAGCTCGACATGTAATGTTAAATGTAAAGAATTATAACTGTTCACTGAAACACTGAATTAGTGTTTTCCCTGTACTTAGAAAAGAAGAATAATTACATTGCAAAGTCAAATGCTGAAAAAGGAGCACTCATTCTTTCAAGGCTTTAAGGACCAATTTATGTCTTAAAATTCACACATACATTTTCCATTGTTTGCAATGGAAATAGATCATATGCAGCTGACTTAAATTTGTTCTCTGGCACTTAAACTATCCGTCTTTTAATTTTCTGTGGTCGATATGAAATTTTTGTTACACTTTCTATGCTGTTTTTTTGGTGGATTTCAAATGATGGCTGAAGACCTATTTTATGTGTTTTTTCTTGTACAGTTTGGGATAACATTTTTGATTTTCCTGCAGAGTTGCATTCCCCAGAATACTGAAAGAGTGGCTCTATGTCAATAGATATGACATTAAGTATGCACAGTGACAAAATACTAACATCTGTGCTTAAACAGATGGAGTTGCGTATATGCTAGTGGTTTCACCATTATACTTTGCGTCTTGTTGGAAAAACATTCTGGCCTAAAGACCAGCAACATCTTCATCCCATAAAATCATCAAGAAAAACAAAGTTTAAAAATAGCCTTTAAGTAGACTTCAGGACTTTTTTTCCTATCTAGGATAAATGAGCCTCAGGAAACAAAATAAAAAAATAGACAAAAAATGTTGTAAACAGTTTCATGCATTTGTATTGATGTATCTCTTATTTCTTGGTCTTGCTGATCAAGAATAAGCCATAAGCTTATTCTTAAGCAGGTAAGAAGCAGCAGCCAGTGATAAGTTTATCTCCTCCACTCTGGGAGATCATGTAAAAATCAGAAGTTGAAAAAATGCTTTAAAATAGAATTTGCTACGTAATCCTCCCTGGGGATTTACACTCACTTATGTGTGCATGTTAAATTGGTATTTCCAGTCTACCTTGTGTTGCCTGAGAACTACTTCTGTCCTTTTAAAATCTGCATTTATATTATAACCCTTAAGTACCTTTCATTTTTGTATTAACACTATAAATACTATATTAATAATACTAAACTATTTCTATTGAGTTATCTGTAAAAAGAAAAATATATTATATATTTATATATTTTTATAAAGTGAATTAACACTGGAGAGAGGGCTGTGGGGGAAGAGTGTACAATCACAGTTGATGTGAATTACTGGGCACAAATTCAATGCTTGAAACAAAAGGAAAAGAAAGAAGTGATTGGGTGATATCCCTCTTTCAAGCTGTGTCAGAGGAAGAGTCATAGGACGCTGACACTATGAAGTTGCCAGTGTTGGAGTGGCTTGCCATGGACTGGGCAGCCTGCTGGCTCAAGTTATTGCAGATCAGCACCAGTTGGTTGCTCTGCGCTTCTGAGAGGGTGCTACAACTCTGGTAGACGCTGAAATTGGTCTTCCGGCCAGGGATGTTGCCTTTCTCACACATTGTCTTTACCATCTTGGCAAGTTTGTTTTTCCCCAGGGCTTGGCAATTGTACCAGTGAAGTGCAGCCAAGTTGACGACAGGTTTGATGGACAGGTAAAAAGGTGCGTCCTCGTAACGCATAGCTGGAGGCCGCCTCTGGGCATACTCCTTGTAGTCTTGCACAGGGCAGGTCTGTGGGGAGTGCTGGGTAGCATACACCCTAGAGTCTGTCCCACCTCTCTTATTCTTGGCATTGATGTCTCCACTGTCTGGTCCCATCCACTCCAGGTACTCCAACCCAGTCTCCGTCACCCGCAGCCGGATGTCTCCCCATTTGAGGGTGGACCCATGGAAACCTGTGCAGTGTCCAAATGCCTTAGTGTTGTTCAGCCATACAAGGTTGAGCAGTCCTTCTGGATTGTACCGGCTCAGCAAACCTCTTTTGCGCAGAATAAGCTCATCTGCAAAGGTGAGCTTCATGGATTTGTGTGGCTTGTTTCCTTTTCCTTTACACCTAAGCTCTATCTGTTTTTGCTTTAGAGCTTCCTGGGACCTCTTGAACTCCTTATCTCTTGTAATACTGTATCCATACCTGTGCTCTTTGAGATACCGCTCCAGACCACACTGATAGTTGGCGAGACTGTTTGGCTCGTATTCAGACCCATCCTTTTGCCTGGCATCCACAAAAAAGGAAGCAAGGTAGGCATCAAGCTCTTTGCAGGGGATGACATAGATCTCTCGGGTCTCAGAAGGGTACTTGGAGATGAGAAACTCCCGGAAATTACGAAGAGCTGTCTGTGTGCTGCGAATGGTCTTTTCATTCTGCTCTCTGCTGAGCTCTGCTGCTCTCTCATCCTGGTCTGGAAGAGGAAAAAGGGGACAGACAAAAGAAGGCATAAACAATGAGTCTGTGTGATGTGCTTAGCCCTAGAAAGAAAAAAAAAAAGCAAGTTTCACTAAGTGAACTGCAAAACAACATTACATACCTGTCATATGAATGAAAACACAAATTCAGTTTTGCAAATTATGTATTACAGTATGGCACAAAACCAGAAAGAGCTCCTCATGATACTGGGTTATGGTTTCATGCATGCAAACTTGTGGAAAAGACCTGTTAGAGGCAATCTGCTCTTTGGCTATGCTCTCCTGTGGATCCCAATGATGTATGCAGGGCTAAGTCTAATTAATAGGCCCAATCTGAATTGCCAGACATTGTACTGGTTTCAGTTTTTCTCTACAAAAATAACAAGAGTATCGTATTTATCAAAGTGAAAATGATGTTTAATCATAGAATCATAGAATCATTAGAGATTGGAAGAGACCTCAAAAGACCATCTACAATGATCTGCCACAGCAGGATCACCTAGACCAGGACCACCTAGGAACAGATCCAGGCAGGTCTTGAATGTCTCCAGATAAGGAGAATCCACAAACCCCCTGGGCAGCCTGTTCCAATGCTCCATTACCCTCACTGTGAAGAAGTTCCTTCTGATATTTATGTAGAACCTCCTCTGTTCCATCTTGCACCAATTACCCCTTGTCCTACCACCAGATGAACTTGAGAAGAGCCTGGCTCCATCCCTCTGACACCCACCCCTCACATATTTACAGACATTAATGAGGTCACCCCCCAGCCTCATCTTCTCCAAACTAAAAGAGACCCAGACCCCTCAGCCTTTTCTCAGAAGGGTGGTGTTCTACTTCCTTCATCATCTCCGTTGCTCCACACTGGACATTCTCCAGCTGCTCTGTGTCCTTCTTGAACTGAGGGGCCCAGAACTGGACACAATACTCCAGATGCGGTCTCACCAGTGCAAAGTAGTGGGGGAGAAGACCTCCCTTGATCTGCTAACCACCCCCTTTCTGATGCCCCCAGGATGCTGTTGGCCCTCTTGGCCACATGAGCACATTGCTGGCTCACAGTCATCCTTATATGCACTAGGATCCCCAGGTCCCTTTCTCCTGCACTGCTCTCCAACAGGTCAGAGCCCAACCAATCCTGGTCCCTGGGGTTGTTCTTGCCCAGACGCAAGACTCTACACTTAGCCTTGTTGTACCTCATTCACGTTCTCTCTGCCCAGCTCTCTAGCCTGTCCAGGTCTTGCTGAATGGCAGCACAGTCTGCTGGGGTGTTGGTGACACCACCCAGCTTTGTCTCATCAGCAAAATTGCTGACAGTGCACCCTAATCCCTCATCCAAGCCATTAATGAATAGATTAATCAGACACATTTTTAATGACTACATAAACAGAAATGGACAGGACAAAAGAATGCAGCATATCCTGACAAAGCAGGATGTAGTTAAAACTACTACAGAGCAATGTGTACTTATACACAAGAACATAAAAATAGCTAAAACATGTTCACATCAGAGGATTTGGAAGAAAAATACAATTATAGAGTCTCTCTTCAAGCTGCAGCTTAATAGTGGAAGCACAACTCTGATGATTACTTCTCATTTCACAAAAAAAATCAAAGTCTACAAGCAACTTTGTATTGCTTTATAGAACTATACTCAAAGTTCCTTACATATGAAGTCACAATACTGAAATGCTACTGCTATGATTGTCATTACTGATTTTTGGGCTGAAAAGGGAACAGCATTTTACATGAAAATTTACATCGCATGTATAGTTTAGAACTGTTTTCTTGGCACATGCAAACCACCAGTCTATTCAAGGATGCAGCTTACAAACATGTAAGTGGAACTGTCATTATGAATGCGACAAACTATAGTTTTAGAAAATGAATAGCAAATGCAAAGAAGTAAAAATTCAATAATTTGACTATTCTCTGTATTCTGAATGGAACAGGCTTTTTTATCTCTTCCACTTAATAAGGAGAAAACTGTGTTGGAGAAGGGAAGTTCTATTTTGTCTTATTTCACTGCAAAGCCCATGAGTTTTAGGGCCCTTTCAGCAGTGCCATAGTAACACTTGCCAGGTGTTTCCCACTCAACATACACAACACAAAGAGGTAAGAGATCAGGTGAAGCTTTCTCTGCCCCTCTGTCATTCAGGCCAGGCTCATATCAGATCATGCAACATCCTCATACTTTGCAGCAATGGTCAGAACCTTGTTCCTCATGCCCACTCTGCCCTGTATGCCTCTTAACAGGAAGGGCAGCAGGGAAAGGAAGGAGGTTTTATCTCCTTCCCAAGCCCACCTGGAATAGTTCATGCCATATGAAAATGCTGGTACATAGATGGACAGTTTCTTAGTCCACCTATCTGCGGAGTGACTCTGAAGAAAGCTCATCCCATCTCCTCCAGTGTAGCTTCAGACAGAGGCATGGGGAATGACTTGTCCTAGGGCTTGCAGGCAAGACAGGTCTGAGCTTTTATCCTGCAGGACTACTGTGAAGCATCCACTACATTCACAGCACTTAGTCCTCAAAGGGGGCTCTGCAGATGGGGCTTTTGAAGACTTCTTCAGCAATGAAAAATAATGTGATGGAGCACAGAGGTTTCCTTGAATTGGACTCAAAGGGAAAAAGAAAAGGTCATTAGCCTTTTTCAGAAACTGGTTTTGATATTGTGTAAGTATCAAGGAGCTCCTACCAACTTGCAGGGAAGTCTCAAGCTTTAAGGAATGTGCATGACAGATCCTTCATTATGGCTAGATGCAGAGTGAAAGTAAGGAGACAAAAATTGTCTGAAGATCTGAAACAAATATCTGCTCTGGTACTTGTTCACTCTACACATCACCACTTACGACAACAACGTGTAAGTAACCTGTTCTTTGACTGACAGCCGACATACTAAGTACTGTTTCAATATGAACAGCACATATAATGGCTTAGTTTGATACACATCATCAATCACCACTTCTTAGAGGACAGCCTGTCACAACATAGCAGTGACACCCAGTCAGTCATTTATGTTACTGCATCTTTCCTTCAATTGCTAAGGAAATTGTCATATCTATCACTAACAGTTATAAAATACGTGCTGAATTAAAGATCCCATGAAAGTGCATGAGGGAAACAGTACCCCAGGAATGCTGCATTTCTGCAGTGCTGTGATGTGTCACTCCTTTAGGAAGGTGGGAAATGATGAAGATAATGGGTCAGCTTCTCATCTCACCACATTGCAGAAGCCTTATCAATTTTGACTATAAATACAGCCTGCAGTGGCACTGGATTACTCTCTTTATATGTAACAACTTAGGGATATCTCACAGCATGGGATGAACACTTTCTTCATGCCATTTACGTTCTTCTTCATTTATCCAACAACATGTCATAGTGCTGAAAGAAGCCATAAAATCCAACTACCATGGAGACGTAAATTGTAGCTAGGCATGCTTTTAAGATCACCAAACTTTTTCTCTTCTGCTAATTTCATAGCCTTATTCTCCATTATTATAGTGGTTGATCCTAGACAGCACATAAGCACTTCAGGGCCACTCAGTCACTTCCCGTTCCAGAAGGTCAAGGAAGAGAAGTGAAAGAGCAAAAGTGAGAAAACCCATTAATCAAGACAAAGCTTAATAAGTGAAAGGGAAAAAGAAATCCAACTAACAAGTGATGCAAAGAAAATTACCATCTCCTACAAGTAGACCATCTCCCACAAGTAGACCAATGCCCACCTCTCTCACTAAACACTCTTCTGTTTTAATAGTTGACCATGATGTGGTAGGGCAGGGAATATCACCTTGGTTAAGCTATGTTGGCTGTCCCTGATGTCCCTCTCAGCTTCTTGCTCACCCTTGAACTAGCTGCTGTGGGGACAGACTGGGAAAAATAGGAAGCCTTGACACTGTGTCAGACTGGCTTTTCAACAGCCAAAACACTTAGTCACTGTCACAGTTTAGCACTAGGGTGGTGTTTTGCTCAACCATACAGAAAGTGGTCTCTTGCTGTTCTCAATCCCAAAAGGAAGAGGATAAACACAATTGCAGAAACTGGAACTGCAAGTTTTAAGACTTTACTGAGAAAGAAAAGGAAAAAAAAAGCTAACAGAAGAAGAGACCCCAATCCACACCCTTGAAACCAGCAACTAAATTACTCCTATTTCCTGCCTTCTGTTAGGCTGCAACCTCAAAAATAATGGTGTCTAGGCTGCCCCCTAGCCTAACCACCTCCCCTGAAAAGATAACTAATCCCCAGAGCAAACGCATTGTTGCCAGAGTTAAAAAAAAAGGAAGAGAGACAGAGAAGGAGCTGGAACGCTTTGCTCTGAAGAGAAAGCTTATTACAGGGGAAAGGCAGAGACAGGGGAGGAGACAGAAGGAAATGGCAAGACCCTCTCCTCCAAACTCCCCAGAAGAGCCCTCATTCCTCTGTTCTGTTCTGCTCTTCTGGAGCACTGCCATAGTTCTCTCCTGCCAGACCTTTCTTCCTTCTGCCCAAAGGAATTCCAGCGACTGAGGGAGGTGTAACTCCTTATGTCCTGGAAAAGAATTTTATGCAGGAATACTACTATATACAAATGGAGTTTCACCAAATTCCTGACAGTCACAAATATGAAACATAGCATGCTATGGTCATGAAGAAAGCTAACTCCAGCCCTGCTAGATCCAGTACTATTTCGCCATTTGGCCAAGACCAGTAACTCTTTGCATCCTTTCTGTTCGAGATTTGATAGGACAAGGAAACAAAATTATTCTGTGGTTGCAGTATGCAAGTGGCCCTTATAAAATAGTTTCAACAAGCCCATCTAAGTCTATACATCTATACTTTGTCTACAGGAAATGAGCAGAAACAGAATCAAAGACCTTAACACAGTCTGGGTATATGGCTTGATTGTTTCTGATCTAGCTACATGGCCTTGCAGTCCTGTCAGAAAACTAGGGTGGTATAATGTCATTTTGTTTCTTACAAAGCCACCCAGAATGACAAATAAAGTAGTAAGCCAACAAAAGATACTAAGTTAATTGCTAAGAACTCAAGACTAAGAGGCGTCTCAAGTATTATCACAGTGATTTTTTTGAAAATGTGTATGCTACAGTAAGGATTTGACAATGTGGGAGAAGTGCTGAGATACGAGACCTCATCTCTAAGTATTGAAAGTGAATGCTCTTGCCCTAAGACAGGAGTATTTCCAGTGTAAGAGTTCCCAGACATTTGCTTTATTCCACTTTGCTGCATCTTGCTGATACCACAAGCTCTCCTGGCTAGGGTTTTTGATTTCTTTTAATGTTCTGTGGTCCTGCTGGAAACTACTGAAAATACATTTGAGGATCTACATTAGGTCTTTGTGACTGAAGACATAACCTGCTTGCTCTCAGGCCTTAACTTCTTAGAGTATTAAAACTTTTCATTGTGTACATGTTCCAAGGCTGGGTAAAAGCACAGGAAAAAATATCACAAAGAACTCCACAATACTAGAATATCTTTGTAGCAGGAAGGCCCTGCACTGCAAACTGCTGAAGGACAGGAGGTGTCATACACTTGCACCTTACAGTTTCCTACTGGTGTCTGTTGTTAGGTTCTAGGAAGTCACATGCACTTATGTTATGATCTAATTTGTCTTAGCAAATAAAATGTTCCAAACTAAACAAGCAGAAATGAGTGTAATCATTCATCTACCAAAGCAAGGTACCCTTAATGCGTTTTCCTTGTCAGAACACAACCTTCGATGTTGGCAGTGCTGTTCACCCCGTTTCACAGACTAGAAACAGAAACATCAAAAATAAATTGCCTTCGAGTTACATTTCCTGAGGTCCTGCCCTTCCCCTCCTCAATCAGTTTCATCACTGCACAAAGGACTTGGTTGTATCTCTCATGTTTCCTATCTGATCCCACACTGCAGTTTCATTTCCAAGCAAACCAGAATGTCTCAGAAAAAGCCCTCCTACCATAGGATCTGAGGTGAACTCCCAGTAAGAGTTTGAAAAAGTGCAGAGTAGTTTAGCTGTCTCAGTTTAAATGTAAGCCAAAGAGACAAAGTGACCTTGAAGAGACTGAACAGATGATCCACCCACAGCCAAGTGTCCCAGAGTAGCTGACAACTTCCCACAGTGCAACAGCTGTCCTCCGAGCTCTCCATTATCTGATCTTAATGCCAAGACAGTTATCAGTGGAGTCACCAACCTCAGGATTGTTTCTATTTCAGCTTGCCCACACATACATGCACAGACATGCTGGAAACGATATAGCCTCTGTAATTATGTCCAGCAGCAGAATGGCACTTACTTTCAAAATAGACAGATGCAGATAGTAATGTTCACAAAAGGTCTGTAACGTTGGTGGAAGTCATGTACTTGAGTCATACACCTGAGGGAGGGAAGGGGATACATCTGGGGTTACTGGAGATGGACATGGGCATTGTGGGCCATGTTGGGGGTGTGGTCAGAGGCCGTATCAGCCACTAGCACATGTAACATGGGAGAAAAACAGGGGAGATTTGGGATCTCTGTATATGAGACTTATGGAGAAGAGAAAAGGGCTTCTGCAGTCATAGAAACAGACGGGGTAGGGCAGAAGTATCACAAGGGAATTGCAAATACTCCATTGGGATCCCAACTCCAATGCCTCTATGCCAACGCATGCAGCATGGGCACTAAAGAAGAGCTAGAGATATGTGTATGCCTGCAGGGCTGTGACATAACTGGCATCACAGAGACATGGAGGGATGACTCCTGTGACTGGAGTATGGATGAAGGAGTATTAGCTCTTCAGGAAGGACAGGCAGGGGGTGTTACCCTCTATGTCACGGATCAACTGGAGTGTATGGAACTTCCTCTGAGAGTACGTAAGGAAACAGCTGAGAGCTTAAGGGTCAGGGTCAGCTGACATTATGGTGGAGGTCTTCTACAGGCTACCTGACCAGGAAGTCCAAATGGATGAGGCCTTTCATAGGCAGATAAGACTGGCTTCATGTTCACAAGACCAGGTCTTCATGAGGGACTTCAAGCACCCTGTTATCTGTTGGAAAGGCAATATGTCAAGGCATAAACAATTCAGGAGATTAGATTCTAGGTGACCTGATGGATTTCACCCACAGGTTCTGAAGGAACTGATGGATAAATTTATCCATTCACATCACCAAAATCATGGCAGTCTGCTCAGGTCCCCACTGACTGGAAAAGGGGAAACAAAACAACTATTTTTAAAATGGGAAGAAAGATGATCCAGGGAACTACAGGCCAGCCAGCTACATCTCTGTGCTTGGCAAGATCATGGAGCAGACCCTTCTGAAAACTATGGTAAGGTATATGAAAAACAAAGATGTGATTGGTGACAGCCAACATGGCTTCATGACTAATAAATCTGGTGGCATTCAATGACAGNAACTACTGAAAATACATTTGAGGATCTACATTAGGTCTTTGTGACTGAAGACATAACCTGCTTGCTCTCAGGCCTTAACTTCTTAGAGTATTAAAACTTTTCATTGTGTACATGTTCCAAGGCTGGGTAAAAGCACAGGAAAAAATATCACAAAGAACTCCACAATACTAGAATATCTTTGTAGCAGGAAGGCCCTGCACTGCAAACTGCTGAAGGACAGGAGGTGTCATACACTTGCACCTTACAGTTTCCTACTGGTGTCTGTTGTTAGGTTCTAGGAAGTCACATGCACTTATGTTATGATCTAATTTGTCTTAGCAAATAAAATGTTCCAAACTAAACAAGCAGAAATGAGTGTAATCATTCATCTACCAAAGCAAGGTACCCTTAATGCGTTTTCCTTGTCAGAACACAACCTTCGATGTTGGCAGTGCTGTTCACCCCGTTTCACAGACTAGAAACAGAAACATCAAAAATAAATTGCCTTCGAGTTACATTTCCTGAGGTCCTGCCCTTCCCCTCCTCAATCAGTTTCATCACTGCACAAAGGACTTGGTTGTATCTCTCATGTTTCCTATCTGATCCCACACTGCAGTTTCATTTCCAAGCAAACCAGAATGTCTCAGAAAAAGCCCTCCTACCATAGGATCTGAGGTGAACTCCCAGTAAGAGTTTGAAAAAGTGCAGAGTAGTTTAGCTGTCTCAGTTTAAATGTAAGCCAAAGAGACAAAGTGACCTTGAAGAGACTGAACAGATGATCCACCCACAGCCAAGTGTCCCAGAGTAGCTGACAACTTCCCACAGTGCAACAGCTGTCCTCCGAGCTCTCCATTATCTGATCTTAATGCCAAGACAGTTATCAGTGGAGTCACCAACCTCAGGATTGTTTCTATTTCAGCTTGCCCACACATACATGCACAGACATGCTGGAAACGATATAGCCTCTGTAATTATGTCCAGCAGCAGAATGGCACTTACTTTCAAAATAGACAGATGCAGATAGTAATGTTCACAAAAGGTCTGTAACGTTGGTGGAAGTCATGTACTTGAGTCATACACCTGAGGGAGGGAAGGGGATACATCTGGGGTTACTGGAGATGGACATGGGCATTGTGGGCCATGTTGGGGGTGTGGTCAGAGGCCGTATCAGCCACTAGCACATGTAACATGGGAGAAAAACAGGGGAGATTTGGGATCTCTGTATATGAGACTTATGGAGAAGAGAAAAGGGCTTCTGCAGTCATAGAAACAGACGGGGTAGGGCAGAAGTATCACAAGGGAATTGCAAATACTCCATTGGGATCCCAACTCCAATGCCTCTATGCCAACGCATGCAGCATGGGCACTAAAGAAGAGCTAGAGATATGTGTATGCCTGCAGGGCTGTGACATAACTGGCATCACAGAGACATGGAGGGATGACTCCTGTGACTGGAGTATGGATGAAGGAGTATTAGCTCTTCAGGAAGGACAGGCAGGGGGTGTTACCCTCTATGTCACGGATCAACTGGGGTGTATGGAACTTCCTCTGAGAGTACGTAAGGAAACAGCTGAGAGCTTAAGGGTCAGGGTCAGCTGACATTATGGTGGAGGTCTTCTACAGGCTACCTGACCAGGAAGTCCAAATGGATGAGGCCTTTCATAGGCAGATAAGACTGGCTTCATGTTCACAAGACCAGGTCTTCATGAGGGACTTCAAGCACCCTGTTATCTGTTGGAAAGGCAATATGTCAAGGCATAAACAATTCAGGAGATTAGATTCTAGGTGACCTGATGGATTTCACCCACAGGTTCTGAAGGAACTGATGGATAAATTTATCCATTCACATCACCAAAATCATGGCAGTCTGCTCAGGTCCCCACTGACTGGAAAAGGGGAAACAAAACAACTATTTTTAAAATGGGAAGAAAGATGATCCAGGGAACTACAGGCCAGCCAGCTACATCTCTGTGCTTGGCAAGATCATGGAGCAGACCCTTCTGAAAACTATGGTAAGGTATATGAAAAACAAAGATGTGATTGGTGACAGCCAACATGGCTTCATGACTAATAAATCTGGTGGCATTCAATGACAGGATTACAGCATTGGTTGATAAGGGTAGAGCCAGTGATGTCTTGTACCTGGAGTTGTGCAAGGCATTGATACTGTCCTGTATGACACCCTTGCCTCTAAAATACACAGATTTGACACATTGACAATTCAGGGGTAAAGGAATGCTCAAAGAATTCTGATCAACTGGTAAGTATCAAAGATGAGATCAGTTACAACTGCTGTTTCTCAGGAATCTATTTTGGGTTCAGTGTTGTTTAATGTCTTAATTGGTGATAAGAACAGCAGCACTGAGTGCAGCCTCAGCAAGTTTGCCAGTGACAAGCTGTGTGGGTGTGGTCTACAGGATGGAGGGCCACCCAGAGGGACCCTGACAGGCTTGAAAAGTGGGCCCATAAAAACTACATGAGGTTCAGAAAGACAAAGTACGGAGTCCTACATCTAGGTTTGGGTAACCCCAAGCAGAAATACACTCTGGGTGGTAAATGGATTGAGAGCAGTCCTGAGGATAAGGACTTGAGAATTATGATAGGTGAGAAGCTCAAGATGAGCTGTGTGAATGCACCTCAGAAGGCCAACAGTATCCCAGGCTAGATGAAAAGAAGAGTCATCAGCAAGTCAAGGGAGTTGATTCTCTCCCTTCTGCTTTTGTGAGATCTCACACAGAGTATTGCATCCAGTTCTGGAGCCCCCAGCACAAGAAAGATGTAGAACTGCTGGACCAAATGAAGAGGATGACCACAAGGATGATCAAGGATGGAGTACCTCTCCTATGAAGACAGGATAATGCAACTGGGTCTCTTCAGCCTGGAGAAGGAATGGCTCCAGGGGGATCCTTATAGCAGTCTTCCACTACTTGAAGGGGGATACAGGCAAGTTGGAAAGTGACTGTAGTGACAGAACAAAGGGGAATGGTTTATAACTAGAGAAGGTAGATTTAGATTGGATCTTATGAAGAAATTCCTCCCTGTGAGGGTGGTGGGGCACTGGAAGAGGGTGCCCAAAGAAGCTGTGGATATCTTCTCCCTGGAAGTGTTCAAGGCCACGTTGGTGCAGCTCTGGGCAACCAGGTTTAGTGGAAGGTTTCCCTGGCTATGTCAGGGGTGTTGGAACTAGATGATCTCTGAGGTCCCTTCCAACCTAAGCCATTCTATGAATCTATGATTTCGTGTTCCTTGGGGCAACTCCTACACACACAGAGTAGTCAAAGGCTTAAGTGAAAAATAGGTAAGTTTTCAAGTAATTATGTCATGTCTAACAATAACCATTTATTTACAAAGCCCTATGGCCAAATAAAGCTTGCATCCTGTGCCATTAACAGTCATACTTACTTATGCTTAGGCTGGGTGAGTCAAGAGTCAAAGGAAGGGGGAATACCCAGTGAATGCCTTGGGACTTTCATCTGGTTTTGACATCTAACAACTTCTGAGCTCTGCAGGATCAAAGGATTAACTTGTTAGCTGCTGATTATTTAAGTAGTATAAAGTGCTCCTGTGCTTTTTCTAGAATTTTGCCCTACTATCTGATGTTGCTGCTGAAATTCCCTACTTCCAGTGAATTAAGCCAAACTCCAAGTAGTTTAACGTATTCAGAAAACATTTTCATTAGTGTGTATAATCTATTGTATGATAGAAATGTATTAATTAAAATGCATTTATAAAAGAATGCTTGTATTCAGTTAACCTCCTCCAACAAAATTATCAGTGAAATATTTTATGGTTCTAAAATCTCTAGATTCTCTCAAAGAAAAAAACCCCATATATTGCAAGAAAATTAGCTTGGTTATATTTATACACTGGTGTCTCCAAGAAGTCACAAAAATAAACTGCCATCTCTGTTTTTCCCAAAAGCCTGATGAATGGATGCCTGCTCAGACACCAGCACTAGCTTTTAGTTTGTGTGCACTTTCATTACTTTTCATTACAAGTGGTGTAATGGATTAGAGCAAGGGTCTAAACTGGTGCCTGCAATTCAATCACAGCAACCAGCTCTAGCGAGAGTTCGGCAGGCAACGAACTGACTTTACTAGGAAAGACAATGGCTTATTGAACCCATCACCAAGAAGAAAAGGAAAAATCTCCAAGTAAGTAAAAGAATCAACATGGTAAAACAGAAACTGCATCACAATGCCGTCACATACACTCTGAGAGAAATGGGAGACAGCTAACACATTGGCTTTTGGCCTTAGATGAGAGGTCTGAGACAAGAGAGTGTACACCAACAGTCATAACATAACCACGAAGCCACTACACACACACACACACACATGCACCCCATTTTCCAGAAGAGAAAGGTGTGGTGAGGGCGTGTGTGTGGCAGGAGTACAGCACAAAATACACATTTGACGCCTGTGGAAAAGTTCCTTTTCTGATCCTCATGCAGACATCAGCCCTCCCTGATGTCTCCGGCATACTTCTAGCTCCCATTGGTTCGGGGGTTCTTCTTTAAGGCTATAGCAGCGTCACATGTAGAGGATACAACAGAATTCCAGACTCCCTGTTTGCAAAAGGCTCAGGACATCAGTTCTTGTGACCTCTCTTTCTCTCTCTTAGTAGAGGCTTCTCTCAGTCTCTCAGTGGCAGAGTATATATACAAGGTGGAGACAAACTCAACATGGTGCTGGTCACGTGGGGCCATACCTGTTATGGCAAATGGGCTTTCCAGGTCTTGTCCAAAGGCTTTCTACAGGCCTCTGCAGAGCCTT
>VZRI01012269.1:35090-45356 GCA_013397515.1 Upupa epops | reverse complement strand
GTTGAAGACCCGCCTGGATGTGTTCCTGTGCAAACCTGGTCTAGGTGATCCTGCTGTGGCAGGGGGACTGGACTAGATCATCTTTCAAGGTCCCTTCTAATCCCTACATGCTGTTGCCTGACTCAAGAAAGAAGGGAAGGCAACAGACTGGGGGTGAGTGGCTGGAAAGCAGCCCAGCAGAAAGAGGGGCTGGGAGGACTGGTTGACAACTCTCTGAACAGGAGACAGCAAGCTGCCTAAGTGGCACAAAAGGCCAATGGCATCCTGGCTTGGATCAGCAGGACTAGGGGCGTCATTCTACCCCTGTACTGGCACTGGTGAGGTTGACCTAGAGGATCTTTCGAGGTCCCTTCCGATCCCTAAAGATTCTATGATTTTATGACATCCAGTTAAAGGAGAACTATGCAGACACATGGTGTTCTCCTGGCCTTTATACAGAACTCAGCAAAACAGTCAGGCAGCCTCTGGAGGTGGACAAGCAAGAAAATACAACCTGAAGCGTCTTTCTGCTACAAGGCAGAAGACAGAACCTTTTTCCACCTATGAGGGAATTTTGAATAATTTCTTGCTGAAAACTGTAGCAGGCACTAAGCTCCTGGTGAAAATTATTCAAAGCACGCCTTCTCCAAGATGACTGGTGAGACAACAGTGCACTGCAGTTAACATGTAAAGTAGTTTTGGAGAGGATGGGGAGAGAACAGCTGCTCTCTGACAAGATACCTGATGTAGGCTGCCAACAAAACAATGCCAAATGCAGACAAGTCATCTCAAACTACCAGATACTCAAAGCCATAAGCTTATTGGCAGGTGTGAAAACAGAACAATGCATGATGTGAAAAGTATGATGCTGCCCGCCATGTCTCTGAATATACCTGTTCTCCAATGTGAAACTCCCAGGGACGTGACAGATCCAACTATACAATCCATTACTCTGTGCTGTACAGCCCAAACCTACCTTTATTTCACACTCTGTTGCCAGTGAGACAGTTAGCACATGTCACATTCTCCTGTTAGTACCCAGCAGATATACAGGCTGCACTTTGTCATGAGTCCTCTGATCCCCACATGTCCCACTTGGGTTGCCACCAATGTCATGAGTCAGTGACCCTGACTCTATTTCAACCAAGAGCTTTTAGCCAAAGCATCAAGCACAAAGTGGTGGGGGTGGTGTAACAAACCCACTGATGGATCTGCAGGCAGTGAAACAACTGACTGCATTTGGGGAAGAAAGGCACCAAGACATTTTAATTCACTGCCCCCACTGCCCATCAGAGAAAACCCCACACAAGACAGACACAGGCAGTTTTGTCACACTGCTCCTACACTGAACCAAGATAAAATGTCTGAAACATCCTCATTATAGACAGCAGCAGTCATCCAGACTCTGATATCTCAGTGTCCATGGACGTTTTAAGAGTTAGAAATCTATGAAGATCAAGACTAAAGTTCAGAAACCCTGACAGCCTCTTCGAGCAAACAATAAACCAGTAGGTCACAACAGCTCCTCCCGCACGTAGATTTCCTTCAGAAGTGATAACATTTTTTCCCAGTGGCAGTCATACAACAGACACCAGGAGGAAGAAGAGGAGGTGGAAATCACCAAAGGTAGGGAAAGATGAGGGGATTTGGGGCAGAAACTTTCCTTTTCTAACATTTCAAACTCAAACGTTGCAGCAGAAAACAGACCAATTAGATGAACAACTCCTGCTCAGCTTTTAAAACAGAACATGCTTGCATTTCATCTCTGGGAAGAAATACAACACTGAAGTGCAACCCTCACCATTAGCAAAAGACTTGTGTTGAATGGTGCTGTCATAAATCAGTGCCCCTCCTGAGAGCCAGCAATAGGAAACATGTCCCTCCACATAGTCAACAAAACTGTGGCCTTGCTCCTAAGTGCGGTGGTGTCCTTCTGAGGTAGGAATAGGGCCATATGGAAGTGCTGTGGCAATCCAGGGCAAGGTCCTAAGGGAAGAAGTGTGTATTTCTGGCAGAAGCACGACTGGTACCCTCCTCTCAGAGCTTACTGACAAATGGGTGTGAAGAGCCAGGGTCACAGGGTTCCCTTTGCCCAAGTAGCTCAACTCAGCACTTCAATACCACTAGTTCTTGGGGGAAGGCACCAAGTCTGACTAGACCTTGCCTCTCTGCAAATCAAATATGAACTACAACAAGTGGGAAGGGAGAGACAGGCAAGAGGGGGAAATAAGAGAAACACTGGGAACACTCAGGCAGGTTTTCTTTCATGACAGTTCTAGTCAAAGATGGGCATCTCCCCATTCTGCTTCTTGTACAAAGAAATCTATTTTGAAGCAGCTGAATTTAGTGACTGTACCCCATGTCCAGTATAATCCACCAGTAAGACAGTGATGGCAAAGGGTTCTAGGACACTAGCACACTAGCACTCTTAAACCACCTGAAAAGGACTTGGTTTTTCATTTCCTTCCTTTTGCAGGCTTCTGTTAGATGCTTGTGTAGCATCTTTACATTTCACAAGTGAGGTGTGTATTTGAAACACCTGCTGTATGATCTTACTTGAAATGCTTAGCCTCTGAGAAAGCCTTCATACACCACACACACCTAACACTTCATCTCTCAGCAGAACTTTTAACAGAGAAGCACAGTGCGTGAAGGAGGAAATCTGGAGTGTGTTCATATAGTTTCAGATATAGGCTGGAGCGATGGGCAGAGGCCAATGGGATGAGGTTTAGCAAAGCCAAGTCCCAGGTCCTGCACTTTGATCACAACAAAATCCATCAGCTACAGGCCTGGGGAACAGTAGCTGGAAGTCTGCCTGGTGGAAAATGACCTGGTGGTGTTTGTTGACAGCCAGCTGAACAGGAGCCAGCAGTGTGCCCAGGTGGCCAAGAAGGCCAACGGCATCCTGGCCTGGATCAGGAATGGTGTAACCAGCAGGAGTAGGGTGGTGATGGTGACCCTGTACTCTGCACTTGTGAGATCTTGAGTATTGTGTCCAGTTTTGGGTGCCACAATACAAGAAGGACATTGAGATGCTGGAGTGGGTCTAGAGAAGGGCAACAAGGCTGGTGAGAACTCCGGAAAGCAGGCCCTATGAAAAGCAGCTAAGGGAACTGGGGTTATTTAGTTTAGAGAAGAGGAGACTGAGAGGAGGTGAGGCCTTCTTGTTTTCTGCAGCTACCTCAAAGGAGGCTGTGGCAAGGCTGGTGCTGGTCTCCTCTCCCAAATTATTAATGATAGTACAAGAGGAAATGCCCTCAAATTGGATCAGAGAAGGATTAGATTGGATCTTAGGAAGAAGCTCTTTCCTAAGAGAGTGCTTGTGCAGTGGAATAGGTTGCCCAGAGAGGTAGTGGAGTCCTCATCCCTGAAGGTGTTTAAAAAAGGAGTAGCTAGAACACTTGAGGCCATGGTCTAGGGGTTAGAGAGATGCTGGGATGAGGGCTGGACTTGATCATGGAGGTCCTTTCCAGCCATAATGATGCTATGATTCCACACTATACATACAGATGCATAGATAAAGATATGAAGATACAGATCTAGGTAGAGACATACTGTGCAAATATACTCATGATGCGTTTCCAAGGGCAATATATCTTTTAAAAGAAGTCTCTGGTCAATAACGAAAACCAGAACTCCAATCAATGCATAATTCAGCCTTAACTCAAAGCCAGTGACTTCATATTAAACTTTTATAAAGAAAAAAGCCAAACAGCAATTACAGAGAAATCTTTGAGAGCACAAGACCCAAATCCACAGGTAATGTGTCTGTGAATAGTCACCTTAGTGCAGAAAATATACCCCAATTAAAACTGCTTTTCAGCAAGCTCCTCAGCTGCTGCCTTCTTCCACATCGACTAGGATGCAGGGAGTTTACCCCCAGTCACTCATATCAGATAACAAGCTGGCAGAGTCAGGGTTAAATCAAAAGATTTTTCTTATTCCAGCTATTTTTTTTTCCACCACAGTGTCAATACTTTCACTCCAAGAACTGAAACCATAAATTCAGTTCTGGAAGAGAAGCACAGTGCATCTGCAGTGCAGGCTCAGACAGACTTCAGACAGGGGTAAATGACCAGAAACGGATGCAAATCCTCCAACTGAACAAGCCAAGGCATTTCACTGTGACCAGCCAAGGCAGAACAAAGTGATCACTGTATGACCAAGACTATAGAACATTGCTTCATTCCTGTTTGTGTAGAGGTAGTCATTTGTCTAAAACCACTGCCTCAAATATTTCTGAAGCCCAGTGACCTCACCTAGCCAGCTGGAGTGAGTCTGTGGAAAGCTCTCTCACAATTCTTCTGACAGACTTCCAAAAACAAATTGCATTGGAATGAAAGAAGGGAACACCAAGCCTTCTCCTTTTTTTTCTGCACCTGACTCTGCTCCCCTTTATTTCCTATCAATACCTTTTCAAACGCCAGTCACTCCTCCACTGCAGGAATCATTGTGCTAATGCACAACATCTAACAAAGGCAAAGCCAGCAGTACAGCAGTAAACCAACCAACTTCCCACCTGCGGGATCCAGACACTATCATCTACTGTCTACCTTTTTGTGCCCTGGCTTGTTTACAGCCCCACCTTTGAGGCCAGTGAGCCAAAGGCAACATCTTCAGAGCAGCGCTGCTGCATGGTCACAGTCACTCTTCTGTTACAGCTGAGATGAGGCACAGTGCTATCATCAGAGCTCAAAGGCCCACAGAATCACCCTGGAAGTCTTTTGCATGAGCCTCACACCCAGTGTCTTGGGACCACAAACAAACTTGCACTGAAGTCAAAGTTGTAGGAATTTAAACTGGTTATTTCTGTTGAAGCTCATACAGGCATTTTCCAGTCAAAACATCTCACACCAGGATGTCCCTGTGTGGCGAGGCCTTTCCTAATTTTTTTCTCAATAAAACGAAGAGGTGAAAATACCTTCTCCTAGATGTTTTTATTTCAGCATAACAGGATTGTTTAATTTGACCTGAAATAAGTACGCATTAAGCATTAAATGTGCCCTCATGTATGAATAAAAAGAGAGATGGGGGATAAAGACTTGACCATGTGTAAGAAGCTGAGGACAGGATAGATGGAGACAAGCAATTTGGACAACGTGGTCAGCACAGCGAGATAAATAATCCCTCCCATTTGTACACAGGAATGTCCCCAGCTAACCTAGGAACAGGGAAACAGAAATCTGCACAGATGCATTTGCTGTCCACAGCTGGGAGAGGATTGCAATGGCTTGAGAATAAAGCAATAGGAAGCCCAGGAAGCCCAGTCCTGGCTCACACCATTTTTTAAGAGAAAGAGACCAAGGCATGAAGAGTGATGCCGAGTGCAACTGCATGCAGAACAAGGGCAGGAACAGAGCTAGAAAACTAGGTAGAAAGTCGGAAAGTAAGCTGGGGGACAGGAAATCTCAAACAATGGCCAGAAGCTCAGCTGTTAACACGAGGAGCTGTTAAAAAGTCATCCCTCCTTAAATGCAGACACCAGTCATCCAGTCCTCTTGAGAGTGGGTGCAGCTCAAACAGTTGGTTGACTCACCCGAAGGGTGTGTGGCCATTCAGCAAGATAGAAAAGACTGGAGAGCTGGGCAAAGAGGAACCTCATGAGGTTCAGCAAGAGCCAGTGCAGGGTCATGCACTCAGGAAGGAGCAAAACGCACCAGTACATGTGAGGAGAGCCTCTAGAGAGTGGCTCTGTGGAGAAGGACCTTGGAGTCCTGGTGGACAAGAAGTTCTCCATGGGACAGCAATGGGCCCTTGTGGCCAAGAAGGTCAAGGGTACCCTGGGCTGCATTAAGAAGAGTGTGTCCAGCAATTGAGGGACGTTTTCCTCCCCCTCTACTCTTCCCTAGGGAGACCTAACCTGAATTATTGCATCTGGTTCTGGGCTCCCCAGTTCAAGAAGGACAGAGATCTACTGGAGAGAGACCAATAGAGGGCTATGAGGATGACGAAGACACTGGAACAGCTGCCTTACAAGGAAAGGCTGAGATATCTGGGGCTGTTTAGCCTGGAGAGGAGAAGACTGAGTGGAGATCTCATAATAAATAAATGAGGGTTGGGTGTCAGGAAGGCAGGGAGAACCTCTTTACACTTGTGTTCTGGATAGGACAAGAGACAGTGGATCTCAGCTCAAGCACAAGACATTTCAGCTCAACATGAGGAAGACCTTCTTTACTGGAAGGGTGACAAAGCCATAGAACAGGCTCCCCAGGGAAGTTTTACAGTCTCCTTCTGTGGAGCCCTGTCTGGATGCATTTTTGAGTGATGTGCCTTAGTTTTGGTCCTGCTCTGGCAGGGAGGTTGGACTTGATGATCTTTGGAGGTCCCTTCCAACCCCTGAGAGTCTGTGTTTCTGTTACCTGATGTAACTGCACTCAGCATGGGCAATTCATGAGTAACTCTGAGTCTAGAAACATTTAACAAAGAAGAAAGTAACAGATTTTCCAGTTTTTCTTCTTAATTATTATTTTTGAAAGAGGGATGTGGAGGGGGTGGTGACAGATTTGTTAGACACACAGAGCTGTCAACAGAAACAAATCCAGGGAGTTACACACACGGGGTTTAAGGGCACGTGAATGGAGACAGCTGATTTGGCAGCTATGCTACAATGAAAATTCTCATTCTTGGAGTAGAGACACATGCTCCTGGTGCAGTAACTCTCTGAAAAGCCAGTTACCCCAGTGCCCAGTCTGATCCTGATGAGGATATGCCTCAGTAATGGACCGGCTTGATGATAACTGTCTGCAAAACCTCTCTGGAACAGTGAACCCCCAGCAGCAAAAACAATCAAAAAGCAGGCAGGAGCAAGGCTAATCCATTTAAGTGAAACGAAAACAGCCTCATTATTAACAATAATAATAAAAAATGGGCTTAACTAGTGATGCTAGAAATTATCTGTGTTGGTGAAGCAAAGCATAGACCATGCAGCTACTGAGTGTAACAAGATCTGTGCAGAAGGCGAGGAGGAAAGAATATGACCTGAGGAAACTTGGAAAAAGGAAATCCAAGAATCCCAGAATGCTAGCAATTGGAAGGGACCTTGAAAAATCATCCAGTCCAAACCCCCTGCCACACCAGGATCCCCATAGATCCAGTCACACAAAGGAGGAGACTCCACAATCCCCCTGGGTAGCCCCTTCCAGGGCTCTGGCACCCTCACCAGGAAGAAGTTTCTTCTCATCTTGATGTGGCACCTCCTCTGTTCCAGCTGACACCCACTGCCCCTTGTCCTATCATTGGGTGCCACTGAGCAGAGCCTGGCTCCTTCCTCCTGACACCCCTATTTCCATATGGATCAACATTCACAGGGTCACCCCTCAGGCTCCTTTTTTTCAAGCCCAAGAGACCCATCTCCTTTAGTCTTTTCTCATCAGGGAGATGATCCACTCCATCATCTTTGTGCCTCTGTGATGGGCTCTCTCAAGCAGCTCTGTGTCTTTCTGGAACTGAGGGGCCACAGAACTGGACACAAGATTCCAGATGTGGTATCACCAGGGCAGAGTAGAGGAGGAAGAGGACCTTTCTCCATCTCCTGACCACCCCCCTTCTAACCTACCCCAGGATGCCATTGGCCTTCTTGGCCACAAAGGCCCATTGCTGGCTTATGGTCATCCTGCTGGCCACCAGGACCCCCAGGTCCCTTCCTCCTACGCTGCTCTCCAAAGTGCACAATCAGCTCTTGTAGGCTCTCACAGCTTTTAATTGGCTTTACACCATCAATTCAGGAATCAAAGACTTTCAAGCATCAGACATTTGCATCTGCTCCATCTTCATCACAGCCAGAAACAGCCCTGTGATTAAAAGAATGGAGAAATAAGGAGCTTACAAATTCACTTTTCCCAGCAGATAACAATGACTCACTGCACCAAGGTATTGATCCACAGGTCTGGCCTCTGCCGATAAATTCATGCCACAAGGGTTAATTTAACTCCCCAGCTGGTGCTGCCTCAGATGCTTTGGAGAGAACAGTTATCAATTACAGAGCCCTCCAAAGGCAGAAAGCAGGAGACCATTTTTTCAGAGCATTTCCTTTATTGCCCATCCTCATGCAACAGGATCTGCTTTGCTGCTTCCAAGTCTTTTGTTTTCTTCCTGAAATTATGTTGCAGATATCTACCCAAGCACAAACAGTCCACAGGACACTGTAAATGAGAGTTACAGAAATGAAAAAAGGTAAATAAGAGCGTGCTTCCAAAGCAGCCGGCTGTGACACACAGCACACCCGCACGCAGGGACCCAAGAAAGGAATCTCACAGAATCACAGAATTATGAGGCTGGAAAGCCCTCTGAGCTCATCCAGCCCAGCCCATGAACTAACATCACCACAGCAGCCAGAACAGGGCACTAAGGGCCACAGCCAGTCTGTCCTTAAACACCTGAGGGATGAGGACTCTGCCACTGCCTTGGGCAGTGCATTCCAATGTCTAAGTCACTGTGCCTTCAGTTATTTCTGCAGCTCAGGAAATCCTTCTCTTCCTACCTCCCTGTACCTCAGGTAAGACCTCCTTCTTAAAAACAGCAAATTCAAAAAGAATTGCCAGATACCTGTCTTTTCAATGAGTATTTTTGGCTGTTGAGATGTTAAAGCAGGAAGCATGAAATTCTGCTTTATAAACTCGTTGAAAGAGATGCTGTTAGCCCTGCCCGCAGCCCAGACACAAGCTTAGCTCAGAGAATGAAAACTCCCATCTTCCTGAGTCAGCAAGAGATTGTCTAGCCGCCTTCTCTACCTCTGACAGCAGTCAATAAATACCAGTAAGTTTAAATGAAGGTGCAAAAACCACACTGGAGAAGGCTATTACAGAATATTCTGCACACAGAAGAAATCCTCCCATTCCTATTACTCTTTATTTTCAAATGTTGTGCAGTTTTCTTAAGGAGATGAAATTCTTTCTTTACAACCAGCTACAATTATTTAATGAACTCAGGCATGAACTAACCATGTTTGCTTGAAAGTGGAAACAGGACTTCTGTCTGATCAAGAGTGACTTACAGCTCTCCAGACTCTGCTGAGCTCAAGTGACTTGTTTCACTCGGGGTGTATCTGCAATTAGGGAAGTGAAGCCAAATTAAGAAGAGGTGAGAGTGTAAGGTGCATTAAGTACAGAACCCCTGTACAGATATTTTCAGGCGGATGTAAAAGGTGTCTGATCAAACCAATGAGAACTCAAAGCAGTGCTGGAGTGATTTAGTGAGCTCTAATCACAGACTCCCTGAATTATTCAGGCAGGAAAAACACCCTGAGTTCATCCAGCCCAGCCCAGGACCTAACATCACCACAGCCACCAGACCAGGGCACTAAGGGCCACAGCCAGGCTGTCCTTCAACACCTCCAGGGATGGAGACTCCACCAGTGCCCTGGGCAGTCCATTACAGGATCTGATCCCTAACATCCAACCTAACCCTCCCCTGGTGCAGCTTCAGGCCCTGGCCTCTCATCCTGGTGCCAGTTTCCTGGGAGAAGAGCCTGACTGTCACCTGACTACAACCTCCCTTCAGGGAGCTGTAGAAAGGGAGAAGGTCCCACCTGAGTCTCCTCTTCTCCAGGCTAAACTGAAAATAATAACATTTAATAACATTTGTTATTCAATTATTTGTTATTAAAGAATAATTTAATAACATTTGTTTCACTTAGCTGAGCATTTCTGTGTAGAAAAGCCTGTAAAAACTGTATGTGATGACTAAAGCTCTTCAAGTCACCCATGCCCTTGTGACTCTCCTGGACTCGGTGTGTGAACAATTGCAGGAAAAGCCTAATCCATCTTTGCATCTGTTTTGACAAGCTGTGACACAGCCACGAGGAGAAAGCACAGTTTATTGTTGGTTCCTGCACAGCTTAAGGATGAGTTTACATAACCCATCACCACAGAGACAAGGAGAACACCTCTGACCAGAAATACCCTGACAGAAAACCCAAAGGTAATGAGAGTCCATACCAAAAGGAAAACCCAGCTGAATCTATCATAGGAAATATTCATTAAACTTACAGTCAACATCATTAGCCGGGTTAGATCCATTGTCTGCAGCAGCCTGTCAAGGGAGAGTCCTGTCAAGGGAGAGTCCTGTCAAGAGAGATGGCACAATTCTATCCACCCAGGGGGTCCCTGCAAGCAACCTCCTTTTTATACTGTGCTGCTGCTTCAGCAACCTCCCCCTTGAAGCAAAACACCTGTGATTATCCAATTCAGACTCTCTCTCTCAAAGTTGCCTCCCTCTGGGAAAGCAAGCCAGGGGAGTATTTTTCTCTATGCTCCCCCATGAGTATCTGGACATTGGCAGTCTCTCACA
>VZRI01012269.1:24692-35069 GCA_013397515.1 Upupa epops | reverse complement strand
TCTGACCAGAAATACCCTGACAGAAAACCCAAAGGTAATGAGAGTCCATACCAAAAGGAAAACCCAGCTGAATCTATCATAGGAAATATTCATTAAACTTACAGTCAACATCATTAGCCGGGTTAGATCCATTGTCTGCAGCAGCCTGTCAAGGGAGAGTCCTGTCAAGGGAGAGTCCTGTCAAGAGAGATGGCACAATTCTATCCACCCAGGGGGTCCCTGCAAGCAACCTCCTTTTTATACTGTGCTGCTGCTTCAGCAACCTCCCCCTTGAAGCAAAACACCTGTGATTATCCAATTCAGACTCTCTCTCTCAAAAAAGAGAGAGAGAAAGCAAGCCAGGGGAGTATTTTTCTCCATGCTCCCCCATGAGTATCTGGACATTGGCAGTCTCTCACATGAAAAGGGAATCATTCGTGTGTCAACCTCAGTTCTCAGCATTTCAGCATCTCATTTGATCAGACCTTACACAGGCACTTGCTCAGGCTTATTTGTGAGCAGCACACAGAAAGAGGAGATACATTCCTCAGCCTGAGGTTTTGGCAACCTTCTGCATACAAGCATGTGTAAAAGGCAGTGTAACAGCCTTTCATTTAATCTCTTCTTTTTCCAGAATGCTTTCAGAAACCAAAGTAGGCCATTTGTGCATTCCATGATTATAATTTTATTGACGAAAGAAGATATAATAGTTATATCTAATGTATCCCGAAGGGTTGATAATTGGATGTAGATTGTATTCTGGGCATGGGAGATCTGACTTAAATGCCTCTAAATCTTTGAAATAGACTGGAATGCGATGGGCTGGAAGGTAGAGGCAGGCAAATGATAGATCAGGTATGAATATGCCCTTTTATTCCATCATTTTCAGCAAAATGTAACGGTCACATTTATCCGCTGCCCCACTACAGCCTCCATGCAGAAGAGTATTGAAAACAGACAGAGGGAATGATGACAGAATGTTTGGGCTCTGCAATTTCTACCAGTAGATTTCTGATACAAGCCAGGATGCCATTGGCCTTCTGGGCCACTTGGGCACACTACTGGCTTCTGTTCAACCAGCTGTTGTGCTTCATTGTCCAAAACATTCCTGTTTATATAATTGATACTGACAGACTTAATGGTGGTTGCTAGTGCACAGGTTTGTTCTTCTGTACAGTACATCAGTCAGTGACTTTCAGCCTTTCCCAACTGACAGAGCCCTGAAGTCATTTTCTGATACACAGAATTGAGTCCAACCTCCCTGCTCAAGAATGACCACAGAACTTAGAGCAGGTCACAAAGGAACACATCCAGATGGGTCTTGAGAGTCCAGAGAAGGAGACTGTATAACCTCCCTGGGCAGCCCCTTCCAGGGCTCTGTCACTCTTACAGCAAAGAAGTTCTTCCTCACGTTGAGGTGGAACTTCCTGTGCCCCAGCTCACACACAGTATCCCATATCCTACCACAGGATGCAAGTGAAAAGAGATTGTCTCTTTCTCCTTGACATCCAGCCCTCATGGATTTATAGACAGTGGCTAAGTCCCCTCATAACCTTCTCCTCTCCAAGTCTCTCAATCTTTCATCATAAAGCAAGTGCTCAAGTCCCCTAATCATCCTCATGGCTTTCCATTGAACTCTCAATCAGCTATGTCCCACTTGAACTGGGGAGGTCAGAACTGGACACAATGCTCCAGATGTGGCCTCACTAGGGCAAAGTGGAGAGGGAGGAGAATCTCCTTCAGTCTGCCAGACCAAACAGTTCCATCGGCCTTCTTGGCCATAAGAGCACATTCCTGTCCCATGCAGAACTTGTTGCCAACAAGAACTCCAAGGTCCCTCTCCACAGAGGTGCTCTCACAAACAAGCCTAAGCCTGCAGACAGCTAATTCTTCTTAACTGCTGCTAACAGGCCCCTCTGCCCCCTGAAGTGGTACATAGGACCCCCAAGAGCTGAGGTCTGGATGAAGCATCATCTCTGCTTGCAGGAACTGAACACCCCACACACATAAGAGCAGCATTGGAAAGCTACTGCCACTTATAGTTAACCACCAGCTTTATTCACCCAGACCCCAGTTACAAGAGGAAGAAGACAACTGACTCATACAATAAGTGAAGGTGAGCCAAAGCATTGTCCTAGTTAGTAAACACCCACTCTTATTATCAAAGCCACTGTCAACAATAATACCAGAGAAAGAGAGCAGAGGTTACTCTGTAAAAGCTCTATGATGACCAATGAAGACCTACCATTGCGGTCCCTGCCAGCCTGTCACATAAAATTAGTGAGGCTGGAAAAGGCCTCTAAGATCAAGTCCAGCCCATGACCTAACATCATCACAGTCCATACAGAACAGGTCCAAGCTCCACTGGAGGGAATACGCTCAGGCTGCCTGAGGGGTAATACAGTAATCTCTCCTGTCTCAAAACCTCTAACTGAGGAAAAAGCAACTCTAGGGCGGCTCAGGCATTCAAGAGCAACAAGACCACATGAGAACAAGAGTAGGAGCAGGAAGCACACGAAGTATGCCTGGAGTCTCAACTGTGGCTCTCAATCAGTGCTGCTGAAGATAAAGTGATAGGAAATAAAAGCCACCAAAGAGCCCAATTTGCTCTCAAGGATGCAACTGTCGTAAGAAGGAAATCCACATGAAGTACAGAGATGATCAAATTTGCTTCCAAGCAACTTCAGGCACAATGTCTACCCAGACCTAACTCATTTAGCAATTTTACTCCAAGACACTGAAGAAGAAGAGGCAATTCTTAACTATCAGGCATCAGGCATAAGAGATTGTTTTAAAGGAAATAAAAACCAAACGGGAAAGCAAGAGGGATTCAGGAGAGCACAGGACTGATGAAGAATCTTGCTTGCTTAGCCTTCACCTTTGATTTTCTCTTATGAAGCCTCCCAGGCAGACTATGTGCTGTAGGTACCACATACCCAGTGTACCAGCTACACACAAAAGCACAAGGTTGAGGAGATACATTTGAAGAGGAACAACAAACCAGGAAGGCTGCCCAAAACCTTCCACTGCAGCAAGCTGGTGCTTCCCAGCACTTACCCAAACCCGATGATTTTCAGTGCCAATGGAAGAAAGATCTAGTGATCTTCTGCAAGCAGCACTCGCCTACCTGATTGCTACTGTTCCTTCAGGCTTTGTCTTTCACACACCACCCCATATTTCACCTTTCAGAACGGAGGAGGAATCCCATTAGCCTGTAGACACAGTCTAAGCAATAAGGGAATGGTAGACTGGATTTCTGGGCAGCAAAGTTGTTCTATGACAAGGTCTGCACTATGTGATAGTGTAGATTAAGGAGGAATCTGGCCCTCTCGGCTCTTCAGTGTGTATGCAGCTGCCATTAGCATTAATGTGAGCTGCGTGCAGGCACTGAGAGGCTGCCAAACTGAGTGACAAAGAGCAGCTTTTCATTCAGCACACATGAGCAAGAAAAGGGGCACAGAAACATTCCACCATCTACTGCGAGCACCTGACAACTATTTAAGCATTGAGGCCAATCTAGAAGTTTTATATAACACCATGACTTTGAAAACGTCGACTATACTACTTGCTCTACATCTTTGCAGCACATTTCTGCATGGAGAGGATACTTCTGAAAAGATGATAAATATGCATGATAATACACACAAGGTATAAAAAAAAAGTCTTGAATTATAGCTTTTTGGGTTTGTTTGGGGGTTTTTTTTGAGAGATAGATACATTGTCCAGCACATAAATCCTTAGAAGCCTGAGCAGACTGATGCCAAGCCAAGTTCTCCTACAACTAATAAAAATGTTCCCTTCTCTCCTCCAAACAAGCATTCAGTTTTTGCCCTACACATGAATCAGAGAATCACAGAATTATTGAGGCTGGAAAAGCTCTCTGAGCTCATCCAGCCCAGGACCTAATATCATAGCCAGTCTGTCCTTCAACACCTCCAGGGATGGGGACTCCACCACTGCCTTGGGCAGTCCAGTCCAGTGTCTGATCCCCCTTTCCAGAAGGAAGGGCTTCCTAACATCCAACCTAACCTCCCCCTGATGCAGCTTCAGGCCCTGCCCTCTCATCCTCAGGCTAGCTGCCTGGGAAAAGTTCCTGACCTCCACCTGACTACAACCTCCCTTCAGAGAGTTGTAGAGAAGGATAAGGTCCCTCCTGAGACTCCTCCAGGCTGAAGAACCCCAGCTCCCTTAGCCTCTCCTCATCAGACTTCCCCTCCAGTCCCTTCCCCAGCCTCATTTCCACCCCTGTCCCCTGGCCTAGGGCTGGGAGAGAATAAGACCAATTAAAGGAGCCAAATCACAGTGGTTCTGTGCTGTAAAAAGAGCCATTACCACTCCTATCTGCAGGTTTACGATGCACAGACAAATATTTCCTCAAATTACAGTGATAATAATAATAACAACATGGTGCTGCCTAAGATTATTGGCAATGATACAGTTTGCAAAACCCTGGAGAGCTTTGTTAAATATTTACCAAACAAGAATCTTTATTATTTAATGAGACACCTAAGATGAATGGAAATAAAAGCCAGTGGGCATTTTTCTGATGCTTCCAAACATTCATTCCAGTCAAACAATGCCCTTCCATCAGGCACACTGGAAACACTGCTCCATACTGGGATATCCCAGACATTCACAACCACAGAATCATATAAATTATTGAGGCTGGAAAAGCCCTCTGAGCTCATCCAGCCCAGCCCAGGACCTATCATCACCACAGCAGACAGACCCGGCCTCTAAGGGCCACAGCCAGGCTGTCCTTAAACAGTTGCTCCAGGGATGACAACACTTCAGTGGTTGCAAGGCAAGAGCTGTTAATTTTTTCAGCAATTCACAGTGATTTCAAAAGTGGCTACAGTTAATTTAGGCAAATTCTTAATAAATATATTTACCTTCACACCCTCAGTAGATGTTGGGAGGATTAGAGCTGCTATTTGCTCACAGCTTTTGAGTCAGAAATGTTGCATGAAGACAATTATAATATTTTGTTATAATATTTTAATACAATTCTAATGTTCTTTAGCAGCTTATTCATGTCTGTAGCTAGCTGTGCCGATCAGATTATATTTTAGATTATGGTGCCATTTTCCTTTGTTGACGTAGAGCAAGGGGGTCCTTAGAGCCACTCTGGCCCTTCACTATTTTTCGGCTAAGGCCCATCAAACAGACTAATAAGAAAAGCGGGTAACCTGCCAGTATAGATATAGCAAAAGCCACGGTGCTTCGCTTCTTCCACTGGCTGTGCCTTGAGAATTATCTAATAATGATGGCTTGATAATGAAGCAGATGTTCAATGTCACTTAGAATCACAGAATCATAAAGGTTGGAAGAAACAATCAAGTTTAGCCACCAACCCAACCCAACCCTGCCCACTAAACCCCGTTTCCAACTGCCCATCTACATCTTTTTCCAAGCCCTCCAGGGACCGTGACCCCATCCTCTCCCTCAACAGCCTGGTCCAACCCCTGACCACTCTGTCAGGGTAGACATTTTTCCTGACATCCAACCTAACTCTCCTCTGGCACAACTTCAGGCCAATTCCTCACATCCTATGACTGGTGACTCAGGAGAAGAGATTGACCTCCACCTCTGTAGAACCTCCCTTCATGTAGCTGTAAAGAGCAATAAGGTCTCTACTCAACCTTTCCTCAACTAAACAATCCCAGCTCCCTCAGCCACTCCTCATCATACCTGTCTTCCCAGCCCTTCTCCAGCATTGCTGCTCTTGTCTGGACCCACTCCAGCCCCCCCACTGTCCTTCTTGTATTTACGTGCCCAAAACTGAACCTTGAGGCCTCACTAGTGGCCAGTACAGGAAGACAATCACTTCTGTAGTCCTGCTGGCCAATTGATGGCTGCTTTATGCACAAACAGTCCCAGAAGAAAACTTCTACCCTTGTTTACTCCAAATGCTCCAACAAGTAAACTAGATGGCAGACCGCAAAGCAACCTGACCTTTTACTGCACACCTCCTGGAAGTGAGAGGAGCTCACAAGTTCTTGCCATACATTTTCTCTACTCATTCCTCTCTCAAACAGAATTGGGAGGCTCACTTCTGATGGAGCCTGGAAACCACCTACCAGTACTGTAATAACAGGAAGGAAACAGAGAAAAAAGATGCTTGGACAGGTCTGCACTGGGTACCGCAGCATACAGTGTCAAACATCATATTCTCACTATCGTGACTATCTCCTTGACTGAAACAATCTAATCAGGAGAGGAAAGGTTTGTGAGAAAGACATTGGCAGCAAAATTACATGAGGTTTATGCCTTTGGAGAAGATGGGTTCAGTGCTGCTGGCTTATTAAGCCAATAATGCTGCTCTTGTATTAGCTGCCCAGGGTCTCATCCTTCCACCTGCAAAGTTTCTGGCCATGGATCCAGGGTGATGCAGAATCTCTCACTGTAGACAGGCCACTGAGAGTTTGAAGCAGCATCCCACCAGTAGCCTGTACATGCTGAACTGACCTTGCACAGCCTATGTTGTTCAGTGTCCAACTCTTTATGGCTGTAAAAGTTCTAACCAATGTGCACAAAAGAGACCAGGGAAGATCAAGAGGACAAACTTCTCTTTTATCCAGTCTTTCTTACCCTATCCTCCTTACTAGGCTCTGAAACACATACACTTGCTGCTATATAAGAGAGAAAGGCCAATCTGTGATATGTAAAAATGATAAGGCACTTAATCTTGTGTTGGATAGAAATCCCTGAAGATCATGTAGGTGGGATTCAAATCAAACCTCTCTGCTTGTGTCATCTTTAACAAAATCCAACTGCCAATGCTTTAACACAACAGAGAAAACACTTCAGCATTTCTGAGGCAGGCTGAGTGTGATAGATCTTCTGTTCCAACTCTACACCTCTCCTCTCTGTCACACTAGAAATGCAAGAGGGAGGCTGCAGGGTATTTGTTTCCAGCCATCAATAAGTAGATGCAGTCTGCTTCAATTCCTCTAAAAAAATCAGCCACAAAAGATTACAAGCAGTAATCATTTGATGCTGCTGTGACAGGTCCAAGAGAGGAACTGAATACAGCTCAGATAAAGTCTTTCTCTTTCAGCAAGGCTTTTACTGATGCAGAGAATCAAAGGCACCAACATCTGCAAGTACACTGGTCCAGCACTGGACTAGGTTTTCAATGAGGCTGCAGAGCACTCCTCACTAGCCATGCTTTCCTGGTTATAAGACCACAGACTCTCAGGAAAACCAGCACTGCTGGTTTCCAGGTGTCCTTCTAATCCACCAAGACTACAAGAATATTCTGCACCATCACTGCTGCAACCCAATGCATGGTTTGAGATGCCTTGCTTTTGCAGACAGTTTTAGTCCCAGGCCAAATGGTGTGGCCAAGATTTACATTCACTCTCCCCAAAGCAGAGCTCTGAACTGCATTTTTCTTCTCTTAAATCAGTGTCAAACCATTAATAGGGCAATGCATAGCAGTCAGGAAGTTAAAGGGTGGAGGTATTGATGTTTGTGAAATGGAAACCATTTATCCTGTAAATACTGTAACAGTTGACGGCTCATCTCATTATGATTTACTTATTTCAAACAGAATCACAGAATCACAGAATTGTTCAGGCTGGAAAAGCCCTCTGAGCTCATCCAGCCCAGCCCAGGACCTACCATCACCACAGTGGCCAGACCAGGGCACTAAGGGCCACAGCCAGGCTGTCCTTAAACACCTCCAGGTGTTGACTCCCCTACTGCCCTGGGCAGTCCATTCCAGGCTCTGATCCCCCTTTCCAGGAGGAAGGGCTTCCGAATACCTAATCTAACCCTCCTCTAAAAGCTTCATGCCCTGGCCTCTCATCCTGGTGGTGGTTGCCTGGGAGAAGAGCCTGACCCCCACCTGACTACAACCTCCCTTCAGGGAGCTGTAGGGAGGGACAAAGTCTCCTCTGAGTCTCCTCCACTCCAGGCTAACACCCCTAACTCCCTAAGCCTCTCCTCATCAGCCTTGCCCTCCAGTCCCTTCCCCAGCCTCATTGCTCCTCTGGACCCTCTCCAGTCCCTCAATCTCTTTCTTGAAGTGAGGGGCCCAGAACTGCCCCCAGTACTTGAGTTGAGGCCTCACCAGGGCCCAGAACAGGGGGAGAATGACATCCCTAGTCCTGTTGGCTGCACTACTGGTGATCCAAGCCAGGATGCCATTGGCCTTCCAGGCCACCTGGGCACCCTGCTGGCTCCTGTTTAGGCAGTTGTCAACCAGTACTGCCCGATCCCTCTTTGCCAGGGTGCTCCAGCCACTCGTCCCCCAGTCTGTAGCTGCAGGAGGTTATTGTGGTCAAAGTGCAGGACTCTGCCCTTGGCCCTGTTAAACCTCATCCCTTTGGCTTCTGTCCAACTCTACTATAAGGTAAGGCTGGCAGCTACAGGCTCTGTCACTCAAAGAGATGGAGGACAGAGCTGCTGCAGGGGTCTGCTGCTGTCGGCCTGGCTGTCAGGGATGAGCTCCAGCTTTCTGTACTTTCATATTTTGTCCCTGCTAACCAGCAGACCTTCCCACAATAATGCACATGCATAAATACGCCTCCAGCTCTGCTCTGCATGCACATGCGGTGATAGACAACAAGCTTGGAGGTGCTGCATGGGCTGGGCTAAACTTTAGGAATCCCATGCAAGGACAGCACACTGATTGCCAGCAGGTCCCTGTTCACTTGGGAAGCACTACATGGAAATACGTAGCTCAGATCATAAGTCACCACAGCAATTTTCACCACACTCTGGCAGGATGAGACCTCTGAAAGTTACGATGTTGCTTATCCTCCTGTCCTTGCCAAACTCCATGATCTTGAGAAAAAAACGATGAAGTAGGAAAAGATGGATTTTTCAGCTAATTAGCAGCACATCCAATAAATATTGAACTAGTCTGTCCACATAGGAACCTGTTAAGTATCTTAAAGCCTCTAGCTTAGTGATTACCAGTCTTCAAACTGTTCCGTTCTATAGAACCTCCCCACTGAATTATCTGAGAAAAAATAGGGACGTAATGCTAATGATTTCCGCACATCCCTGCCAGAGCCTGTATTAGAAGACTGGAGAATGAATGGGAGGGAGGGACAAAGACAGTAAATATTCCACAGTTTGTCTTCTTTCAAGGAGCACAGAATTCATAGCTGGGGTAGTTTGGGTGGAGATGGAGAGTGTTAAGACTTGTTTCCTCTGCCATTTTATCAACCCAACTAGGATACAGATCTGTCTCCTGCCTTCACAGAAAGATGTCTGCAGGGCAACAGCAGAACTGCTGCTTCTCATTCCTTGCAAAGGCTGCTGCAAGTCAGCATGATCTCTATTAGATGCTCTTTCAGCAATAAACCCAGGACTGACTTTCCCTGCACCTGCAAGTCTGCGCTTTCTGACTGTTGTCAGAAACACTTTGTTTTTACATACAACAGCTTGATAAATATCTAGTTACTGGTACTTAAAGGTTTAGGCAAATAACTAATTTTTTAGTTAGATTCTAATTCTGAGCATCCTTGTCACTGTTTGAAAATCACCACATTTTCAACTATTAGTTGTGGTGCTTTTATGCCAAAAAAAGGTTTTATTTTGCAGCTGGAGGTAGCTTTCCTAGCAGACCTCCTGCATCAGTGTCTGGACTCTACAGGGGATTGGTGGACAGAGTCTGTAAAGGGAAGGTACTTCAATCTTCTTTGTCTTCTTCATCATCTTCTTCTTGCTTTTCTCCTGCTTCTCCTTCGGTATGTCTTGAGAGACAGAGAGCTCCCCCCAACCCCCCAGGGTGGTGGTGGTGGGGCAGATGATGGTGCAAGCAATGGCTCCCAGCCTTTCTCCCACCAAAGGGTAGAACACAAAAGAAGCCTCAGCCTGGCTGCAGTTCTGCTGTGAGGGTAGCCATGGCCCTCTTTTGCAGAGAAGAGCAGACCTTTTTGGACCCTAGCCAGCACTAGCTCGCCCCAGCTCCTGGCAGCAAGCTGAAGAGGTGAAACTGCAACCCTCCCTTCTTTCTCTGAGGGCTCAAATGCAGAAAGCCAGCGTCAGCTCATTCCATCTCCTGGCAGTGGGCTGAAGAGAGAGCAACTCCTCTATAGCTGCTTCTATGGCTTTATTGTCTTTGAAGATGCCAAAGGTGAACTCTTAACCTTCTACCTCTCTTGGTGCTTAATCACAGGAGGGAAGAAAGGGAGGCTCTGCATAAGGCCTGTAGAAAGCCATTGGACGAGACCTCGAAAAGCCTATTCACCATAACAGGTATTGCCCCATATGACCAGTGCCATGCTGGCTTTGTCTCCACTGGACTGGCAAAGACCCCATATACTCTGCCCACTGAGAGACTGAGAGAAGCCTCTACCAAGACAGAGAAAGAGAAATCACAGGTATTGATCTCCTAAGCCTTTGGCAAACAGAGAGCCTGGAATTCTGTTGTATCCTCTA
>VZRI01012269.1:0-19507 GCA_013397515.1 Upupa epops | reverse complement strand
GGTTAGCAGATCGAGAGAAGTTCTTCTCCCCCTCTACTCTACACTAGTGAGACTGCATCTGGAGTATTGTGTCCAGTTCTGGGCCCCTCAGTTCAAGGACACAGAGCTGCTAGAGGGTGTCCACCGTAGACCAACAAAGACGATGAAGGAAGTAGAACATCTCCCTTATGAGGACAGGCTGAGGGAGCTGGGTCTTTTTAGTTGGAGGAGGCTGAGGGGTGACCTCATTCATGTCTATAAATATGTGAGGGGTGGGTGTCAGGAGGATGGAGCCAGGCTCTTCTCAAGGTCATCTGGTGATAGAACAAGAGGCAATGGGTGCAAGCTGGAACAGAGGAGGTTTCATATAAATATCAGAAGTAACTTCTTCCCAGTGAGGGTAATGGAGCACTGGAACAGGCTGCCCAGGGGGCTTGTGGAGTCTTCTTCTCTGGAGACATTCAAGAGCCTCCTGGATGTGTTCCTGTGCAACTTGGTCTAGGTGATCCTGTTGTGGCAGGGGGATTGGAGTAGATGATTGATTCTATGATTCAATGATTGCGTGGACCCAATGCTTGAAGGTACCTGACACAACCAGGCCTTCCCTCCACAGTGAGTATTCACTGCCATTTGGTAACTTTAGAGTGGGAGTAGCTCTAGCTGATCCCTCCATTGCAGAAAGAATTGCTCAAAGCTCAGGACATCCCCTTTCACTCTCCTTCCAGCCTTGTTCTTTCACTTCAGGAGACAAGACCTACAGAGACGTCTGGAGACACTATGGGAAACAAAAATACCAACCATTACAATAAAATGTGTGCAGGTTACTTCACAACAGAATGGAATAAAATAATTCTGATGCAAGGCAAAGCAAAGCGAGAGGCACTGATATTAAATCACAGATACACTGCTTTTTATTGTGCTGAGACTCCCCTACCATCAGACCAGCTTGCTTGCTTATTCCCTCCTGCTTCACACCATTCTCTCACTCACTCTTCCAAAACAGTCTTCCCTTACTCATTTGGCTTTTCAACCATGAGAACATGTTTCTGAAAATAAAGGTTCTGCCACTATTCAGAAATTTTAAGTCACAGAATCACAGAAGCACAGAATTATTGAGGCCGGAAAAGCCCTCTGAGCTCATCCAGCCCAGCCCAGGACCTAACACCACAGTGGCCAGTCCAGGGCATTAAGGCCCACAGCCAGTCTGTCCTTCAACACCTCCAGGGATGGGGAGTCCCCCACTGCCCTGGGCAGTCCATTCCAGGATATGATCACCCTTTGCATGAGGAAGGGCTTCCTAACATCCAAACTAAGCCTCCAATCAGGCCCTGACCTCACTGGTGCTGGTTGCTTGGGAGAAGAGCCCAACCCCCTTCTGACTACAATCTTCCTTCAGGGAGTTGTAGAGAGGGAGAAGTTCCCCCCTGAGTCTCTGCCACTCCAGGCTGAACACTCCTAGCTCTCTCAGTCTCTCCTCATCAGCTTTTCCCTCTAGTCCCTTCCCCAGCTTCATTGCTCCTCTGGACCTGCTCCAGCCCCTCAATCTCTTTCTTGAAGTCAAGGGCCCAGCACTGCCCCCAGTACTTGAGGTGAGTCCTCACCAGTGCCCAGTACAGGAGGAAAATGATGACCCTAGCCCTGCTGGCCACACTATTGCTGACCCAAGCCAGGATGCCATTGGCCTTCCAGGCCACCTGGGCTCCCTGTTGGCTCCTGTTCAGCTGGTTGTAAACCAACACACCTAGGTTCCTCTCTACCTTTTTGAGAATGAGCAGCTCTGGCTCTCTCCTCACAGGAAATGAAACAAATGAGTGAAAAGGGAAAAAACAACCTCAGGGAGGCTGTATCCACACTCACAGTGGCAGCTGAGCAAGCAAAGCAGCTTCCACAGTCCTAGGAGTCTATAAACAGATCTTTTGCAGTAGGTAGCTTCTGCCACAGCCAGTCCCCACAACAAGGTCAGCTAGATCAGCAACAGAGGACCTTGTTGGCTTCCATTGCTTCCTCCAGTGCGGAGACCACCTAACAGCTGGCACCTGCTCCTCTGTCAAAAACCACCTCCATTCCTCGCAAGATTGCAAAGCACTTGGTATGTCAGAGTAATAAAATTAAAAAGTATAGGCATCACTGCACCCTGTCTGGTGAGTATGACAAAGGAGTTTGCCATTACTAATAAGAAAAATAATTAAAACCCTTGACAAAGCTTGACAGCTCCCCAACACCAGGCAAAGCACTGTAGGAACAACTGTCCCTATGGGAACTGGCAAGTACAGAGCCCAGGAAAATGAGAACTGTTTCAATTAAAAGGGAACATTTGCTCTAAATAAAAGCTATTTTGAGGAATTAAAGCAAACAAATGTCAGCTCCGTGCAGCGGCGTGTTGGGATGTGATGTGCTTTAATGTGCTGTGACACTTCATAAATTAAAGCTTTTTCTTCTCCCCCAGGGGAAGACTGCAGCCAAACACTTGAACTTGGAAGGTCTGCAGGCTTGACACTTACTAGTCCATGACTCCAGTGTTCCCCTGAGTCCAGACACCTTCAGTCCTGCCCTTTGAGCTGCTCTGTATTGCCCTGGCCTCCAGGACACTGCCACACAAGGAGCTCAGAGCTCACACACAGACCTGCCTGCCATTGTTTTACCTCAGCTGCCAAGCTCCAGACAATGCTCACCAGTCCATGAGGAGAAAACTACTGATCTCACAACCAAAACTCTTGGTCTGAGCCTACACTTATTTTATATCCTAATTATCTGGCCAAACACCTAGTACTGACTCAAGCTGTTTACTGTATATGAAGCTACCAGCTTCACAAGACTAACTGCTATGAAACACCAAAACCCACCTACTTTCAACACCATCCTGCATTAGCTGGCATAACTCAGAGATGAGATGAGAGAGTGGGCAAAAGGAAGATACACTGATCAGCTCTGGCACTGGGAGCTGTACTGCAGACAAGTAATTCTATCCCTGAGCTAAACTGGCTCAACACAAGAGCTAGAACATTCCATGAAGAAAGAACACAATGTTGTGTTCTTTCACCCAAGCACAGGTGCAGAGGAAGACCCCACGGTCACTGTGTTCCTTCGCCACATGCTACTCTTTGAGAAGAACTCCAGAAATAAAGAAGGAAAGAAATGAAAAGATGAGGAAAAGTTGTGAGGAGGAAGACAGTCTAAACAACTTTGCTTGGAAAGAAAACCATAATTAAAATATCCAGCTACTACCCCTTTCTCCAGAGCATTTTACAGACGTCATTTGGAAGGTGCCAATAATGAGCTTAGAGTTGTACAACCCACAGAGATGCCAAGGGAGTTCAACGATTACATGTGAAACCCAGGAGGACAAAGATTGCACAACCAGACTATTTGAGCTCTTCTATCCCTTCTTATTTATCTGGTACAAAGCCCAAAGGAAAAAGTCTTTAGAATGAATTAACTCAAACTCGGAATACAAGGGGGTGTTTGTGAGCGGGACCTGCAGGACAAGACATAGTGCCAACAGGAAGATGTAGCAAAGCTGAGGAAGATGTAGTTACAAATTGCTTTGTAAAGATCCCTGATGCGTAGACAGCTTTTCATGGGAGAGTTGCAGAAGCAGGCAGGGCTTCAGCCGCAGCAGTGCAGGGATACTACAGACTAAAACTGCATCTCTTACTGATGTGCTCAATATACAAGGGGAAATAGAATGTGTCCAAGCTGGTCCCAAGGGTGCAGGTGTGTCCTTACAGTGCAGCCATGGCAAACAACCAGTGTGAATATAATTTCTTCCCTGTGTGATGGGTATAGTGGGTATATATTAAACTCTAGAAGCTGATACCTGGTTGGAAAAGATGCTCAGAAAGCAGCCTCTGTGCTGCAGCATGGCCATGGCAGAGCTTTGCCTGCCATGAGGACATTAGACTTCTGGAATAGGCAGACAGCTTTACAGACAGCACAGTCCAAACAAACCACAGACCTTGGGAAGACATCTTAACGTTTGCCACTCCCTGTGCATCCCTCCTGCCGAGACTACCACCACAGAAATAGGGTTGCACTACCTCTGGTGTCACAGTCTTGCCAGAGCAAGTTAAGAAGTTCAGGGAACACTGCAATGATCTATTACATTTTCCACTTCCTCTCACAAATCCCAGTTTGTGCAGTGCCTTGCCATACAGAAGCACCAGCATGTCTGCTGAAGCACAGCCACATCAGTGAGGGACTGTGCCTGAGCTCAGCATACCTGTCTCACTGGCAGTGTGCAACTGAAGTACAATTGCTTCCAGCTTTGGAGCAAACCCATCTACAGCTACCTGCATGTTTTCATATCATAAGGTGGGGATGTGCTCTTTCAAACCTTCTGGAGAGTGTTCCTCTACAGACCAAATCTGAGGCAAAGGAAAAGCCCAAATCTGCAGAGGCCCAGAAGGTAACTTCTATAGATAGGTCATTGGCATGATGAACAAATGTTTTCTGTCAACATCTACGAGGTGTCTTTCTTTGCTAGCTTAGGACCCAATGCTGCTTCTACAGAGGTCAAGAGCAATGCTCTACCTAAGTGTGGCAGCAGCAAGACTAGCCCTTTCAGCTGGAACTTTTACAACTAGCCATGCAGAGAGGGTCCTCCAAGAAATCTGACTGCATAAACAGAATTACAGAATTATTGAGGCTGGAAAAGCTCTCTGAGCTCACCCAGCCCAGCCCATAACCTAACATCACCCCAGCTGCCAGACCAGGGCACTAAGGGCCACAGCCAGTCTGTCCTTCAACACCTCTAGGGATGGGGACTCCACCACTGCCCTGGGCAGTCCAGTCCAGGCTCTGGTCACCCTTTCCAGGAGTAAGGGCTTCCTAACATGCAACCTAACCCTCATCTGGAAGCTTCAGGCCCTGGCCTCTCATCCTGATGTTGGTTGCCTGGGAATAGAGCCTGACCCCCAGCTGACTACAATCTTCCTTCAGGGAGCTGTAGAGAGGGACAAGGTCCCCCCTGAGTCTCCTCTCCTCCACTCCAGGCTGAAAACCCCCAGCTCTCTCAGCCTCTCCTCATCAGATTTTCCCTCAAGTCCCTTCCCCAGCTTCATTGCTCCTCTGGACCCACTCCAACCCCTCAATCTCTTTCTTGAAGCTAGGGGAATGAGGGGAGGCTTCACTAGTGCCACTGCAGGGGGAGAATTATGTCTCTAGTCCTGCTGGCCACACCATTGCTGATACAAGCCAGGATGCTGTTGGCCTTTGGTGCCACCTGGGCACCCTGCTGGCTCAAACTTTGAGCCTTTGATCTATCTATCATCTAAACTTTAGATTGTAAGGGTCACTTTGCTCCCACTTGTAAGCTCAGAGCACTAGGTGGCTCAGTCAGACTCCCAGAGTTCTCAAGGGAAGATTTTTAAATTTCCAAGCACAGGCAGGATGAAGGCACCAACACTTCATTTTTTAATCAGGGGGTGGTTCTTCAGAGAATTTAACGTCTGCAAAAGCACATCCCTGCCTCTCCATGCACAATCCAGACAACTGAGCAGTCACCACACCAAGACTATGCTGAAGAAAAGACCCTGCCTGCCTAACCTCAATCCAGAATGAATCCAAACCTCTACTTTCCAACTCTCTGCATACGAATGGGGACAGCATGAATACACTGACAGGTCTTTTATTACAGCTAGAGGGTGCAGCAATAATTAAAACCCAAATCTTGTGTAGCTGTGACACTTTCCTGAATTAATACTCTGACTTTGTCTTTTTGCAAGATTAAGTTGTCAAAATGATCTTTTTAAAATCAGTAAGAGCGTACAGCAGCGCGGGTTTCCGAGTGAGGGAAGCTGAAAGAAACTGCACAAGGGATAAAAGACCAGTGAAGTTCTCCATTCTTTGCTCAACTACCGTTTCTGTGTAAAACACAACAGCACAGTGTTGCCTCTGAGAAGTGCGGGGAAATACGAGAGACACGGAAAACTTCCAGTTCACAGCTTCTTGAGCAACAACTCACTTGTACAGGGCCAGCATTTACACTCCCTGCTGCAATCTGACAGCCCTGGCAGTTTGGCCGGGCTGCTGTAGCAGCCCCAGCCCCTGTAGGATTGCTAATTCAATTAGCAGGTGAAACATAACCCACCAGCTCTTTGTTTTAATTAATTTCTCAGTTGATCTCTTGAGCTCTGCTAGGAGCACATCTCTTACCCAGCACCACAGGTAGAACAAGCAACAGGGTGAAGTCCAAAGGGATGTGAATTATTAAATAGTCTGAACAAACCGAGGTTGAAGGGGGAAAATAGCAGAGAGGAGAAAAGTTCTTTTCTAACTAGGTAGTGACAATAGAGTTATTTTAAAACACTCTGAAAGGTCTTTTTGAGGTTGCAACAAATGGTGAAACAGAAAGGTTGCACAGCAAGGGGTCTGGCAGGCTTCTAACATAAGGTAAAGCCCAAGGGCACAAGGAGATCACAAAGGATCTTAGCATGGAATCATCTTAGCTATTCTCCTGGGTCTAGAGAAAGGGGCTTTTCCCAAGAACTTGACAACTTTGCTGCTGCTTCATCATAAATCTGGAGGAAGAATGCAGCAATAAAGCTCATGTCTGTCCTGCCATCAATCACAAATGTGAATGTGAAGTGTGAGCCATGCAGACCTGCGGCTCAGACGGTGCTTCACACAGTCAGCTGCTTCCTTTAGACAAAGGTCTCTGTAAGGTAGAAGTAGTTTTAAATGAACTTAGCCCCATCACACTCAGCAGTTAAGTCTGCATGTGTCGGCTTTGTCTGTAAGCTGCTTTCAACATATTTCTGATTATAACTTCTTCTGGCATCATAGCTCGCTCATCAGTTTAGAAATGGCAGTATCCCAATGCCCGGTCCCAGTACTGCAGGACTAGATTGTATCTCAGGACTGCTGCTGAGGTGCTATGAGCACAGATACCTGCGTCCATCAGGCCACTCTGCTCTGGTCTAGTAGGTGATGATGTAAGGATGCGCCACGTTGCTGCAGATCCCATCATCTACCTCTCACTTTGAAACCACAACCTTGTATCTGCCCGAAATGCATCACTGTTTAAGATTCTCCCTGCTTGTCCCATGCTAATGTCCACTTCCCCCTATTGCCAGGCTCCTGGGGGTTACCAGGCAGCCACTGACTGCTTTCCTTCTCCAGGGATTTCTATTTTCACATAGGTTACTGAGTTGTATGGTCATGCCAGCACCCCACAGTGGGAAGGCAACAGACTAGGGGTGATTGGCTGGAAAGCAGCCCAGCAGAAAGAGGGGCTGGGAGTACTGGTTGACAACTGGCTGAATAGGAGACAGCAAGCTGCCTAAGTGGCACAAAAGGCTAATGGCATCCTGAGTTGGATAAGCAGTAGTTTGGCCACCAGGACTAGAGGTGTCATTCTCCTCCTGTACTGGGCACTGGGTGCAGTTCTGGGCCCCTCACTTCAAGAAAGAGTTTCAGGGGTTGGTCCAGAGGAACAACACGGCTGAGGAAGGGACTGGAGGGAAAGTCTGATGAGAACAGGCTGAGGGAGCTGGGGGTGTTCAGCCTGGAGAAGAGGAGACTCGGGAGAACCTCTCTCTCTCTCTACAACTCCCTGAAGGAACATTGTAGTCAGGTGGGTGTCAGGCTCTTCTCCCAGGCAACCACCACCAGGATGAGAGGGCAGGGCCTGAAGCTGCCAGAGGAGGGGTTAGGTAGGATGTTAGGAAGCTCTTCCTCCTGGAGAGGGTGCTGAGCCTGGACTGGACTGCTCAGGGCAGTGGTGGAGTCCACATCACTGGAGGTGTTGAAGGACAGCCTGGCTGTGGCCCTAAGTGTCCTGCTCTGGCCACTGTGGTGATGCTAGGTTCTGGGCTGGGCTGGATGAGCTCAGAGGGCTTTTCCAGACCAAATAAATCTGTGATTCTCCGATTCTATCTTATTAGGTCAAGCAAATTGCAGCAGTGGGTAGCCCAGATGGGCTGCTCATCACAGAGGAGTAGTTGTGTGCTGCAAACAGCTTTACCTGGGTGTGCAGAGTGTCCCTGCTAAGCTCCCATCAATGCAGAGGACAAGAAAGTATCTCTAATAAGCTCCATTTTCCTGAATTGCTGAGAAGAACAAGATAGAAAATCATTCCTGCAGCACTTCTGGAAAACTTCAAGAGAGGTTATCACTATGGAAACTGCTCCAGGACAGCAGGTGTGGAAAAAGGGAGCAGCACATAGACGTGTGGTGCATGGAATAGGAATTCTTAAGACCTAAAATCAAACTGGCAATGCAGCCTTTTGTGGGTAATATCAACAATTTGCCCTCATTTTTTATATCAACAAAAGCACAGAGAAACGACAATGAAATGAAATCCTGAGGCAGTAAGGGAGAGTAGTATCTACAGAGCCAGACAAAAAGCAAATGTTATATACCAGTATACATTGGAATTTAGAGAAACTCGGGTTTAGAATAGGACTAGGTGTTTTTTCCTCCAACTGAACTAAAGCTGACTGTACAGTGGAGCTTGTCTAAAATAAGTAGGAAAGCAATGAGCTTTCTATTCAGCTTTTGAGGGTAAATTGAAGCCTGAATGGAGGAAGCCTTTAGCAGAAGAATGGAACTGAAGAGCTGTGATTGTACTGCACCAACGGCTGTGCCACAAAAATAAAACCCTACTGAAATGGGGACTGAAATAGGAATTAGTTCAGTGAAGAAAGAAAAATCAGTTATAAAATAAGGTGATAAATGAAAAGGTCTTTGAAACAGACTTTAACCTACAGCTCAACCATGAGCCAACAGCAGTGGTTCTGGGTCAGCTTTAGGACTACACATGACATTTCTTCCTTTGAGCACACAAGCATGTGAGTATATACTTACATTTTAAAATCAAATATATAAAAAGAGTGTGGCTCCATGGGTATGGGCACCTTGATACATCTTCAGATGCATCTTGCAGTAGCAGAGGTTTGAGCTGCATTTAACTGTTCTGCTTGTGCCTGAACAAACATACCCATGGCAAACTGGAGGTCCTATATGAAGACTACATGGGAGTCTCTTCTGGAACCACTCTGTCATTTTGTTGAGCTAAAGATTTTAAGATTAGCAAAATCCCAGAATTATTGAGGCTAGAAAAGCCCTCTGAACTTATCCAGCCCAGCCCAGGACCTTACATCACCACAGCGGCCAGACCAGGGCACTAAGGGCCACAGCCAGTCTGTCAACACCTCCAGGGATGAGGACTCCACTACTGCCCTGGGCAGTCCATGCCAGGCTCTGAGCACTCTCATCAGGAGGAAAGTCTCCCTAACATCCAACCTAACCCTCCCCTGGCAGCTTCAGGCCCTGCCCTCTCATCCTGGTGGTGGCCTGGGATAAAAGCCCGATCCCCACCTGATTACAATTTCCCTTTAGAGAGTTGTAGAGAGGGAGAGGGTGCCCCCTGAGTCTCCTCTTCTCTAGGCTGAACACACCCAGATCCCTCAACCTCTCCTCATCAGACTTTCCTTCTAGCATCTTCCTTAGCCTTGTTGTTCCTCTGGACCCACTCCATCCCCTCACTCTGAGGAACAAGGAGCCCAGAATTGCCCTCAGTACTTGAGGTGAAGCCTCACCAGTGCTCAGTACAGGGGGAGAATGATGTCCATAGTCCTGTTGGCCACACTATTGCTGATCCAAGCCAGGATGCCATTGGCCTTCCAGGCACCTGGGCACCTTGCTGTCTCCTGTTCAACCAGTTGTCCACCAATACTGCCAGATCCCTCTCTGCCAGGTTGCTTTCCAGCCACTTATCCTCCAGTTTGTAGGGGATTATTGTGGCCAAAGGAACACCCTCTTAACTAAGGAATGGGACAGGGAGAATGGGGGGAGTGATGAACTACAACACCTATATGTCATGATGCCTATACATTGAGGTCTTAATTATATTTAGGAAAATAAACACCAGGGCCCTGGGGTAGAATGTCCTTGGCTTGTTCCTCTTCCAGCTACATGAACCCGTGTAATCCCAACATCCCTATCACTGCTTCCAGCACTTGGTGAAACTGAAAGTGATCCAGCAGAGGAAGTCTGTTCCCCACCAGCACAATGGAAGATGTAAAGCTGTTGGGTATCACTGAGTTCCACCACACTGCCAGACAATGTAAATGTAAACAAATATGAACCGTCAGAGCCCTGACTGCGATGTACTTCTGAAATCAATGGTTTGCCTTCCCTGGCCAGAGAAAGACTGCAAAGATAACAGTAAAGGTCTTCCTGGGAAAGCATGAGAGATGAAAACTACTTCTGGTCTGCAAAGTGTTAACCTCAGCACTGGCAATGTGTTTTCATTCAAGTGTTTAAGCTTCTGCTGGAGGGGAATTCTACAAATATACTTGCAGGCTTTACAGATAAACTCTCTACTTGGTTTTATCGCTATTTTAGCTCAAACCCATTGTATCTCAGGGGTTTTTTTAGACACGCTTTAAAGTTTCAGTGCTGTTTTTAAAACAATATAGGCCGCTCCATTCCCCCTTTTCCCAAGACTTGAAACCACAGCTGGAACTTTGGTAGCAGATGTATTTCCAACAAGAGTGCTCAGGAATAAGCAGCTATGAAAAACATTACCCTGCGGCTCAGCACTTCAGATCATCCAGCACAGACCCTCACTGCCTGAATACTTCCCAGGCATTTAACTGATGCTGCATTAGAGAGGCAGCTGTACCCATGTAAATAACGGTGCACAGATCCTGCTTTTTGATTTCTCTTCATACAGGCACACGTAAGTGTCTGAAAATACACGTAAAAATTGTGTGTAGAATCATGGACTGGTTTAGGTGTGTTCCAGGCTCGGAAAACCAGATTTTGGTATCACCTTGCTTTCCTTTTATTCCCCAGAAAAGAAAAAAAAATGTTCTTATTTTAGAGCTTGGGAGAGGTGGATACACACCCCCACACACACACACCCCCAACACCTTGAGGTGGCTCCTTTGCTGCCCAGAGAACCTGGGCGCATCCTGCAGTTAAAGGTCCATTAGGGCGAACAAAGGACAAGGCTCCCGAGACACCCACAGCTGAAAGGAAGGGTTTGGGTTCCGAGAGCAGGTTTGACTTCCAGGTGGGGGTAACTTCGAGGGGGTTATGATAGGTGTGGAGTAGGTGCACGGGCTTTCCTTTGTGCCCCGCACCCCGGCAGAAAGACGCTGCTCTCTTGCGCTCTCCTCGCTTCTCCTCCCCGGAGCTCTGCCGGGCCGCCGGCCACCCCGTTTGCCAGGGCTGGAATGCCGCAAACCCCCCGGAGCCGGGCTGCGGGGCAGCAGGGGTGCGGTGGCAGCGAGCCCTGCTTTTCATGCCAAGCGGGCGGGCGCAGAAAGGAGCTACTAGTGCCGATACCTCCCTGTGTGGAGCGGATATTTACACTGATCCTTGTAAGACTGGAGACGCCAGAGTGGTGAGCTAGCACCGAGATCCCGAGGGAGGGAGATTCCCTGCTGGTGTGTTGCTGTGTGCTCGCCACGCAGCCGGGCCATGCAGCCACCGCCATCCCGATCTACGGGACAGCAGGAGAAGCCGTTGTCACAGCTCGCCGCTGAGAAAGACCCTGGGTCTGCTCGAGGAGTTAGCGGGAGTATGGAGCCCGGAAGGGTATTTGCTGCTCCAGCTTGGCACAACAGTTTGTGCAAGACAAGCTGAAGATTTGTAACTCTGAACCTTTGGCAGAATGTTGGGGGAGTGGGCTTTGAAGTGTCCTAGGGGTGCGCCCCTCTTGTTACTGCTGCACTGTGCTGTGCGTGTCCCCCTCCCCAGCGGACCCGACCTGAAGCCAGAGACGGCTACAGAATGCTCTGCCCATTTCTTTTTCTCAGAATGTCTGTGACGGCACTGTGACGGAGTTTCTGTTTTGTTTGTCACCTGCTTCAGCTTTTTCTGCTTTTTGTGCTTAGATGGAGAGTCCATAAACCCTTTTGTTTCCAGGAACTCTCTTCTCTTGACTTAAATTCAATCCGAGACCCCCTTTCCTAACATGTGACAAGGTGGGAGGGCACCTCAGACATCATCCAGTTCCAACACCCTGCCATGGGCAGTGGCATCTCTCACCAAACCAGGTTGCCCCTAGACTCATCCAACCTGGCCTTGAACACTTTCCAGGGATGGGGCATCCACAGCTTCACTGGGCTACCTGTTCCAGGGCCTCACCACCCTCACAGGGAGGAATTACTTCCTAAAATCTCGTCTAAATCTGCCCTCTTTTAGCTTGAAACCACCCCCCTTGCCCTCTCTCTCCAGCTTTCCTGTAGGACCCCTTCACATACTGGAAGGCTGCTATAAGGTCTGTCACAGCCTTCTGTACTCTAGGCTGAACAGATTCCCTCAGCCTGTCCTCACGGCAGAGGTGCTCTAGCCCTCTGATTATCCCTATGGCCTCCTCTGGACTCTCCAGCAGTTCTAAGTCCTTCTTGTATTGGACAAAACTATTCTGTCCTGTATTGTCAGCAAATATGTTTTGTATTCCCAACACAGACAGTGATAATCTAATACACTCTGAAGTGAATCGATAAGCTCCTTAACAGCTGAGACAGAAACTGCATTTCGGTTTCTTATTTATTTACTTATTTTCAGTTTTCAAACTGCAGGTAACAGAACAATAGGAGTTGGGAGATTTCCTGACAGACATAAACTCTAACACAATCTGGTGAATCCTTAGGACAGGGTGACCTGTAAAGCAGCACTCATCAGCCATTACATTCAGCTTTTGCTAATACAGGGGCTCTCAGAGAGATGTGGAGCAGTCATACAGAAACTGGGTCTTGTACACCTGAGACCCCAGACCTTGCCTGTGAGAAGGCAGTGAATAATTTTCTTCCAAAGGTGTTTCTAGGGACTGGTGACAGCTAAAGATATCGAATCAGAGGTATTGAATTCAAGTGATATGCTCAAGTTTACAGAGTGTCAGTACCAGAGCAGTTCAAGAAGGACAAGTGCGGAGTCCTGCACCAGGGCCAGGGCAACAGGCTGGGGAAATTCCTGCTGGAAAGCAGCCCTGGGCAAAGAGACCAGGAGATTCTAGTAGGTGAAAACCTGGACAGGAGCCACCAGTGTGCAGTTGCTGCCTAGAAAGTCAACTGCATCCTTGGCTGCATCACAAGAAGTGTGGTCAGCAGACTGGGTGAGGAGATTCTGCCCTTCTACTCTGTCCTGCTGAGACCTCACCTGCAGTCCTGTGTCTGGTTCTGGAGTCCCCATCACAAGAAGGATGTGGAGCTTTTGGAGTGGGTCCAGTGGAGCCCACAGGGATGCTCAGAGGGCTGGAACTCCCTCTCTTGTGCAGACAGGGTGAAGGAATTTGGGTTCAGCCTGAAGAAGAGAAGACTCTAGGAGAGGACCTTCTAGTCACCTTCCAGCCCCTGAAAGGGGCTGTCAGAAAGCTGGGAAAGACTCTTCGTAAGGACAGAGAATGACAGGGTAAGAGGTCATGGTTTGAAGCTGGAAAAGGGCTGATTGAGGCTGGACAGGAGGAAAATGTTCTTGAATCTGAGGGTGGCGGACCACCTCTTGAACGCCTATCAGGCCGTTATAGCATCATCTTGTCGTATATAGCAGGTCTTTGCCTTGCAATTTATAAAGCTTGAGCAGCTACCCACCCCTTCGCTATGTCAGCAACAACACCACAATCGGACCGACCTGGGGTCAAACTCGCTTCTGGGGTCAAGTCTGGAGGATGCAAAAAAGATTGTCTCCTTCTTACAAATGGATATCTATGCACAGCTAGCCCTTGCAAGGTGGTCATTGTCATTCTGTGTTACAAGTAGCTCTCCCTGATGGATTTCACTGACAGAAAGTACCTGAGAGAAACTTTAAAATGTGTAGAGAACAATTGAGTGCATCCATCTCTGAAACTATGCTGTTCTTAGTCAGCAGAAGAAACAGATGAGATGCCACCTGAACTACCTCAGGCAACAAAATTGTGACACTCCTGTTCAGATTTTCCCGTCAGCTGCATGGCATGCCTATGAAAATTATTCCTGGAGAAACACGGTTCATAGATCTTATCCAGAACTGCACAGATCTGACGTTTGGCTTTCGCACTTTCTAGTTGCATCTAGTGCCAGACTCATTGCCTCTCTCAGTCTCACGTGTGCTAAGTTTTTTCAGTGCCAACAGCTCCAGCCACATCACCTTCACAGGACAAATTTTTGGGGGCAATGCCCTAAGCAAGGCTCATAACTTACATCTGCAGTACCAGCACACCCTGGCTCCACAGTACAGGTATGCAAGATACACACAAAAGGTTTAACCAAGCTTGCTGTAAACTCTTAAACCCGTATAGGCCAACCTATTGTAATAACATGTCTGAACGCAACACCCCTCATGGTAGCAGAAGGAAGAAGAAGGGGGAGATGAGGGTGCTGAGGCACTGGAACAGGATGTGTTCAAGGCGAGGTCATATGGGGCTCTGGTCAACCTGGTCTGGTGAGAAGTACCACTGCCCATGGTAGAGGGGTTGGAACTAGACAATCTTTAAGGTCCCTTCCAAACCAAACCATTCTGTGATTCTGTGTCTTATCTGCATTAAGGAAAGTGCCTCCATGCCTCAGCAGCCTCCTGCAGAGTCTCTGTAATCTCAGACTAGAGAAAGTTCAGTGAAACGAAGCATTGTCTTGTGTCTTACAACCTTCTGCAGCTTCACTGGAACCAAAAAGAACATATTGCATGGTACCAATGACATGAAAATGCTGGTTTGGGTCTCTTCAATAAAGACATTTTCTTAAGGTCTAATCAACTGCCTCAGAGCAAAATGTTAACTAACCTTCAGCTCCCTGAAGGGAGGTTGTAGTCAGGTGGGTGTCAGGCTCTTCTCCCAGGCAGCTAGTGCCAGGACGAGAGTGCAGGGCCTGAAGCTGCCACAGGAGGGTTAGGTTGGATGTTAGGAAGCCCTTCCTTCTGGAAAGGGTGATCAGAGCCTGGACTGGACTGCCCAGGGCAGTGGTGGAGTCCCTATGTCTGTCTGGAGGTGTTGAAGGACAGCCTGGCTCCTGATCAGTGCCCTGGTCTGGCTGCTGTGGTGAAGTTAGGTCCTGGGCTGGGCTGGATGAGCTTAGAGGTCTGTTTGCAGCCTCAGTTATTCAGAGAGTCTATGACTCCAGCCAGCACAGGCTAATAATAAACACATTTGAAAGAAAAGGAAAGGAACTGGTAAGCAAACAAGGGGAGAGGCAGAGGATGCCCAGATGATAGAAAAATGCATATGGAATGTTACATAAAGGAGAATTAGGCAAGAGGACTGCAAACGACAAATTCTATCACGTAATGATAAAAACAGCACAGAGACAAGCTAATGCAGCTACTGGAGCAACCCTCACCTTCACCAATTCAGCCAAAACAGAGAAAGAGAGGGGAAAGATAAGGTAATGAAGTATTTTTCTCTTCTACCAGCTGCTAAGAATGTTAAAGCTACAGTTGAAAAAGCAGAATGAATTGAACTAAAATTGTTTTAGTTTTGTGCACTGAAACTGAAGATGACCTTAACTCCAGAGCCTTAGAACAAATGACACAATCACAGACTATCAGGGGTTGGAGGGACCCCTGAACATCATCAAGTGCAATCCCCCCTTCCACAGCAGGACCAAAACTAGGGCACATCACTCAGAAATGCTTTGACAGGACTGGAAAGGCTTCACAGGAGACACCATAACCTCTCTGGGGAGCCTGTTCTAGGGCTCTGTCACTCTCACAGTAAAGAAGCTCTTCCTCATGTTGAGCTGGAATGCCCTGTGCTCGAGCTGGAATCCACTGCCCCTCATCCTATCCAGGGCACAGGTGAAAAGAGGCTGTCCCTGCCTTCATGACACACAGCCCCCAGTTCATTAGTTCCATGTATTTTTTCCACAGGACTGTTCTCATTCCAATTAACATACTCCAATAAAATCAATGACATTTGTAATTTGATTAATGGAGATAGATATCTTGTTAAAGGAACCGTATAGGAGGGAAACTGGCTCCAGACCACCTGCTGTCACTGGTTATTTCCCTTGAAAATGGGGAAGGTTTTAAAAACCATTCACAGTGAAGAAGCATAAGGGTAGGTCAGCACAGTCCTAGTGTCTGTCAGGACCCCTTCTCCAAGTACTTTGCTTCAGGCTCTGCTGGTGGTGCTGAAATTCCAGTCCAGTTTATTTCCTCATCTCAAACTAAGTTGATAGCATGAAGAGCTTCTATCAGTGAAGGCACCAACAGTGATCTAAGTGTGCTGCTATCTATTTCTGCTGCTCTCACTATTTTTGGTGACCTGTGAATGATGGTCTTGATGGCTGACACAGTATGAAGTTAGTCTGGATTTTGAAGGCTTTCCTCAGTTCAGAAGCACTGAACAAGAAAACATCCCATGCTCTCTTGATAGGCACCACTAAAGGGCATCTGGATTTGCTGCAGAAAAAGGGCAGAGGACAATGAAACGGCACACTCATTTCTGCTTAAAACCATATTCACTGGCCCTCAAGGTCATTGAAGTCTGTAAGTAAGATTTGGTTTCTAGCTAATAAGAACTAAGATGAATCACAGAATCCTTCCAGCCCTCATCGCAACATCTCCCCAACCCCTAGACCACTGCCTTAAGTACTCTAGCTACTTGGTCTTTGAACACCTCCAGGGGTGGTGACTGTTCCAGTGCTCAGCCACTCACTCAGTAAAGAATTTCTTTCTAAGATGCAATCTAAACTTCCCCTGATGCAACTTGAGGCCATCTCTTCTCATCCAAAGGCAATTTTCCCTTGTCCAAAGCAATGAAATGCAGGAGACAAGCTGTTACTGCACTGCCAGTTGTTGTATCAATTAGCTTAGTTGATAGGAAACACAAAAACATTGATCATTCAAGGAGACTTCTAATAAAAACATGAAGTATGCTTTTGAAAGGATATAGAGTTCTGTTTTGTTCACTAATCACCCATTCACTGGCCTTGGGAAACCAGAAAGCTCCCTGATGTCCCAAATGGGCACAACACTTGAAAGTAGGTGAGATGCTCACTGCTGAGTTCCAGTTCTGCTATGTTCCTTATCGCTCACTGCCAGCTGCAATATAACATCTTTACAAGCAAAGTGTAAAGAGTTCTCTTGTTCTGTTGTCTCACACACGTTTTATCCCCTTGAACATAATCATTACAGAATCACAGAGTGTGTTGGGTTGGAAGGGACCTTCAAAGGTCATCTAGTCCACCCCCCCTTATAACAAGCAGGGGCAACTCTAACTAGACTGGACTTTCCAGAGCCCCATCCAACCTGACCCTGAACAGCTCCAGAGATGGCACTTCCAAATTATCTGCATAAGAAGCAATTTCTGGGAAACAGTGCCTCAGTTCCCCTAAGACTGGTTACCTGACAGCCGACTAGTGCATCTGGAGACTCTCTCTGAGCTAACAGCTTGATGTTCTTCATGCTGACACTGAATCACAGGCATGTCCTGTCCACAGCCTGACACTGAGTAGAGCCAAGGAGCCTGAAACGAGCTCATTTATGATCTCTTGGTGTTGAAGCAGGCACAGACACACACCAAAAGCAAAAGTGCAGAGGACAATTTCAAAGGTCAAACATGCTCTTTTAATCCAGACAGGGTATTATCTAGTGGAAATGGGTTCCTTGGATCTGGGTACCTTTTCTTATCCAACACACGTCACATTGAGTCTACACTGGTATGCAAAACGTGGTGTCAGGAAATGACTGGTGCTTCCTTCCTGAAAATTCCACAAGCCTCTGTCTGCAGTATCAGGAACCGGCAAAGCTGCCACAAGCTGCCTTCCAGTCCTATCCTCCCTGCCTCACCCTTGGGCTGTCCAAGCCAACAAACCTATGTCAGCTCCCTTGTCTGATGGAGCAGAAAGCTGCACAAACGTCTACAACGACAAAAGAGATGAGTGAAGGAACAAACGCTTTGGGGCAGTAAAAAATGACTTCTGTCAGAGGCAAAGCTGACGAAAGACATTATCTTACCAGAGTCAAATCACAGCTACGACATGCAGTGAAGTTTAGGAATTGCTTTATTGGAAAAAGCAGAATTTTTTTGGATTCCTTCTGAAAGTAAATCTTTCCTCATGTAAGAATTGTTCTGGTTCTCTAACCAGAACAGCCACACACATCCACAACTGCACATACATAATTACACCCCTCCAGGCTGAGAGATTTGGGGATTTTCAGCCTGAAGAAGAGAAGACTCCAGGGAGGACTTTCTAGTCACGTCCCGATCCCTGAAAGGGGCTGTCAAAAGGCTGGGGAAGACTGTTCACAAGGACAGGGAACCATAGGGTGAGGGGTCATGGTCTGAAGCTGGAAAAGGGCAGATTGAGGCTGGATAGGAGGAAAAAGTTCTTGAGTCTGAGGGTGAGGGATCCCTGGAACAAGTTGCCCAGAGGTAGTGGAGGCCCCATCCTGGAGCCATCCAAGGTCAGGCTGGATGGGACTCTGGGCAATCTGCTCTACTTAGAGATGGTCCTCCTTGATGTAGGGGATTGGACTGGATGCCCTTTGGAGGTCCATTCCAATCCATCAGTTTCTATGCTTTTGTGATTCTGAGGTGGATCTAACCAGGATGACAGCCCTAGTACAGCAAGCTTCACCTTCTGAGAACTATGAATCTGCTTCACAGTTCACAGAATGACAGATAGGGATTGGAAGGCACCTCGAAAGATCACCCAGTCCAATCCCCCTGCTAGAGCAGGATCACCTAGATCCAGTCACACTGGAACAGTCCAAGCAGCATTTAAACATCTTCAGAGAAGAAGACTCCACAACCTCCCTTGGCAGCCCCTTCCAGCATTCTGGCACTCTCGCCAGGAAGAAGTTTCTTCTCCTACTTATGTGGAACTTCCTCTGTTCCAGGTGACACCCTTTGCTGCTTGTTCTATCATTGGATGGCACTGAGCAGAGCCTGGCTCCTTCCTCGTGACACCTGCCCTTTCCCTCTGTACGAAGTGCTCACTAAACCAAACCCAGATGCAAACAAAACATTGCTCTCCAAAACTCAGCAGCAACAACTGAAACGGCTCCATTTCCCAGAAACTCCAGAGTTTGTGATNAGCTAGTGTTGGCCTGAAGAACTGTTAGAAGTGTGACTTCCCAACACAGCCAAGCAAAGAATAACTTCTGCGTGAAAGACAAATTGACGTCATGCTGGGAACAGTCACTGTCCTGAAAACTAAATTCATGCTGAGGAACAAAACACCTCTTGACTTTTTAAATAAAGACAGTGCTTCCAGATTTCTCCAGCTGGTGCTCCCAGATAGCACAAGCTAGTTATCACTGTGGGCAGAGCTGCTGACTGCAAGGAGAGGCAAGACTGGAGCTCAACTGGCAGCCTACAACATAGAACTACAGAGCCAGAGAATTGTTTGGATGGACGGTACCTCTGGAGGCAACGGTTCAGCCCTCTTCTCAAAGTATAATTGATCTAAGTAGAAGCCAGCTATATGCATACACAAGATTCTACAGAAGATCATCATCATGGTTAGAAAAAGCAGGAGATTTCATTGCAGACCAGCCTGAGCTCTTCTCACTGCAAAACAATAGCTCCTCTCATTTTTCCCAAATGCAGACAGTCTTCCTTTGTGCTTGCTCCTTTCCAAGTGCTTATGAACACTCC
>VZRI01012268.1:0-41350 GCA_013397515.1 Upupa epops | reverse complement strand
GGAGGCTGCAAGGTGACCTTATTACAGCCTTCTCGTAGCTGAAGAGGGCCTACAAAAAAGCTGATGAGGGGCTTTTTTAGGAGATCAGGTAGCAACAGGACTAGGAACAATGGAGCAAAGCTGGAGATAGGTAGATTTAGACTTGATGTAAGGAAGTTCTTCACCGTGAAATTGGTGAGAGCCTGGAATGGGTTGCCCAGGGAGGTGGTTGGGGCCCCGCCCCTGGAGGTGATTAAGGCGAGGCTGGATGAGGTTCTGGGCAGCTTGCTCTAGGGTGGGGTGTCCCTGCCCATGGCAGGAGGGTTGGAACTGGATGATCCAGTGCTCCCTTCCAACTCTGACATATTTTATAAATTCTTCCTAGGGAGGGTGATGGGGCACTGGAGGGGGCTGCCCAGGGGGGTTCTGAAGTCTCCTTTTCTGGAGACATTTGAAACCTGCCTGGACCTGGACTGGATGATCTTTCCAGGTTGCTTCCAGTCCATAATGTTCTGTTTTGTGACTTGGTCTAAGTGTCCTGCTGTGGCAGGGGGATTGGACTAGATGATCTTTTGAGGTCCCTTCCAATCCCTGACGATTCTATGATTCCCCGAAGTCTTGTACAGAACCACATTAACAAAACAGACTAGATGATGATAGGAGTGTGATTTGGGCTGTGTTAACATCATGGACGTTTAGATGGAAACAGGGATCTTGATCCTTACAAATGACTGGATTTAGTTTTACTTTTTATTACTTTGTTTCCAAATAGCAGTTGGATTTTTCTTACAATTATTTAAGTATATCACTGGGTTTTTGAGATTATGTGCTTATATCTGATGATTTATTCAGAGATTGTATTGCTTTGTACTAGTTACAGACTCCTTTGTGAAGTTGAGTCAGTTCTTTGACTAGGTAAGGGGAAAACAATGGGGGAAGCCAGTATAGATGGTACCCCCTCCTTGGGCCTCTTACATCCTCCAATAAAAAAGTGAAACTGGTCAGTGCACTGTTTTAATCCTAGCACAGTCCTCACCTAAAACAACATTAGCCATGCATGTGATTCCCATTTTATTCGCCCTGCTTCAGAAGCATGTCCTCCCAAAATCAAAGAAAACAGCAACTCTGCACTCCTGCTGTGCAGCTGTGAACTTCACATCCTCACGTGAACTTGTGTACAATCCTTTCCAACAGGGTTGGGTTCCAGGTCTGCATGGGCTTCCTGCTTGCGTATTTTGAATTCCTGGCTGCACAGCACACATGGGTTTAGCCAGCACAGTGGGGTGGAGGCACCCTTGGAGGTCCTGATCTGCTGACTTGACATCTAATTGGTGCTCTTGGTGTGGCTGGCAGCTGCTGCCACTTTCTCAGCACCACATACTGTGGTATTCAATCAGTCAGCAGAGAGTGCATGGGAAGGAAATGAGTCTGGGGTGAGACATAGTGATCTTTTCTAGGAAGTCAATGTGTTTCCATCTCCTACAAGCCATGGGTGGCCAAAGCAAACATTGTCATTCCTGTCACTGAAGTGGAGAACAAAGTTTCCTGTATAAGCCCAGACTTACAGCACCCTCATGATAAGGGCTGGAGGTTTCCTAGTGGCTCACTGACTGGTTTATTTCATAATATAGTGCTGGAGACATGCTTAGATAAGCAACATTAAACTGCATGTAGATGGCAACTATCATAAGTCCTTAAATAAGAACCTTAAATTTACATCAAATTTCACTACCTCTCTCCGACCTTTTTAAAGGTTAGCCCATACCTTCTCTTCAAGACTGCCAGCTGCTAACAAAATGGGGTCAAATGAGCTGCTACTACCTTCATCTGCATAAAAAATGGAGTATCACTTTAAAGTCATCACAAAAAATATTTAAATCTACACGTAATTTAGTGTGGGTGTCTCACCAATGCATGCTGAAACCAGAGTGCTGTTGGCACCTATTGATTGTGTCTTCTGTTGTTACTGCCAGCTAAGTGGTTGCTGCTTACTGGCAGGGATAAGCAGGCAGAGCTGGGGCTGAGGGAAGAAAGAGGTTTGTTACATGCAGAAAGTTGTTATAATCCCCTCTTCTTGTAACTCTGTGCAAAGAGTGAAAAGCATTCCTTTTACTCAGACTAGACTTTTGCAACAGCCCTTCGATTGATTTGTCCTGCTGGAATGGCCTTAAAGATATTTTTTTCCTTCATAAATATGTAACCTGTGATACCTACGCTCATTGTAAGGCTAATGGCCCCTGGGGCAGACAAAACCATAGAGTATTGCAAAACCAGGATGCATTTGGTTTAGTTTTCCCTCTCTCCAGCCCTTTTTCCAAGGAGGGTGTGAGAGCTCTGTTTTAGCATGGGCAATGCTGACAAAAGTCTTGGTTGGCCATGGAGGTGTCCAGACCACAGGTATGTGGGAGAGGCCCCTTTGGCATTACTGGGAGGCTGAAAGTGCCAAGAGCTATGACCATCCAGCAAACCAACTCCCTTGGCCTTATTCTGCACCAGCTCCTTGGTCAGCTCAGGCTATGCAAGCAGCCTGGTTGTCCTTATCCTCTCCCTCTAGATCCCTTTCTCAGCTCTTTCTGGGCTCAGTAGCAGAGGTGGAGTGCAAGGTGAGGAGCTCTGGCAGCATGCAACTGATGCTGGGAATCCCCTCTGAAAATCCCCTCTCTGTATGAGAGTAGCTGCTTTAGGACTCAGACTCTCAGAACTGCTTGCTCATTATTTTTCCAAATTGCTGTTATCAGGAGTACTTCACTCTGTGAAGGTGTTCCTGATTGTCATAATGTGAAGGGGTAGTTCCTCAGACATGGTATGTCAACACCTGGTAGGGATCAGCCCCTTTTGCACTAATTTGGAAGGAGACCTCAAGGATAGTGTAGTCCAACTTTTCCTGGGAAAAGCATAGTCTAGACAAGATAGCCCAGCATCCTGTCCAGCTGAATTTTAGAAGTGTCCAGTGCTGAGGACTCCACCACTTCCCCTGGAAGATTATAATAACGGCTGATCATTCTTGTTAAGAAAAACATTATTCTTGCATCTAATTGGAAACTCTCCAGGAGTAACATGTACCCATTAACTTCTTATCTTCTCCGCACAACTCCTTCTAAAAAGGGACTCTCCATCTTCTTTGTAGCCACCCTTTAAATACTAGAATATGGTGATAAGGTCTTCCTTACACTGCCTTTCCTCAAGGCTGAACAAACTTAGTTCTCTAAATTTTTCCTCAGATGACAGGCTTCCCAGTCCTTGGATTTCTTTGTGGCCCTTCTGGACCCTCCTCAGCCTGCCAGTATTGCTTTTGTTATAATAGAGACCCAGATTGCACATGATGTCCCAGGTGTGACCTCACAAGCACTGAGTAGAGGGGGATAATCATAGAATGCTTGGGCTTGGAAGGGACCTTTAAAAGTCAATTAATCCACCCTCGCTTCAATAAGCAAGGACATCTCCAACTAGGTCAAGTTGGACATGGTGCTGAGAAACTTGACTTGGAGTGTTTCCGAGGATGAGGCTTATACCACTTCTCTGGGCAATCTGTGCCAGTGTTTCACCACCCTCACTGTGAAAAATCTCTTCCTTGTATCTAGTGTATATCTTCCCTCATTTAGTTTAAAATCATCATCCCTTGTATTGTCACAATTTCTTACAGGCTCCCTTTAAGTACTGAAAGGTCAAAATAATGTTCTTCTGGAGCCTTCTCTTTCCCAGGCTGAACAACCTCAACTGTCTCAACTGTCTCAGTCTATCTTCATAGGAAAAAGATCTCCATTCCTCTGATCATTTTTTGTGGCCTCCTCTGGACCTACTCCAACAGACCATGACCGTGTTGTGTTGAGGACTCCAGGGTTGGGTGCAATACTTCAGGTGGGGTCTCACTAGAGAAGAATCTCCTCTCTTAACCTGCTGATAGGCTTCTCTTGATGCAGGTTGGGCTTGCTAGAGAAGTGATTGTCCCCCCCACTCGGCATTGGTGAGGCCTCATATTGAGTATTGCATTCAGTTTGGGGCACCTTAAAATAAGAAGGACATTTTGGTGCTGGAGTGAGTTCAAAGAAGAGCAACAAATCTAGAGAAGACCCTGCCGTACAGGTTTTCTGAGCAGCAGCTGAGGGAACTGGGGTTGTTTAGTCTGGAGAAAATGAGGCTGAGGGGAAGCCTTACTACTCTTTACAATACCTGTAAGAATGTTGCAGAGAGGTAGTGGTTGGTCTTTTCTTCCAAGTCACTAATGATAGGACAAGATTAAATGGCCTGAAATCGTGCCAAGGGAGGTTTAGATTGGATGCTAGGAAAAATTTCTTCACTGACAGAGTGGTCAGAGACTGGAATAGGCTACCCAGGGAGGTGTCCCTAGGTTGCTGTCCCTAGAGGTATCTGAAAACCACGTAGATGTGGCGCTAGAAAATAGGGTTTAGTGTGTAGGGTGGGGTTGGGTTGACAGTTGGACTTGATGATCTTGGAGGTCTCTTACAACCTTAATCATTTCATAATTCTGTGCTATAAACCCACATTGTTCACAAAGCTTATGACAAGCTTTCTCACTCACCAGTACTCCCAAGCGCTCAGCAGACCTGCTGCCCTCCCCCACACCCATCCCCCAGCCTGTATTTATGGCTGAGGCTGCCCCAACCCAGGTGCAGGATTTTGTCCTTGTCCTTGTAGAGGTCACAACCGTCCAGTGTGCCCACTCCTCCCCTAGGGTGGGGATCACCAGGCTACACCCAATGAGCTTTTTCCTTCCTCCCTTTTAACCCTCACTCCACGCGTTCCTACGGTTATACCGCTGACTGAGTGACCTTTAAACCGAGGGCACAGCTTCAGCCCTATGTTTCCCCTCCCGCCTCCACCGTCTCCTTCCTTTTGGCCGGAGCGCGAGCAGTAGGGGGCGCTGCTGAGAGTGCGTGGGGGCGGGGCTACGTGGGGCCGCGCCGGGACCCTGTGAGGCCGGGAGGAGGAGGAGGAGGAGGAGAGGAATCGGCGGCAGCGATGGTGAGCGGGAGCTGTGGGGTGGGGTTCTCGCCTGGGCCCGCTGCTTGGTGGAGTTGGGGGTGACTTTGTGCAGGCGCGGCCCGCTCTGTCCTGGCCCTGAGGCGGCGAGGCCAGGGCCTTGTCCGGCGTTAGTTGATAAAGCTGGGGGCTCTCGGGCGCCTCTTAAAGGAGGGACAGGCCTGGTGGGGGGCGGAGGGCGCGGGTGTCCGTGTGGTTTTATTTGTAAGAGTAGGTAGTAGCTGTTGCGTAAGATTCTTGGCTTCTGGCGAGCTATTGAAGTTGGCTGTACACTTGGTGGCCGAAGCTTTCGCTGGAGGAACCCTGGTCTTAGAGGGGTGTTTTCCTATAGGGTCGTTTTACTTTGCCTGTGACTTTAGCAAAAGGGATTGCAGGGCGGTGGGAATGTCCCCCGTCCCCCCCTCCATGAAGAAAAAAAATCTTTCTGCTCCCCTGAGGAGGGGCGAAGAGAGCTGGTGCTTTTCAATCTGTGCAGGGAAATCTGATAAATACTCTGAGGTAAAGGGTGAGTGTCAGGAGGATGGGAGCAGGCTCTTCTTGGAGGTACCCAGCAACTGGACAAGGGGCAGAGGGCACAATGGGCTCAGTTGAAACATAAGGGAAAAACTTTTTCACTGTGAGGGTGACAGCACTGGCACAGGCTGCCCATGGGAGTTAGTCTCCTGCTCTGGAGATGTTCAAAACCCATCAGAACTGTTCCTGTATGACCTGCTGTAGGTGATCCTGTTCTGGCAGGAAGGTTGGACCAGATGATAATTCAGAGGTGCCTTCCAGCCCCTAACAGTCAGTGAATCTAGGAGTTTTCTACCCTCTCACTACCCTTAAAAGTCACACAGGAATTGCTTACCAGAGCATGGGAGGGTTTGCTAACATGATACCTTGTTCCTTGCATTTGGTTTTTCCAGTGCACATTTCTTATGTGGAGGTGTTAAGATAAACCTAATCACAGCATTTGTGGTGTGCATGTGGTTTGGCCCTTGTGCCAACGGCCAAAACCTCACTGTGCTTCTTGGCAACAGAGGCTGCGTAAAGCCCATTTCTGTTAGTAAGGGTTTTGAGGTGCTGCTTGTCTCTTCTGCCAAACACATTATTCTGACCATAGAAAGTTGTCATTTCAAACACCTATCCTCATGCACCAGCTGCTGTCTCCCATCACAAACCTGGTGTGCAGTGAGGGTGTTTCAGAAGACCTCAGCTGCTCACACTTGTTGGATTTTGAAAACTGTGTAATGTGTTTTTTGTCTAGAGCTATTGTTGTTTCCTGCCTTTCACATTCCCTTTCAAGGCCTTTCTGGAGGGTTCAGTATTGATATCTCTACTGGTTAAATGGCCTTTTTACTGGTTTGTGTAGTGGTAGTGGCTTTGTCATATGTTTTACACTGTTCTTAGAGCTTGATGTGTAAACTGAGATTTGTATCCTGTTGATTGATGTTGTGCTGGTCTCTTTTCGTGGGCTGTGGTCATTGCGATGTGATTTGCTTTCTCCTTTTTTTAGGAATGAGTTGTGTTTCCTAGAAATCTGCAGGTAAAAGTTGCTTGGAAGCCACTGTGTTCTGAGTGTTTCCATTTCCTTTGCCCTTTCTAGCTCAACCACATCAATTTATGCCACATATCGGGAAGTGCATGTGATTAGGTATCCCAGGGGCCAAAGGGTTGGTAAGATGCGCTTTGAGGATCCTGCACAGTCATGAAAGTTGCCCAAGAAAAGAGCCCTTCATTTATAATAACAGCATCCAGTTTGTACTGAGACTAGGGGCTTTGTTGGAGGCTTGCATAACCCTACTGGGAAGCTGTGCCAGGTCTTGGAGCTGCCTTTGTTCTGGGAACAGGCATCCATGAACAATTGCCATGCTATTGTCTGCTTTCAGACAACTCCCACCAAGACTTTATCTTTTAATGCTGTGTGTACCTTTGCATGTCACTGGGCTTCTCACAAAATGTTCCAAATAAATTTCTAGAGAAGGCATGCAGAAAGGACTGTGTAGCTCACATCTAAGAGGATGCCAGGTACAGGAATGAACAACTGTGCCCATATGAGTCCCAACACACGGGGAACTGCACACTCCTTTTATCCAAATATTGTGGAGAAGATGTTTCCTTGCAGAATGACACCTTCTTGGAACTGATGACTGAGAAAAATCTGTAATGGATTTACATAGGGCATTTATTGAGTGAAATTTGTAATCACACCTAATTTTGGAATCTTTTGGGCTGTGGTAAAACTGCATATTTTTTGAGCCTCGAATAAGCCCTTTCTTCATTTTATTTTGGTGATGTGTTTGCTCCTTACCTGTAGTGGAAGCTGGGATGCTGCTGCTCTTACTTGAAATTACTGCCTTGTTTTTGTGCTGAAGCTGTAACTGCCTAGACACTCCCCTTGAACTCTTCGGGTTAGTGGGATAGAATTAATTTTGCAGACACATAGAAAAAACAAATTGCTGTCACTCTGGAAAAAATATAAAAACCAGTTTCAGTAGAGCAGTGGCAGAAATAAATTAACACAAGAAGCTGGTGGTACCAGGGGTAAGATGAGTATGACCTGAATGTGTTTCTGTATAATTCAACCCATACATCTGAAGTTTCATGATTCTTGATTTCTGAGAGGTCCTGTACCTGGTGTCTCTCAAAGGTGTGCCCATATCCTCTAGTGAGGTGGGCAGCATGCAGTCTAAACTTCTGAACTGTAATTAGGAGCTGACAAACAAATACTTGCTGTCCCATGCTTATGTAAAGATAGGTGTCACACTGGGGGTGGCAGGGAGGGACAGAGAAGCAGATTCATTACGCAGTTGCGAATCAAAACACTGCAGGCAGATGCAGCAACCGACATCCTCTGCGGTTGAGTTGGCTTTGCTCAATTCCATTCCCTGGCTCCTCTAGTAGGAAGTTGGCTGGCTGGCTGCTGCAGGTCCAGTTCTTGTCTGTCTAGGCCAGTTGTGCTGCATGGTTCCACTGGTCAGACACACTTTCTGTGTCCAGAGATCATACAGGCAACAAAGCATTAGCTGAGGTACAACTAATTGAAAACTTCCTTCTTCTTAGGAGCAGAAGTAGTAGATGAAGCTGCTGTGTTATTTCTGGTTTTGTGAGGTTTGTTTTCAGTCAGGAAACCGCCTCCTGGGGAAAAAAAACTCATGTTGCATGGGAGCACTGGCCTTAATTACTGTGGCAGTACACATATTCTGAGCTTTGCCATAATCGGAGTTGACCTAGCTCATGCAGTTGCTATGAGCAATCTCCCTCTGCCTTGATTTACTATGTACCGAGCTGTGTGACACACTGCATTGTTCATTGACTCTGATGGAGTGAGGAAAGACAAATGGCAAATGCAAGCATTAAGGTTCAGGCTTGGGTCAGAGGGTCTCTGGCTTGGGAAAATGCGCAGATTCAGGTGAAAGCTGGGGATGTGGCTTGATCTTAGCAGTTCCCACTTGCACAGCAAGCCTAAGACTCATGCCATTGCTTAAAATCCACTTGCTGTTTCAAGCTACTTTTATTTTGTGGCCCACTTTAAATGCTTGCCTAGGGGAGGGAAGATTCTACTGATAATTTTTTTTTCTTTTTCTACTCTTCCCATAGGTAAACTTTAATGGTACTTCTAGTTGGCAGCACCAGAAACAGGAGGCACTTCAAACAGAAGTGTGAGGCCCTCTGGTTTTACTACCTGTTTCTCTAAATCTCTGTAAATTATTTTTTATTGGGTTTTTTTCTAGGCTTATTTGAGTCCTAAAAACTCACAACTGAGGAAATGCTGTTGTAGCAAAACTGCAAAATGTGCTTTTGTTAGTTTTGGCATTCTGCCCCCCCTCTTGCTAGATCTATTTGTAATTTTACTTGGCCATTGACCAAAGTGATGTCTGTCTAGAAGGTCCTGTTTTCTTTTGGGTTTGGGCTTACACTTTAAGTCTTGCCCACCATCAGGAAAAGAAAGTATAACCCACTTGATGCTGCAGCATTTTCTTGCCATCAGTTGAAAACAGCTACTGAGACAGCAGCACGTCAGTGGCTCCACTTCCACCCTTTCAAGGGCAGTTTCAGAACTGAATGATGTTTTGGCATTAGGTCTTGGGCAATGAACCAAAATCATGGTTGTTGGTTAAATGCACCTTTCCAGGGATTTTTCGGAGAAGATTGTGCAAACTCAAAGAAACTTAAGTACTGCCTCTGGTTAGTTGGAAAATGTAGCACTTCCCTTAAATTCTAGGGTTAAATTGGCCTTGTGGTGACTGGATTGAGGACTGAGCATTAGCTGGGACATTGCCTAATTGCAGAGGTTGATGTGGCTGTCTTGTTTTCAGTGCTGAAGTAGCTGGAGTATTTTTATATTGTCCTTTGCCAAGTGGATGGGTGCTAACTTCTTATAGCTGCTCTGGATGTGGAGTCCTGGTTTTGCCTGTTTCAGTCTGTGCTGCTTCAGCCTGTGCTGGGACATGGAAGATGTTAATCCTCTGTGATGGGTTGACACTATTGTTTTGCTGGAATTTTTTCGCTTTCTGTTTGGGTTCATTAAAGATGTCTAAAGTCTCACAATGTATGCGTATTGTGGTTTTTATCCCGCCTTCCTTTGTTGATTATTTAGAACTTGCCTTTTTTCAGGCTGTTTGTAACCTCTCCAGTTGTATTATAATGTCATGTTACCTCTAAAGTTAACTTAAAAATAAATGCTGTTTCTGTGGCTGGCTTGACTGAGAATTGAAATCTATAAAAGGTCCTCAGAACAAAAGTTGTAACGGCTTTTTATTTAGTGATTTATTTATATCTATCTTTGCAAGTTGCTCTAACACCAGTCAATGAGTCAATGGCATAGGTGCCAAGGATGTGTTCCTTCCAAGATTTATTAAGAAATCTTTTGAAAGGCCTCATGTATTTGTTGTTTGAAGGGTGAAGGTTCGCTGGGGTTCCCTCCCTGAAACCTTTCAAGCAGAGATATGCATGTCAGTAGGTTAAAAGGGAAGAAGGACTTGGAAGATGTTCTGGGGGTGGCTGAACAATCCTGAAAAAAGTTGAAGTAAAATGCACAAAGTTCTCTGTAACATGCAACAACACCACCACCACTGCCCCAAATACTTATTTTTGCTCATAGCTACAAGCAAGGTGAGGTTGCCTGGATTCTTCTTACTTCTATACACCTTTCTTCTAGAGAATTCTATAGAAGACTCCTATTTTGCGGGAGAAATTATCTTTTTTGTGCATATTTAATTTTCCCCATTGTTCTTATGAGGCTCTTGGAGAGTGAGTTGAAGCTATTGATTAGGGAATTGGGCTCTGTCCTGATAATACTTGCTAGTTTGACACTGTAATTGTTATTGTGTCAGGGTGGGTTTTTTTATTTTGGCAGCAGCAATGTTTGTCTCTTACATCCTGCCTTTCTGTGGAACATACTAATTAGATCTTGATGTGAGTGCTCAGTAACTCCTCTTCTTTAAAAACCTGTCCGTAGGTACTTATTAGACCTGTTTTGGTGGTTCCTAATGAATGGTGGCTCCTTTCTGATGGGAGCATTATAGAAATAAAGTCTTTGTGCATCAGTTGAAAATTCCTTGGAAAAAATATTGAGAGCAACGCAGTTGCTTCTCTTGGGCCATGGTGATGAGTCTTGGCGCTATGAAGTTTATGTATCTTTCTTGTCTGCCCTTCATGCTTCTCTCTTGAGTATTGGAAGTCTCTCAAGATGTGTGTTTTTATTGGTGGTTCTTGCCTGGAAGTGAATGGCAGTAATCTGCTACCCTTTCTGTTTACAAGAATCCAGGACAGCATGACATCTGAGCACTGAAAAGCATTTTTAGTAGACTCAAGACCTTTTATGGCCTATTTGTGCACATTTGAACTTTCCTTAGTATCATTCTTGTTTTCCTATGCACAGGATGCCGTTGTTCCCTACAAGGAAATCTTCCAGATGTACTGGGAGAAAGTAACAAGCTTTGTGAATGCCCAGTGTGGTGAATTTGAACCCTGGCAACTGATTGTGTTGACATTTTCTTCTACTCTCCTAAGTGTATGGCTGCATGGCTTCCTCTTCCAGTCCGAGTGTAAGTGTTTTAAATGGGGGATTTTCTTACGTTAGTGGGAGGAGTGGGGGGGGGGTGACAAATCTGTTTGTAAGTAGGGGAGGGAAAGAGAGTGTTTTAAGGACTATTTAGGCAGCTTTTCAGACTCTCTGCTGTCAGCTGTTGATAAAACCCTCTTCCAAATTAAGGTCAAGGCCTGTCTGATCAATGAAACACTCACATTCCTTCAGAGGGTGTCTAGACCAACCAGGAACGTGCCTGCATCTCCTTCCTTTCTTCTTGTCTTTTGCTTTTTGCTAAACCATTTACTTGTTTCAACACTTGCTCCTTGATCAAAACCAGAAATTTATCTGATAGTTGGGATTCCTGTAAACTTACTCATTGCTGCAGTGTCTAGAGAACTCTAGCTGTTTCCCTTCCTTCTGGGGGAGGAGATGTGGCTTTGATTGGGTGTAGTTGGCATGGTTCATCCTCAGGTTGTTCACGATAATTGCTGTGTGGTGGTACTGTGTGGACTTTTTAGGGTTTTTTTCCTGTGGCATCTTTCTGTTTGAGGCATTTCTGATACTGCCATTGCTGTGGGATCTTTTGGTGAACCGGCAGTGGTCAGAGATAACTGCCTTGCCCTCAGTGGAGAAGGTGGTGCTTTTCAGTTCCTGCAGGGTTAAGGTCTCTGTCAGCAGTTTGTTAAAAATAGCCAAGTTTTCAACAGTGTTTTTTTTTTTACTGTTTCTCTGTTCCTCAGCCAGCCTTTTTTCTTTCCAAGGACAGCAGTAGCTGAATAGCAGGAATGTCTCTGAAGTGCTTTGGAGCTTTTGCTTGGTGCAGGGTTATGTTAGCTTCTTTGCTAGTCTTTGTGCCGTTGCACAGTATTTTTTTGCAGGCATTGACTAGCTGTTACCTGATTAGATAGTCCTGAAAAATTCAGACATTACAGTCTCCTCTCACTAAGGAGTTATTAATGGGACTGTACACATGGCATGTGTAATAGAAATGTTATTGCCAATTTTAACAAGTATTTGCTCCAGAATGTGCCAAACTTCCCGTACTGTCAGGAGAGGGTGAATATAGATAAAACTACAAAGTCTAAAAGCAACGGATTTTAAAAGTGGTTTTGTGTAAGTGGCCTGGAACTTCCAGTGCTCAGCTGAAATACGTGTAGCATTCAAAAGGCATTTTGATGGCTCTGAAGCATCTGCATCATTCTTGCCTTTAGAGCTACCCCAGGAGTTTTCCAGTGTTTGTCATCAGTAACTTCTCTCATTTCAGTGTTTGTGCTGTGAGGGATTTTCTGCTCTTCCCACAATTCCCTTCCCCTGAGTCGCCTCCTGTTGCATCACACATTTCCTATGTCAGATGGCCAGACACAAGGTGAATCCTTGTACCATTATGGCTGAACAATTTCTTTCTTTGGTCTGGGGACCTGTGTCACATTTCTCAGTTGTGCTTGTGTCACAGTGCTGTTAGTGTCACAAACTATTTTCTCTTATTCCTGGATAGGTTACTTTTAGCAAATCTTAAATCCTATGTGTAAGTCCTTGTGAGAAAACTTCCACATCTGAACCTCGCTCAATGATATGCTTGTCTGTCTCAACACGTCCTCTTGGTTGCTGTTGTATTTTAGCGTGAATCAGAAATGCTGAGCCTGTATCGTGGGCTGCAACATTTTGATGCATTGTGCCTCATTTTTGTTTTTTTTCTTGAGTCATTTTAGGTTAATTTCTGACTTTTGTCTTTCAGGTTTAACATCCAGATGTAAAAAACAGTTCTTTAAACTACTAAGGAAAATGCCTTTTGTTGGGACTATAGTAAGTATTTTAACAAGTTTTCTTAATATTATCCCAGGTCCTTGTTTCAGCCTGCATTGCTCTCTTAAGGAACTTACTGCACCTTTGTTGTCATGTTACTGTGATAATGATCACAGAATTATTGTGGCTGGAAAAGACCTGCAAGATCATAAAGTCTAGCCTATGACCTAACATCGCAATCAGCTAGACCGTGGCACTAAGTGCCACATCTGATCTTTCTTAAACACCTCCAGTGATGATGAGTCTACCTCCCTGGACAGTCGAGTCCAGTATCTGACCACCCTTTCCCTGATCCAGTGATAAAGATATGAAAGGTCTTTTGCTGCCACCTGGTTTAACCCAAGATGTAATTTCTACCTGATCTGTTTGTCATAATATCCCTCTCATAAAGTTGGAGTGTCACTTTTTATTTAAACTGAGCACAGTTACAGAATTTTACATTAATGTTTCCATGTTGTTAGTTTTTAAGAAAACAATTTTGTTTATGGAAGAAGGGGCAGAATTGAACTCAAATTATTCTTCTGAAATAATGTCTTGAGCAAGTGTGAGATAGCTGGGTGTTGTGCAACATGGGAGGAAAACATTTTAATCAGGTAACTGACCACGATTAGATTAGAGCTGATACCTGATATGAAAAGTTAGCATCAGATACCGGAATTTGTGTAATCATTGAAATGGGACAAGCTTTAATGTTTGGGAGATGGTGGGGGTTTTTGAATAAAACCTTGAAGCTACATATGTCAGTATCTTTTAGCATGTCAATGACTTAATGATTGAGAAATGCACAGCTTAGTTTAACTAGAAAACAATGGTATCACACTTGATAGTGTTTCCTGCATCCGGCCTATTACAAGCAATTTTATCAAAAGAAATTAGTAAAGAGGAGCTTTCTCCTGCTGCTGTGGACCATGATTCCTAAGTTGTTCCTCTAGACCCTTGTGAGTAGCATCCCTGTTTTGTCATGTGAAGTGCCCCAGTGCTCACTTTCTGACTTGAGTAGCCTTTGAACAGATTAATTAATTACTTAGTCAAAAAAATAAAAGCAGAGAATGCCTGTTAGAAAAGGACACCTTGCCCCTTGTGTAGAATCTTGTTTTTGTCCAGACTTATCTTCTCGAGGCCAGTAATGTTAAGCTCTCTTGTTCCAGAACACTCTAGTCATGTTGGTGTGCCCTGTCTGTACTTTTCTCTGTTCTTTGGTAGGCTGACACGTGATAACCTATCAGTTCATTACAGGAGGCCTTGACTTTGAGACATTCCAATGTCCAAAAGTCTTTAAGGCTGATGACACACCTGTTACCTGGAAGAAAAGTCTCTGCTTTGGAATGTGGCCTCATGAATGTGAGGTACAGGTGGAAGAAAGAAATTTTGTGTGTCTGTGGTGGCGATTTATTTATTGATTCTCTCTAGTTTCATGTGTTTCTAAATTGTGTGTATGGTGGCAGAGGAGTCAAAACTATTCCCAGTGTGGTTTAAAGACTAGTGCATGCCAGCCTGCTATTCCAGGTAGCTAGGTTTTGGAGGGAGAAGTTTATAGGAAGGAGGAGGTGAACTGGGTGGTTGTGAATTCTGCTCTGCATTTTGTTATAGATCTGAAAATGCTTCTGTCTCTTGTGTTCAAGAGTGTAGGTGTAGCTAGTGAGTTCAGTCCTGCACTCAACAGTTAATTATGATATGGCCAATGCCATTATTAATATGGTTTTCCTTTCTTTTTAGATTCAAAAGAAGATTGATGAAGCTTTGAACAATGTCACTTCCAGTTTATCCTTCCTGAAAGATGAAAAGAATTATATCAAAGCACTGCCAGAACAAGGCATGAACCAGTCTGAAGTACTAGAGAGGATGAAAGAGTACAGCTCCAAAGGTATGAATGTGAGCTCCTACTGCAGCAGAAATGAACTAACATTACACTTGCTCTCTTAAATGAGTCATAATGGTTTAATCTCAAAGAACATGAAAGAAGAAATATTTGTTGGCGAATGTTTGTCTGTTTCCCTTTTGGAAGCATCTAAGGTCAGCATTAATGACTTCTAATACTGTACTTCTGTATTTACATTGAAATTCTGTTCCTTCCCCAGTAATTTTAGATGGATAGTGGACAAGCTGAGGAGAAAATAAATATTGAGAAAGTTATTTGAATGCATTTTTTATTACATTTCTGAGCAATTGCCTTCATGTTTGACTTTTACCAGAAATGTGTTTTCTGTGAAAATCCCCAAAAATACTTCCAGTAAACCTGCCAAACTTTCAAGCAGAATTTTTAGGGAATTCCCAAGACTGTCTCTCTTAATTGAAAAACAGTTTGAAAATGCTTTTTAAGGCATTGAAAAAGCTTGAAAATGTCATATAAGGCAGATAAATTTCTTGCGTTCTTCTCCTGGCTTGACTGTATGAAACTTAATGTGAGTTGCCTCACTCATGTAATTCTCTCCACTTTGATTCATGTTCCTGTTACTGCTAACGAGCAAATTTGTGTGACTTCTGTCCAGAGAATATATTGCTTACCTGTTCCTATTTTGAATTTGAGACACGCCTTAAATTTTCTGCTAGAAAAATGCGTCTGCTTCAAATTCATGAACAAATGGTTTCATAGTGAAGTATCATAGACTCATAGAATGCTTTAGGCTGGAAGGGACCTTGAAGATTATCTAGTTCCAGCCCCTGTGCTGTGGGCAGGGATACCTTTCACCAGACCAGGTTACTCAGAGCTGCATCTGGCCTGGCCTCAAACACTTCCAGGATGGAGCAGCCACAGCTTCCTGGGCAACGGGTTCCAAAGTTTCACCACCCTCCTAGTGAAGAACTTCTTCCTAATACCCAATCTAAATCTATAGGTTTTCAGTTTCAGGCCATTGCCTGTTGTCATATCACTAGAGACTCTGGTAAAAAGCTCTTCTCCAGCTTTTCTGTAGCCTACTTCATGTACTGGAAGACATTATTTGATCAGCCCAGAGCTTTCTCTAAGCTGAATGACCCCATCTTGTGCTTGGGATTGCCTCAACCCGTGTGCAGGACCTTACACTTGGCCTTACTCGACTTCATAAGGTTGGCATGGGCCCACCACTCAAGCCTGTTGATAGCTTCCCTTCTCTCCTTCCTTCTTTTCTACTTTTAAGTACTGCTTATATAGCTTAGGTCTGTCATTCCCCTCAAATTATTATTTCCTTCCTTCTCTGAGTTATTTCATTTTAATTGTCATTTCCTATGGTACTCTTCTTCCCACATACGTGTGCTCCCCTGTGAAAGCAGATGGAAATGCAGGTTGGATTGTGACTATGTTCACCTTATGAGTGGTTGTGAAGCTGATGCCACTGAGTTTTATGAATTACCTTAAAAGTTTGGACAGGGAACAAGTAATCAAATGAGTGGAAATATGTTGCTGGGGTTTTTGGAGGCAGAATAATCTCATTGGACAGTGGGCTGAAGCACTTCTCAGATGGATATGCTGCTGCTGCTGTTTCATCTATCCGCCTGCTCTCCTTTATTAAAGCTTCAGCGGAATGGTGGTTTGGGGGAGATTTAATTGAGGCACACAACACTGTAGGTTTTAGCTTGGCTTTTCCATTTCTTCTCAACTTACAGAAGTGATGGGTGCTTTATGAAAGTGGCTTTAACTTTAGCCACTTAAGAGTTCGGTTGGATGGACAGTTGTTTGAGGAGACTGAGTGAGGATTAAATGGATTATAAATTAATATATCTGCTTGCTGCAGCTAGGTGTTGGTTATGTGCTGGCTCTTTAGTCATCATTTACTTTCCATTTGCTAAATTCATGGTATTCGTGATGTCAGAGGTTTAGTGTCCCATACAGCTTATGTGACACAAAAGTCATACTTGTAACTCATCAGTGAAATTTCCTCATCTGCAAAACAGGTGAGGGGACTTCCCAGAGCATTTCTACATGCTTTCTGAGAATGATTGTGTTTGAAAGTGGTGTGCTCTTCCTTCTCTTTCAGGAGATGTACGTTGGCAGGACGGAAAGGTCTCTGGAACTGTGTACAGTGGTGAAGAGAGGCTCACTCGTCTGCTAGTGAAGGTAAAGTGTGAGCAGTGTCTACATCTTTGCAGATATCCTTCAGGTCTTCAGGGTAACCAGAAACCCATCAATACTGTTCCATCATCCTTCACATTAACTAGGGAAAATCTGAAACTCCGACCACCCATCTGTGAAGACAGGGTACATATGTGTGGAAGGGCAGTTAACTAGCAAAGAATTTGGGTAGAGTGAAGCTGGCCAAGTGACTGTCCTTAGGAAAACATCATGCAGAGGTAACTAGGATCCAATCACATGAGATGTTGAGTAGGAAAGTAAGAATCTGGTTACTAGTGAACTGGAAACGAGTAGTCACCTTCTGATTGAGAGAATAGTAGGAGGCATAAAATTGCTATGGATCAGCCTCAGCAAGCTCCCCAACTGATGTGCCTTTGCTGTAGGCTAGAGTAAAAGCATCTTTGGCTGTCCTGTTACTGGTAGCCTGTGGGACCTTTGGGCTGGAACAGCTTCACTGAGCAAAACTGAATTCCTCTTGTTTTGAGTAAACAATGGGTCTGTAAGGTGTTTCTTGGTGTTACTGTGTGGTTCAAATCTTAAAACAGTAGAGCACTGGCATGCTTCAGTGATGCCTTTGTTAGCTCTGTTTATCTACTCAAAAACTTCTCCCTTTTGAGAAGGCTGGAAAATAAACTTAACAGCTCAAAGGTCTATTTTGAAATATATCTACTTGGAGAGGGGTTTTTTGCTAGAAAGGGAAGTTTGTCATTGCCCATTCAACAGAGAGCAACTGTTGAAACAGCTGTAATGAGCACTGTTTGGTGGTTCCTATTGCTGTTTTCTTCTGCACATTTCCTTTGCCACTCTTGGGGAAACATAAAGCTCAGAGCAGCCTTTCTAGAGAGGTGTCAGTGTTGTGGGAACATGCCCTCTGTTTCTGATGATTATTTGCTGTTTTATTCTATGATTCTTTCAACATCACTGCAGTTGCTTTTTGATCTTGACTGCAGTAGGTCAGAACTGAACTGTTCCAGCCTTATCCTATGAGTCCAAGGTTGTAGAATGAAAATTAAATACTTGTTTCCACGGCCACTTTTGTTTCATTGTGGGTGGGCATTTGTGCTTTTGTAACTGCTCAGAATCCCCCTTTTAGTAGTGAACTTGAAGAGTAGTTCTGCAAAGTTACAGGGTTTGTGGGTTTTTTTCGGCCTGCTTTGTATAAAGCAATCACAGGATACATGCTGTGAGCTTTTTTAATAACTAGCTAAATGATTAAATCTGTCTTTACAATAACAAATATTGATATGCTGTGAAATCACTCCATAGGCCAGAATGTTGTCTGTTTTATTTTAAGAACACTGTTGTTTGGGGTTTTTTAAACTCTCAGCTGTAGCTTCCCAGCTTGTGGCATTTACTTGCAGCAGGAGTTAAATCTGAGATCTGTAGTATTGTTACGGGTAAATACAGCCAGTTTGATTATGCCTGATAATTCAGTGCTTTGTCTGCAAAGCTAACCCTCTGCTTTTGTCTTCTGAAGGTATATGAAGAGTTTGCCTGGACTAATCCTCTCCATCCAGATATATTCCCTGGCTTGAGGAAGATGGAAGCAGAAGTAGTGAGGATTGCCTGCACGCTCTTCCATGGGGGCCCCAACTCTTGTGGTGCTGTAAGTAGCCTGTTGTTGAGTATTCTGTGGAGTTTCTGGATATTTCTGATTTGGATTTAAGTGCAAATGTGCCTTCTGCTATCCAGCTGAGATAGCAGGTCCAGCTCATTCTGGTACATGGCCCATATAGATGTATGGAAGGTGATTGTTATTTGTCTTCTTGGTGAAGTTTTATGTGGGATGGTTAAACTCAGGGAAGCAGTTCTCTAGGCAAGAGCATTTACTTCAGCTTTTTTCACACTTTTAAATTATATTAGCTTGATGACAGTTGGAAAAGAGAACCAGTGTAATGGAGCCTGGTGGGTTATTAGTGGGGGATGACAAACAGTGTCACTTAGAGTGGCTCCCTTCAGTTTTAAATGCTGAACAGGAAATGTATGAGTCTGACAGAATACTAAAATTGAGAACAAGGCCAGCTGGCTGACTGGCTGGTCACCAACAAGCAGCTCAAAGTATCGATGATCAGGCAGGCATGGCATGTATTTTCATCTTTCCAGCTGGAAAGCTGTCTTTCCATGCTTATGTGGCTTTCCAGTATATTATGGTGGAAACTAGTTGTAAAGCCATGATAGAGTTCCTACAACAGTCTAGATGTCTGTTGTTAAACTGCTGCTTTCAGAGCTGCTCAGAGAGCAAACGATGTGAAGTTGCATGGTGAATTATTATCAAAATAAGCCATGCCTTCATATGCTCCTCTGTCCTATACCTTTTTGGTAAAGATCCCAAATGCCTTAGGCCACACTCTTTCCTGATTCATATGTTACATTGGATGCTGAGATCTTATCTCCTTGTGTGGCTGTCAGGGTAGTTGAGATATATACAGGCTGGTTAATAATTTGTGAAATTGTTCCATTTGTGACAAGAATCCAAGGTTTTTTAGAGACTGGTCATGAGGCAGTTGCTGTCTGAAAATGTACTGGGAAGGGAGAAGGCTGGCCACAGCTGAAGATCAGTATGGAGGGGCAGTGTTGGCACAAGAACTTATGAGGTAAACTGTCCTTGAGTGTGCTTAATCTCATAGTTGGAGGATGGTTGTGTAAAGGAGGTAGGTACTAAAATAGCTTTATAGTAGGTGTAGCTGTGACCAAACTCCAATGGGATTAAAGATGAAACTTGACTGTAAAATGTCAGGGAATTTGAGGCGATCACCTTTTTGATATTGGGAGATTGCAAGCTGTGACCTGATTTGTCATCCCAGACTATATTCCTTGAGCAACTTTCATATTCAGAGAAGGAATGTACCTCTTTTGCTTATAAAAAGCTTTTAGCCTCACCTCATCTCCTTGTTGGTTTGCTGTGCTGAGAACACTGGTGAGATTATCCGTAGAGTGAGGAAGAAGCTGGGGCTAAGGCTCTTGAAACTCATTTTTTTCAACCGTTGAGATGTGTCAGTTGGTACAAGAGTCAGATTGCTCTTTGTCACTCAGTGTCTGCTTGGAGAACTTTGCTTACTGGGGCCTGCAAGATGTGTGTTCAGTGTTTGTTGCATAAAGCTTGTGTTGTAAAAGTGGCAACCTTGGCCTCACGTGCTCTTCTGTGGAAATTTAGAAGTAGAGTTGCCTAAGAGGGGAAGTTCAGAATATGTGAAAAGCTGCTCCAAAAAAATGTCAGCAATCACAGTCAACATGAGACTCCCACAGATGCTTTTGTGAAAAATCCTGCTTTTTCCTTTGTCTTCCTTCCCATGATTGTGCCACAAAGCCATGGCTAGGTTTTACGCAGAAGCAAAGCAAACAGAGCTATGTTCTAGCTGGATAAACAGTCAAATTTGCAGGATGAGAAGATTGAAAAGTTGATTGGCCGGAAACGGAAGATTAATTGCATCCCTGTAATTATCTTGTCCAAACAAGTCTGTCCAGTGGACATTTTGTCTTCCTCCCATGTCCCTCCTTCCTGACTGTGAAATGTCCGGAGTTGCTAATTGCTGGTGGAGAGGTGTGGATGGATATATGGAAGTTACATGATCTTTAAGTAGCAGGGCTTAAAGACTTCTCTTATTTTCTTCTCTCCAAACGAGAATTAGCATTTCAGAATTATTTCTGGAGGCTTGAGCAGTCACAACCTAATTTAAAAGGAGTATTGTTTCCCAGTGATGCTGTGCTTTCTGTCTCTGGAACACTCTACTAAAGCTGATTGCTCAAACTGCAGCAGTTTTGCTTCACTAGTTGGTGAAGCTGTGAAACAGAGATGACTAAACCAGGGAGGATGCAATGCTGTGAGTTATCTTTAAATTTATCCCTTCAGGAGGTGTTGCTGACTTTTTCTCTAGAGGTCTTCCGAGTTTACTCAATTCAATTTTTTCAGTGTTTAAAACATTTTTTCCCATATTTCATCACTGTCACTTGTGAGAAGTAGCCTGTCTTAGCACCAGGTCCGCATCTACTGGGCTTCCTAAGCTGAGCTGAGCAGCAGAAACTGCATGTCAGGTTTTATTGATCCCTGGCAATGGTCTCTGAAGGCAGGTGGAGCGTGTTGATGTGTTTCTGAAGAGTCCGTTATCTATGCTATCTGGAAAAAAAACACTAAATTGTGTGTCTGTGCTTCTCAGCAAGGCAATTTCACTTCCTGTGTTCTCTGATTTCCATGACATATTGCAGAACAGCACTTCTTGGGGGTGATGATGCTGCTCAGGCTGGGAGAAGCAGCATGGTAACACATTTGTGCTGTTCTCAGGGCTTTCAGCATCTGCTCACTCCTGCCCTATGCTGCATGTGCGCATCTTCCTAAGCCAATCTCTGGAGAGCAGTGGTCTGCTTCCTCTTGGAAGGCTTTAGGTGTGTTTAGTAAATGCTAAAATTAAACATATCTTTTTAGAGTTCTGAATGTTCAATCAGATGAGCAACTTGCATTGTTTACAGAAGTTGCCCTTATCTGAGACATGGGGGTTGCAATTTTGTAAACGTGGCTATAAAAGCAGTAACAGTGCCCTTGTGGTGGGGGATGTGCCACTCTGCCCAGACATGTTCCAGGTTTTTAAACAGTTTTAGAAGCAGTCATTTCCAAAAGTGGGTAGATGCTTCCTATTTCTAAGTAATTACTACTTTTGTTCTTGCTTTTAATTGTGAAATGCAAGAACAAAAAGACAGGAATCAATGATTTTTGGCACCTAGGAGATTCTGATTGCATCCTTGCAATGATTTGGAAAGACTAATTAAGCTCAGCACATAGAGGGTGAAAGGGGAAGTTTGTTCTTGTTGCTTTGTTTTGCAGGGCTGGCTCTGGATTTCCCCTCTGGTTTTGGGGAGACATAACCACTTTCATGCAGTCTTTAATAATTTGGGGGGTTTATTAGGGTTTTTTTTAAGTTTAAGAAGAAAGGGCAGCTTTGAAGTCCAGAGGAAAATTGTATGGGAGGGAAACACGTGTGTGTCTTTGGTGTCAGTTTCTCAGTAAACAAGGTATAGTCTTGGCTGGGTAAAAAACTGGCTGTATGGCTGAACCCAGAGAGTTGTGTTGAATGGAATGAAATAAAGTCTGTGGTTGGGAACAAGCAGTGTTCCCCAGAGCTCAGTTTTGGAGCCAGTCTTGTTTAACATCCTTATCAGTGATCTGGATGAGGGTATAGAGTGCACCTTCAGCAAGTTTGCAGATGACACTGAGTTGGGTAGGTATGTTGGTCTGCTTGAGGGTAGAAAAGCTCTGCAGAGGAACCTGGACTGGCTGGATCAATGGGCTGAAGTCAGTTGTATGCAACCCCATGCAGCGATGCAGCCTTGGAGAAGAGTGGATGGAGAACTGCTCAGTGGAAAAGGACTTGGGGTTACTGTTGACAGCCAGCTAAACATGAGCCAGCAGTGTGCCCAGGTGGGCTAAGAAGCCAATGACATCCTAGCCTGCATCAGAAATAGTGTGGCCAGTAGACCTAGAGAGGTGATTGTCCCTCTGTGCTTGGCACAGTTGAGGCCTCAGCTGGAATATTGCCTTTGGTTTTGGGTGCCTCAATACAAGAAGGACATTGAGGTGTTAGAGTGAGTCCAAAGAAGAGCAATGAAGCAGGTGTGAAGGATCTGGAGGACAGGTCTTGGGAAGACCAACTGAAATAACTGGAGTTGCTTAGTCTGGAAAAAAGGAGGCTGAGGGGAGACCTTACTGCTCTTTACATTACCTGAAAGGAGGTTGTAGAGAGGTGGGGACCAGTCTTTTCTGCCAATCTGCTCACAAGTTTCTATTGATAGAACAAGAGGAAATGGCATCAAGTTGTGCCAGGGGAGGACTGGATTGGATGTTAGAAAAAATTTCTTTACTGACAGAGCAGTCAGTTATCGGAACAGGCTGCCCAAGGAAGTGGTGGAATCACTGTCCCTGAAGGCATTCAAAAAACAGGTAGATGTGGTATTAGGGAACATGTTTTAGTGGGCATGGTGGAGTTGGGTTAACAGTTGGACTTGGTGATCTTGGAGGACTCTTCCAACATTAATGATTCTACAATTCTCTGTACTTACTCTGCAGCTGAGGACAGAAGAAAGGAGGCAGAATCTAAACTTCCCATTGAAACTGTCTTGTGTCTCGCTGCAAACTCTGGGGCTTCCAAAGTTTTGTGAGTTTTTGTGCTGGCTGCACATTTGAAAATTTTAAGAGTGAAATATGAGTGATGTGTCCTGGGGAGGCTTAAACTCTGCAGATCTGTAAGGTTTTATTTGTTGTGATGAGTGCATCACTTTTGGCCAGCTTTGTCTTTGGCCTCTGAGTGGATATGTTTCCTCAGGTGAAAATAGCAAATCAAACTTCAGAGACCACAAACCAAAGTGTTTTTTTTTCCATCTGACATTTTGCCAGGCATGCAAGTGGTAGAGAAATCCCAAAATATGGACCCATACCTCTTGGACCTTTTTCAGTACTGAGATTTCAAAACAGAGGGATTTTAAAGGAGAGAGCAACAAAACTAGTATACTTGGTTTAGAAAGCTTTCCCTTCCCATGCATAAAATAATAAGAACAGAAAAAGTCTGGTTGCTTGATTTATTCTATTTTTTTTCCCCACACACACCTTTCCTGGCTTCCTGGGTTGGAAAGGTGCATAAAACAATACTTGTTTCCAGCCCCCTTTCCCTGTGGCATCACTTGAGCCTGTGGACTTCCATTTAAAGGAGAGAAAAAAATTATTTGTGCGAGCCATTGGCAGGTGCTGAATCACTGTGTGTTGGCTCGCTGCCGGTGTGCTGCAGGCAATGGGGAAGTTGTATCTTGTGACAGTGATTCAAGTCCTGGCTAGAGAAGAATGAGTTTGCTGTTGATAGCTCAGCTGACAAAGCCTCCTGTGAAGGAGCAGACTTCCTCTCCAAGTATAAACCGTGTGGGCCAAAAGGGTTTTTTGCTGTTGTAGCTGCCCTGCACTAAGAGTGCTTTGGTAGGTTAAATTGCTCTGGCACATCTCTGTGATGGATACTCATGGTGATACTGATATGCCGGCAGTGGGATAATTTAGGAAGCTGATTTGAATGAAATTCAGCTTTTGGAGGGGAGTGTCAGCTGTCTGAGCAAGCTTTCTATGTGGTTGTCTGTGTGCCAGTCTTGATGCTTGAAAATGTTGACCTTGAACTACTCAAAAGTGTGTGTGGCTCAGCATTTCCATGCAGGATGTTGGTGTTTTGGTGGAAAGATCAGAACTGGAATAAAACTCTGCTGAGGCTGCTCTTTGAACTGTAGGTTATCTAGATGAGAACAGAAGTAGGAACTACTTGCTCAACAAAGAGCTGGCCTGGTGGCACCATGTGTCTGATGTTTAACGAGAATCCCCAGATCAGGCCTAGCAGTTTTCACAATTGCTGCAGCATTGTAAGCAGTGTTAAAAGTGTGCAATAATCCTATTTCTCTTCTGCCACCTGGCAGTAGGAAGGCAATTCATATCAGATTTTTTTTTTGTTTTTGTTTGTGTTTTCCCCCCAAAGGTAGTAACTGACAACTCCACAGCTGCTCTTATAAGAAAGGTGGATAAATGAATGAAGCAGCCCATAAAATGCTTAGGATGTTGTGTTCCTGATACCATCTGTTTGCTTCCCACTAAATGCACAGATTTCTTTATCCAGTGTGAGGCTGTTAGGGTTTATCTGTGACAGCTGTTGCTTTTAAACTATCTAAAAAAAGCAGAAATTGTCTGTGGTGTGACAGTCACTTATATGCTGGCTGTGGTAACAGCTGCTACTAACTTGAATTGCAGTTAGGAACAAATGTGGCAGGCTGTGTGCCCATGAACTTTGTTCCCTATCTCTGTACTTAATGTTGAATCATTGTCACGCAGTCACACTTCTTTTTTGCATTTTGGAGGAAAAAACTCAGACTAGCAGATGTCATTAAGCCATGCAAATGTGTTTGCATCATTTCTATGCTTGTTTTTCAAGAAGGTTTTAAAAGGAGATGTTGCAGTTGGTTCAGCAGACGTGAGGATTGTAGAATCATAGAATTGTTTAGGTTGGAAGGGACCTTGGAGATCATGTAGTTCCAACCCCTCTGCCATGGGCAGGGATATCAGAATTATACATGAAGTAGCTTTTGATTCCTCTCTGACCTGCACTTCTGCATATCTGCCCAGGTATGCTTCATCCTCAATTTATGCTCACCCAGTATAGCAGTGAGTCAGTCCTGCTTGAACAACCCATCTCACGTATTACTAGGTTAAAACTTGAGTCTAAAAAGTTTGTGTCCACACACTTTTCTGTTGCCTGCACTGACCTGCAAGAGACAGTTGTCCCACTTGAGGAATTATTCCTTGTAGAAGTTTTGTTTCTGAATTTGTAACAGCTCCTTCTCATGTGTAGTACTAAATTTGATTGGGCACCTCCTGGTGTGCATGGCCATGTTCTCCTGTGGACAGGGTGAAGAAGGCTGGGGCAGTGCAGGAAGTGGGTTGTGTGGGTACCAAGGAACTGGCTGGAGAGAGTAATGCAGAATTTCCTCATGGTATAAAATTTCTTGAATCTGAAAAGATTTACAGGATGTGGCCTGTGTTAACCATTCCAGGAGAGAAGGTGGCAGAAAGGTGAGAGAAAGCTCTACTCTGAAGTACTTCAGGTTCTGGGAAGGTTTTGTAGCTCAAGAGCAGTGCCAACCCTAAGCTGGCTTTAAGCCTCCGCATGGCTCTGCTCCAGACATAATAAATCCTTCTGGACTTCAGTTGACTTACTACTGAATCAACTTTGTTTCTGTCTACATGGTATAATTAATGTGTAATCTAGATACACAGTCCCCAGTAATCAAGAGCCAAGTATGTCCTAGTAGTTCCATGATGTGTGGCCATGTTTGCTAGCTGGCGGCTGTGCAATGTGGTCACCTCTTGGTAGACTTGTGAGGTTTTTTTGTTAGTTTGTTTTCCCTTTCGCCATCCCCCTTTAAATAAAGGCATCAACAGTTAGTTAAATGTTCACATTAAAGCTGATTGTCCAAAAACTACCTTACGCTGTTCAGTGGCTTTTGCTGCCCTTGAAAATATGATTTGTCCAGTGCATCTCTGACCTCTGAAGCTTCTGTAGGCATATATGCTGTAGCAGCATCCCATTTGTGTTTTGCTTTTCTGCAACATCCCTGTAATTGACCATGTTTCCTGTCTGCTTCCTTTCTTTGTGACAGATGACATCTGGGGGCACTGAGAGCATTCTTATGGCCTGCAAGGCATACCGGGACCTGGCTTATGAGAGAGGCATCAAACAGCCAGAAATGTGAGCAATACCTCCCAGACCCGGCTATTGCTTTGGGGACTTGTGGGATTTGCTGGTCTTCTGACTTGAGGTGGCTGCTAGACCTGAACAATCCTTTATTTCATAGCTCATTAGCACCTTCCCCTTGTCTATGTCTGAAGGACAGAAGCTTAGGTGGAAAGAGGTGATGCAAAAGCAGAGGAACCTTTAAGCACCCCAGGAGATGTGGATGTTGCTGGGGGGCTGTGGTAACTCCTGTGTGTAGATGAGTTTTGGCACTACCTGTATGCTGCTGTAGACCAAGCTTGCTCATATGAGCTTTTGGCCTCTCTTGAGCAGAGATTGGCAGGCCCTTTGAAGTGTTGTTCAAGGGGTTTTATTTATTTAGATCAGAGAGGGCTTATTAAGAAAATTCTGAGACTGAAGTTGGAGCTGAAATGAGGAATTGTACCAATTGTTACAGGATTTGCTCTCTTTAATGTATCTCTTATTTCTAGACAGTGCATCAAAAATATTTCTCTGGTTGATTACTTGTGAGAGAAAAATGTAAAATTAAATGAAACACTGTAGAGTTCATCTTCTGCAGAAGATATGATGCCTCAGATAACAAGGTTAATTAAGGCTGTTCAGCCACTGTCACTGGAGACGTGAGAGCAAACACAACATTCCTTTGGTATATTTATGCTGCTCCTTCCCTTTTATATTGTTTCATGTGCCCCTCTCAGGGAGGGTGGCTGGTTGTAGATGGTAGTGTATTGTTTGATAGGAGAAGAAATTAGCTTGGGAATTGCAGTTACTGGATCACTAAAGATCATGCAATGGGATAGAATTACCCTAACGAATTTTTCTTGGGGTTGTTCAAGATTGAGTGTCCAAGCAACAGCACATGGCCTCTGTTCTGTCTCAGAATATATTCTGCTCTCAATTTCTGTTCTTTCTTCAGACTGTGTTATTTTTGGCTATTTGAAACATGGGATTGGCCTGTTTCTGACCTCTGTCATGCAGAACGATCTATAGGTTGAATTGTTTTGCTTTTTTCCCCTCCAATTTTTTCCTTTTCTAGATTGGTCCCGGTGAGTGCTCATGCAGCATTTGACAAGGCAGCACATTACTTTGGGCTGAAGTTGATTCACATACCGTTAACCAAGGCTATGGAAGTGGATGTTCAGGTACCTGAAGGGCGGCACAACAGTCTTTCTCCGGGAAGAAGCAAGAAACCTACCTATCCAAGTAGAAGTCAGTGGATAGAGAGGGATGAATGCTTCCTGGAAATAAGGAAAAAGGGCAGGAGTAAGTGCCTGTCACTGTAGAGAAGGTTTTGTTTGAAATAATTGAATGTAACTTTGATGTGACTCTTGTAGATTAGAATAATTTATGTATTTCAGAGATAGCTACAAATTTCAGATGAGGGAGAACAAAAGTGTTCCAGTATTTCCAAGCAGTTGAGGTAAATGATTTGGTTGATGTTTACTGATGTTTGCTTTGCTTTCTGCAGGCTTCTGTGTGTTTCACTTACCCTTTTTTGGCAGGATGGCTACTGGTAAATGGAATGTGAGCATCTTCTCTCTTTAAATCTTCAGGCAATGAGAAGAGCCATCTCGAAGAACACAGCCATGCTCGTTTGTTCTGCTCCCCAGTTCCCACATGGAATTATGGACCCAATTGAAGAGGTGGCAGAGGTATGGTCCACCTGGGACTAATGGTTGTTATATGAATAAAACTAGTATGTCCCAGAAGAGCATAGGAGTTCCAGGATGCCAGCTGGTGAATCTGGTAGGAGGAGCAGACTGTTTGAGAGTGTATTAGTGTCTTCAAATCAGGTGTTAACCAACAGCAAGGTATGAAAGCCAAAAAGATTTATTTAGGACCTACTGGTTGTAGCAGACTTAACATGTGGGGGGAGTAGGAGTCAAAGGATTGGGATCTTATTTTTTGAACAGGTCTCTTGACTTTTCTCTCAGTCCTCCAGTGATGTATTTGGTCTATAACCAGCTGGGGCCTCTGACTTTCTTTTCATTTGGATCATGCCCTTCCACTTTAGTGCAGATACTTCTTTCAGACCACGTTAACACATCTCTCTGGCAAATACAGCAGAGTGCCAAAAATACTTTGTTTTTCCTCTCCCTGACGATCTTCACATACATGGAAAGCTGGAAAAGTAACTGGTCCTTGAGAGTGGCCTAATACTCTAGAAGGGGCAAAGAAAACATTTGATTGTGAAAGTCACTATTTTAGTGACTGCAGTTTGGATGTCTCCAACCACATAATTTTCTTGTCTGGTTACATGTTACTCACCAGAATCTCTCGTTCATACACAGCTTGCAGTGAAGTACAAAATCCCCTTCCATGTTGACGCCTGCCTGGGTGGTTTTCTTATTGCTTTCATGGAGAAGGCGGGGTTCCCCCTAAAGCATCTGTTTGACTTCCGTGTAAAAGGTGTGACCAGCATTTCTGCTGATACCCACAAGGTAAGAAGAAGGAAGAAAGATCTTCCAGTGCTTGCATTTTTGGGGAGTGATCCCTGTGCCATTCCTGCCTTTAGGCATTTCTGCTATTCTCTGAGAAGTGATGAAGTGCCCCTGCAAAGGCTGCTCTATCCAGATGATTTGTGCTGTGCACCACAGTACCTGATATTTGGGTACCAATGCCCAATCATTGGGAAAATGGGATCTTGGAGGGCATGCAGTGAGTTCTCAAATGTGTTCCTGTGCTCTCTTACTGCTTTTTAATGCATTCTGTGCCCCTTGCAGTATGGTTATGCTCCCAAGGGTTCCTCGGTGGTGCTCTACAGTGACAAGAAATACAGGAGCTACCAGTTCTTCATAGCACCCGACTGGCAAGGGGGCATCTATGCCTCCCCCTCTGTGGCAGGCTCCAGACCTGGTGGAATCATAGCTGCCTGCTGGGCAACTCTGTTGCACATAGGAGAATCAGGCTACATTGAGGCTACGAAGAAGATCATTAAAACAGCTCGTTTCCTCGAATCGGAGTACGTGTGTGTGCCTTAGTGTTTTGGTTGTACTCTTCAATCCTGCTCTAGTCTACTTCTCCCAAACTGCTTTTGTTTCTCTTGCAACTTATTCCCTGGAGAAGATATAGCACATTACCTCCCAACCATTGATGCACTGGGCGGTTACAGGGAAAGATGATTTGTGTATGCACAGGTGCTGTCCTGGGCCAGGTACCTGAGACACCCAGAGAGGAGGAGTGCAGGTAGCTTTATTTAGTTAGCTTTACTTCAAGAGTTTCTGTCTCGGCCATGGCTGAGAGGGAATCTGGAAGGACTTCTCAAGGTGACAAGAGATAAGAAGGGTTGTGCACAAGTTGGTATTGTTAGCTGATAAGCTAGTGTATTCGGCTACTATCTTCCACTGTTTCTCTTCTCTGTCTTCTCTCTATTCCATTTTTCAGTTTTAGTTGATTTTAAGACCTATAATGGCCTGAGTCCTCTTACAAGGTGCGGTGGCCTGGTTTGGGTTTTGATTCTTTGGTAGGCATGCATGGTTGTCTCTTCCCTGCTGTAGCTTTTTCTTCAAGGTTCCAGATAGATGAACAGAATGTGTGGCCTCTGTAACCTTGGTTAGTTATCTCTCTTTTTTTTTTTCCTTTTTCTGTTCAAGGTTGAGAAAAATTGACAGCATCTTCATTCTGGGGAAACCTGAGGTGTCTGTCATCTCCATTGGTTCAGACACCTTTGACATTTATCGGTTATCTAATTTCTTAACTGCAAAAGGATGGAACTTAAATGTCCTACAGTTTCCATCAAGGTGAGCTTTTGTGGAGACAGCAGAGCACTGTAGCCAGGTCATGCAAGATGTTCATCTTCAGGCCACATGGCTCTCGTGGTGTGCTGCATACTGTTGTCCATGTCTGATAATTGAATGCAGAGTCTTCCTCTGCAGAGGAGGAATTGCTTTTGTAATTGCTGATGTATGTAATGAGGTTAAGGCAATAGTAATTTTAATGACCCGGGCAGAGGACATGTCTGAAGCTCCCTTTCTATTTACTTCTGTCTAGTAGAAGCAGAAAAATATAAGTAGTCCAGAGTCTTGTCTGGTGCAACCTAACTGAGGGTTTGTAGAACTATTATTTTTAGTATCTTCCTGCTACCCACTGAAGATGAAGGTAATTGAAAAAGCAGTGAAGGGCTGATAATTTTTTGTGATCTTTTCTGCCTGCTGTGAAGTGAATGTCGGTTTCCTTGAGTGTGTTGTAGTTGTTTCTCTGTAGGTTAAAAGGGGCAATCTTCTCAGACAGAGCTACACTAAAAAAAATTTTGGATTTGCAGTGAAATCTAGGGATCTTGAAGCCATAAGTCAGAGGTGTGAGTGGCTCTGCTCCTTCTGGTGGATGCCAACTTACACGAAGAGGGTGGCTGATGAAGGAAGGGGCAAGAATTGTTGTGCTTGCAGGCAGGTATGTTTATCTCACCAGAGGTACCTGGAATGATGTAAGAAAATGACAGGCCTTTAACCATGCACAGTAAAGCCAGGAAGGAAGGGGGGGGTTGCTGTTTTGCAAAAGAAGAGCTGAACTCTCCACAACTTGCTTCTAGCAAGTATTTCTCAGGGATTACCTTTAATTGGAAGAAAGTGGATTGTCTTCTCACATTATGCTCCAAAAATGCTATTTTGTGACTGGCCAGGAAAGAATTAAATTGCTGGTGGTTGTTCAGCAATTATGGAGCAGTACATGCTGGAGATGGTTAATGTCTTCCCTCTCCCCTGCCTGCCCAGCATTCATCTTTGCATTACGCAGCTGCACACAAAGCCTGGTGTTGCTGAACAGTTCCTCAAAGATGTCAAAGACAGCATTGAAGATATTATGAAGGACCTCAATGCCAAGACCACAGGCATGGTAAGGAGGCTGGCATATAGCAAGGGAATGTTTGGGGTGAGCGTTTTTTCTCTGATGTCATTAACACTGCACTGTAATGACCTCCTCTTCTCTGTTTAGGGAGCCATCTATGGAATGGCCCAGTCTGTTCCAGACAGGAGCTTGGTAGCAGAGATTTCTCAGGCGTACTTGGACGGCCTCTACAGCACAGATGTTCCTCCTGGTGAAAAGCACATGAATGGCTCTCCCAGCCACCACTGACTGTAGCACAATTGGTGCCTTGCCAGCTAGCAGTAGGATGTTTCTAAAGGTTTTCTAGGGGAAGAAATTGTAGTCAACCTTTGTTCCTACAGCTGCAGGTCTGATGGCAGTTTGATCTTGCAAACTTCTTTCCCCGTCTTAGCCCGTTCTAAAATATACATTATTTTCATGCCCAACTTCAGTTCTAGGCCTTTTCTTCCCTTCCCCTTTCTGTTTTCATCATGACTATTGATGGTAAATTGAATTTCCATTCCATGACACCAGATTCCTCGGGTATTCCATGTCACTTCATTCCTTTGCTGTTTCATCTCCTTAACCTGGTATTTGCCTGGTGTCCAGCCAAGTCTTAGATTTGAGTTCTCATGATGTTTTCCAAAACTTCAATCTTCCCAGAAGCTGAAGGCAGAAAATATATTGAATTTTTTGTTTTGTTTGAGTATTCCTCCAAGCTACTGCATTTAACAGACTGTGCTGGGAGCCTTATATCTATGTAATGCAGAGCTGATAAATTGGCAAAGGGCAGATGGACCTGTACTCTTCTTGAAATAGCCTTTGGAGATCTTGGTGAGACTGCAATCAGTATCTCCTGGGGGGGTGGGGGTGCGGCAGGGAAACCCCACACAAAATCCTCTCTAGAATTTCTTGGTTTGAGTTAACAGCAGAAACAGAAACCAAGCAAGTGGTGTAGGGAGAGGATTAGATGGTACCGAAAATCTATTACCAGATGGTACATAATAAATGTTTTGCTTCCTTGCCTCTTCTAGAAAACATTCTTTTACCACCTAGAGTGCTTTTCTTCTACTGTGCACAATTCTGGAGGGATGTGCAAAGCAGTGATTTCACTGTGTGTAACTTGAAGGTTTTGCACTATCCCACAATGCTGTAGTAGAGTCAGTCAGGCCCTGGCCTATGCCATGGCTGGGGACCTCATGTGCAAATGGATTGTGCCAAAGCTGGCCTTTTTTTTACCATTATAATTTTAGTATCAAATGATGACTTTTGTAATAGTAATCTCTGGTCTTTGCACTGATTCTTTTAAGGCACATTCTCAAAAGGACATTCACCAGTGTGCCTTGATGCTTCTCTGGCACTTTTTGTGAGGTGCCAGAGAAGATTTGAGGGTTCAGCTGTTGACCACAGTCTACTGTGGTCATTTTCTTACGGTACTATATTGAAAGCAAACCTCAAAGATAGACTGGCCACAATAAAAATACACTTGTCTGTAAACCACAGTAGTAGTTGTATTGAGCTGAGTCCCTTCACAGTATTACACAAATGCTGGTATAGCTCTGAGAGGTACAAGGTAGGATGCGCAAGTTGTAAGTGTTCAAGCTTTGGGCATATATGGCTCACCCTTTCTGTTTTTTATCATGGTTTTTATGGTGTGAGCATTTTCCCAGTGCAACTTGTGAGGTACCTGGGGTCTTAAGGACTAGCTAGCTGTTGAGTTATTAAACAGTGGTGGAGTCACTCTTGCAAGGCTTTCCTGTGTGTTTCCTCAGAGCTTTTAGCATGCTACCAACAGTCTCAAGTCAAGTTCAATGCTTAGACGAAGACTTTATGCCATGTCTGCAGAACCTTGCAAGGGGCATGTGATGGCATCTGACTGTACACAAGGGGCTGGTTAGCCCTAAGCTGACCCTTGTTGGCTTACACAGGACATCAAATGAGATGGTAACATAGCAGCTGCTGCACAAACCAGTTGAGCTTTGGGCCCAGTGATTGTGGGAAGGACACTTGCTTTTTAACAGATTTACCTTCAGTGCTAGGAGACAGAAGTATTTTCGCCATCTGCCCTTAGATTGATGACGTAGTGCATGTCTCCAAGCCCTTTTGAAATACATTGCATTTGATCTGCCTGCTAGTCTCTTGGTGGTCTTACCAGCTCTAGCAGTCAGCGTTTATGTTGGTCCTATTCATTCTTTTAGCATCTTGCCAGTGTGACTATTTCTGCATCCAAGTTCACTGTACTTTAAAGACAGTCTTAAGTGTCTAGCTACGGTGATGGTTCTCATTTGAACCAAGATTTTAAAACAAACAAAGGGAGGAACGATTTTTGGTTTTGCTTTAAAAGAAAGGGGGGATTGATTGGGGTAGAGTTAAGGAGGGAAAACCTTCCTCCTCTTACTTGATCCTCTTCTGAGGATGTAGATGGATCTAACAGATCAGCACTTCATTTTTTTTTTAATGTATTTGAAGATGTTATTTGCAAGTCAGTGTATTCCATTCTGGGCTTCACTTACTAGTAATATTTCTGGACTTAATTCTTTTATGTGTATTTGTTCTATACTAGAAATGTACTCTGATCAGGAATTGTAATTTACCCATCTGTAGTCGTATAACCTGCATCTCTTGTATCTTGCCAAATGGTCTTAGGAAAATGGTGTGATTAACAGACAGTATAATTATTTAAAAGACAAAAAAGAAGAATTTTTATGAACTGGATTATGATCAGGAACTGGATGGTACTTTTAGACCTGGAGGGATCATCATGAGTATTAATTCTTGTGAAGTTTTGGACTGCTGGGTTCTCATGCAAGACACTTAAATTTGTTGCTTGTACAAAGCACTTCAAAGGAATTTGCATGCTTTTAGTTACTAAACTGAAGAATATCCAGTTTAGTGGACCAAGAAGAGATGTGTGTCTTCAAGCCATGGCTTTCACCTGCACTTTTATGATGACACATGGGAGGTGGGGAATGGAAGGTTGGTACAATGCAATAATCTATTGCCTAATAAACACACATTAACTTTTTAATGAGTGAATGGGACAAGTTCATCTGATGGCAGTGTTCTGTATTGTTCTAACTTGCCACTGTAAAACTGTAGGCTGAATTAGCTGAAGAAATGGTCCAAAATGGACCTAGTTTGTATTAAGACGGTGTATTTAGTTGTCTAGGCTTATTGAACTCTTATTCTTCTATTGCAGTGCTTGTTTGAATGAATGGGGTCCTACTGCTGCTGGTTTGTACTCATGCACAGCTTTGTCTGGGACAGAGACTAGTTTATGAATACTCCTAACTGCCTGAGGGGTGCTGGCTGCTCCTTCATTCTGTAAAGACAAAGGGGTTTTTATGTGGCTGTGTCTTGGGTGTGATGTTCAAGGGTGCTGAAAATTTTCATTTAGAGCTATGGATGTTTTCTTAATAGTTTATAGAACTTTTACAGGGTGTTCATAGGTGGGCATTTGTTTTGCTGAATGGGACTACTCTTGGTTTCACTGCAAATTATTCCTGGTGTACTGCAAAAACAGCCATTTGGCTGCTGGTTTCCTGTACGTTAAGACCGTTGGGTTACTGGAGTGAAGATCCTGCACCACCAAATCCACCTGCGACCTTTTTTTGGGAGGTGTACCACCATAAATAGCTGCTGGCCTGCTTTCATGCCCTGTGTCTGTGCCTTCGCTGTGGTACCATTCTGATCTTAGCAGAAGCTTATCAGACCCCCTTCACTTTGAGGTGCAGCACTGCAAAGGCACATGCAATCTCCCTGCGTTGCTTCATCAAGAAGCTTTTCCATGGCAGAATGACCTTCTTGAGAGCAGTCAAGTCAAATACTTGCCTTGGGAAAACCTGTTGGTGTTAACCTCATCAGTGAGGCCTCCAAAATGACATCAGGTTACACACACATTTATTGTAAACATTTTCATTTGGTATCCTACTAAAGGCTGGCTACAATAGAGGTGAGATGCCTGCTTACAATACTGCTGGGGGGAGATTACAGTAATAACCCCGTTGCATTTCACAGTTGCTGGTACGTCAGGTTTTAGGCAGAAAGCATGTTGAAGTAGATGGGAAATGATAGCACAGTGGTTGGACGGGCTCAGGCGCTGGAAGGGTTTACTTAGAAGGATTGTGTAACGTAACTCCTGCTAAGAGAACAACATCTACTGTAAGTCTGGTAGGCTTAGCAATTGGTAGGCTTAGCAATTGGCAGGCTGGTGGCGCACAGCTAACAAAGGGCTTAAGTATGGAAGCAGCAAGATCAGAGGCAGATAGCTGCACAGTGCCCAGGAAGTTCCTTCCTCCATCTGAGCTGCAGTGAGTTGTCTGGCAGGGCATTACGCACTCTGGATCCAGGAGCTAGCTTGAAGTGGGAGAAGGCTCGTAAGTGCAGCTATCCAGGCGATGCAGGTTGTAGCTGCAGCAGAGTTGGGTTTTGGCTTCGGCTTCATGTGTCTCTCGCAAGTCAGGAAAGAGAAACTGCAACCTGCTCAATGAAGCTGGCCAAGTTGATGTCTCGTTCTGATAAGCCTCCACAGTCATGAGTGCTCAAGGTGATGTGAACCTAAATCAGACACATAAACTAAGTGCTGGGGGAAACAGCAGGAATGGTTTCCCCCAGTGCTGCAGACAGTCCTTCTCCAATAAAGAACAGAGCCTATGGCTTTATCTAGACTTGTAAGAAAATTTTCACAGAAACACAGTAATGATAAAGTTGGAAGACCTTAAAGATCATCCAGTCCAACCTAAATCCAAATAAACCAAGTAAACCTAACATCTAGATCATGCCACTCAGCACTTCATCCAGACTAAACTTGAACACCTCTGTGGGCAGCCCATTCCAAAAACCACTCTTTCAGTGAAAAACCTTTTCCTAATGTCAAGTATAAACCTCCCCTGATGGAGCTTAAGACTGTGACCCCCTTGTCCTGTCTCCAGGGAGAAAAGACCGACCCAACCCCCTCCTGACTACAGCCACCTTTTAGATAGTTATAGACAGTGGTAAGGTTGCCCCTGAGCCTCCTCTTTTTCCAAGCTAAACAAACCCAGCTCCATCAGCCTCTCCTCATTGGACTTATCTTCCATCCCCTTTACCATTCTAGTTGCCCTTCTCTGGACTGGTTCCAGCACCTTGACATCTTTCTTAAACTGAGGGGCCCAGAACTGAACACAATACTCCAGGTGTGGTTTAACCAGTGCTGAATACAGGGGGAGGATAACCTCCCTAGGTTTCCTAGGGTGGGAGAGGAAATCTGCCACTTTGCCTGATTTTTTTTTTCCCCTTCTTACAGGTTTGTCTGGTCACAAGCTGTCAGTGACATCCCTGCCTTGGGCACAGCACTGGGTCTGTCTCCTTTCTCCAGGAGCTTTTTCCCTCGTGCTACTTCTGATCCTGATTTTAAAAAGCAGCCCTGGTGCTGCCCTACAGGCAACTACTGCTCAGATGGGCAAATGAAAAAAGGAGGAAAGGCTCTGTAAGTGACAGCTGTAGGCTGTCTGCAATATGCTGAAGAAATAGTATCTGAGGAGTGAGGTTCTGCTGATCTGAACAGGACTTGTTGCTGCTGTTTGATTCTTCAGAAAAGGAATATTCTCCACAAAGGCTCTGTTTGCCTGCATCTTCTTGTTTCTTACCTTATTGTACACATTGAACCATTCAGGGTGGTGATCCAGTTTTTCTGCCTGTAGAGCCACTCTGGTCATGAAGCCAAAGGCCTGCTCAGTGAAGTAAGAAAAAAGTTAGCTCTGAAGCACCCACCCCATAATATATTAGTTTTCACCTTATTGGTATTGATTTTACAGCACATTTCTAGGTAAGCCAACCAAATTCAAGTTCTGTATCTTTGTCGAACTTTTCTATGGATTTTCCTTTTTTTGGGGAGCTTTTCCTGGACGAGCTGTATGCTGGGTGAAGCACTTAGGTGTCTTGGATAGGTTCTCTTGCTTAGCCTTTACATTTCTGAAGAAACACTCCCTGCTCTGCACAGCAGGCCTCCCACTTTAAAACTGCTCATACCCGGTTGAAGTCCTTGAAGTGGAACTCTTTGAAGATGGCATCTCGACCTTCCACCTCGTTCCACCCCACAGCTCTCAGGTTTGGCAGCAGCTGCTCCCTCTCCTCTGTGCTCAGCCTATGGGCTTTTCCTGCCTGACACCGCAAAAAGAAAAGGGAAGAAGTGCAAGTCAGTGTGGCAGAGGTAGGATAAAGCATGTGTTTAAAGCAGTAAAACATCCCCATGGGTCAGGAGTTATAGGCCTTTGGAGACACCTGCAGACTGGGTAGGAGTTAGGTTGCATGTGCTGCTGACAACAGTATGAGTGCTGTCCCGTTTTCTGTTTTGAGTCCATCCTACAGTTATGTGGGTTGAGTGAAGTCCAGCTCATCTCTTGTCCTCTAACCAGCAGCCCCTACCAATTTACCAATGTGTATGGGTATTTGTTACAGCCTGAGGTACTAAGGAATGATGGCTGTGTGAGGTTAATCATAGAATCCTAGAATCATTAGGGATCGGAAGGGACCTCAAAAGATCATCCAGTCCAATGCACCTGCCGCAGCAGGCTCACCTAGTCACACAGGAACACATCCAGGTGGGTCTTCAACATCTCCAGAGAAGGAGAATCCACAACCCTCCTGGGCAGCCTGTTCCAATGCTCTGTTACCCTCACCGGCAAGAAGTTTCTTCTGATATTTCTATAGAACCTCCTCTGTTCCAGCTTGCACCCATTGCCCTTTGTGCTATCACTAGATGACCTTGAGAAGAGCCTGGCTCCATCCTCCTGACACCCACCCCTCATATATTTAGAGACATTATTGAGGTCACCCCTCAGCCTCTTCTTCTCCAAGCTAAAGAGACCCAACCCCCTCAGCCTTTCCTCATAAGGGAGCTGTTCTACTTCCTTCATCATCTTCACTGCTTTATGCTGGACCCCCTCCAGCAGCTGTGTCCTTTTTGAACTGAAGGGCCCAGAACTGGACACAATACTCCAGATGTGGTCTCACTAGTGCAGAGGGGAAGAAGAACTTCCCTTGATCTGCTAACCAACCCTCTTCTGATCCCCCCTATGATGCTGTTGGTCCTGTTGGCCACAAGAGCACATTGCTGGCTCATAGTCAACGTGCTGTCCACTAGGACCCCCAGGTCCCTTTCTCCTACACTGGTCTCCAACAGGTCAGTCCCCAACCTATCCTAGTGCCTGAGGTTGTTCTTGCCCAGATGCAAGACTCTACACTAACCCTTGTTGTTCCTCATTACAATTCTTTCTGCCCAGCTCTCTAACCTGTCCAGGTTTTGCTGAATAGCAGCACAGTCTGCTGGGGTGTTAGCGACACCACCCAGCTTTGTGTCATCAGCAAACTTGCTGACAGTNCTTCCATGACCTATAGACTTTCTTCTTCCTCTTCAGTTTGCGCAGTAGCTCCCCATTTAACCACACAGGTTTTCTAGCTCCCTTTCTCGGCTCCTTTTCTGTCAGGACGCACTTGTGTTGTGCTTCAAAGAAGAGGTCTTTGATGACCCTTCACCTGCCAGTACTCTGTCCCATGGGATTTCCCTTAGCAATTGCTTGAAACGGCCAAAGATTGCCCTACTGAAGTCCAGGGTTGTGATTCTGCTAGGTATTCTGTTCCTACCACACGACACCCTGTACTCGACCATCTCATGGTCACTGCAACCAAGCCTGCCCTCAACTTTTCACTGCTTCAAACAGACCCTCCTTGTTGGTGAGTACAAGATCCAGCAGCACTCCTCTCCTAGTGGGCTCCTCTACCATTTGCATCAGGAAATTATCACCAGTGCACTGGAAGAACCTGGACTGGGTATGGCTAGCAAATACCAGGGTAGTTAAAATCCCCCATGAGAACCAAGACCTGTAGCTGTGAGGCTGTTGTCAGTTGCCTGTAGAAGACCTCCAAAGAAGTTCCTTGTGATTATCTGGAAAAAAACAAGCTGTGACAGGCTTTCACAACTGAGAATTGGGGTTTTTTGAGTTCTCTGAAGTACCTTACATAAGCAGGAGGGCTTTATTTGCAGGTCATCTGCACTGGAAGCTGCCTTAGAGAGGAAAGAAATGGTGTGAATCAGATGAGTCGCACTAAATTGGCATTCAGCTGCTTTTCCTTTTCAATGTCCTTTATCTGATGTGGTTTAAGAGGTTGTTTCTGTCTGTGAGTAACAAGGCAGAGGAAGGGATTGTGATTTAGCATTGCCTTCCACTCTTAGGCAGAGCTGCACTTGTTTTTTAAGGGGTGGAGGAAAAGCACCAATTCTTGGCTTTGAAGAGTTAACATAGACAAAGATGGAACTAAAATAGTTTTTCGGGATGTGGGCTAGCTGAGCCAGTGTCACCTTCTGGCTCAGTGGGGAAGGCAAGGCAGGAGAGAGCACAGAGGGGTACTGCTCTGTCTGAATGGTTAAGTTCTGGCATTTAGATTTCTTTCATAGCAGGTCATCTTTGGAGTTGGTAAGGGCTGTTGTTTCTCAATGACAAACATCAGCATTTGCAAATTGCCTATCTTTGCAATTTGTTTTCACTTATGTGAAAACTTTAGAGCCAAGTATGGCAAGTTAGATATGAGAGTCTTAACAAAATTTCTCGTGCATGTTTCCTCAGCAGTACCCCGAGATGCTTCACTTGGGCACTAATGCTCAGAAGTAGCCCCCTTAAACAGCTGAACAACCAAGTCAAATTGTCTGTTCCTACAGTTTGCCTATTTGTAGGCTGTACAAACCCAGAGGCAGCCATGGCAATGGTGTTTTTACAGGAGGTTCTTTGGTTTTGTATCTTTTGAGGAAGACTGGAAAGATGATGCCCTATTTCCATGTTACTGGGTGTGCTAATCTATCAGGTGCTGTGGACTTGTATGCTTAGAGCTTTTGGCTGTAAAGCACTTAATGAAATGCAGAGTGCCATGGTGCACTGAACCTCAGTTCAAGGGTGGCTGAGGTGGGACAGTTCCTGCCCCCTTGTGTTATCTCTTTTCCATGATGCCTGGGGAGAGCCTGCCTGATCCATGCGTGGCCCAGCCTCTCTGCTAGCATGCAAGCCATCCTTGCTGTCCTACAGTTTATGCAGCATTTTGTGCCAGCCTTGACCCAACCCCCTTCCTTAGCTCTAGGTTTGGAGAATAATCAGTAAGCAAACACGACTCAGTGCAATAAACACTCAGTCGCTGCCCTTCTGTGCTGATGGTGCGATAAGCTGGGCACACTTAGCAACTGGATAATGTGGAGACGGGGGGGCGTCCCGTCCCTGGAGGACTCTGCTGGGAACAGTGGAGGGCCTGTCTCAGATTTTGATACCGGGGACCAAACCGTCCTACTTGTGAATTGGTGCTGGAGAGAGGAAAAGTTGTGCAAAGCTAGAGCTTTAGCTTTCCTGGAGCAGAAGGGTGTGGGTGCAGGGGCCTGGGTTCCCAGCCACTCTCACCCAGGGAGAGAAAGAAACTGGGCTGCTTGGGCTTAATTGTTCACTGAACCTCACCACTGTGTGGGATCATCAGCCCCAGGGCTTTGTCCAGGCCCAACTCCTCTCCAAGATCCCAGAACCAGTATGAGACATGGCCAGGCTGAGGTCTGGCCAGCAGACTGTCTGGAAACCATCTCTGGTGTGTCCTGCCTGTGACACCCCTGCCCTTAGCATCGGTCACCCTGCTCCCTTCCCTCCTTTTCCAGCATGGCACATTGGCCAAGCTGCCGGTTCTGTTGGTGTGACATGTTAATGCACTCACTCCTTTAAAACGTTTTCTTATTAAGGAAACGTAATTTTTTGGTTTTCCTCTGCTGGCCCCCACCTGCCAGGCCACTGAGACTTGTCTTTTGCCCCCAAGAACCCAACTGCACGTTTTGGGCAACCGAGGAAAGGGAAACCACTTGGGATCCTGTTTTGTCATTTCTCCACACGAAACCACCCTTTCTGCTCAGAAAGGTGTAACTTCTCACTGAGGAAAAGGCAACGGGGACAACAGCCGGGCCCTGTCCCTGCCCCTCGCAAAGCAGCCGAGCCCAGGGCCCCCTGGCTGCTCACAGCTCCCCACGTTACCCATTAACCCGCGCACAGCTCCGCTCCTCTTGCTTCCCCTTTACCTTCTGCCGCTCCCCAGAGACCGGAGCTGCTGCGGGAACCTACCTTCCTGCCCTCTCCTTCGCCGTTTCCCGACAGCAACTCACCATGCCTGCTGCCACCGCTCTCCGTTGTTCCCAGCTCCGGCTGCCCCGGCACCGCCTCACGCCCGCTGCAGCCGGATCTTGACCGTGGCGGCGGAGGCGGGGCGAGGGGCCGGGCAAACGCTGCCAGTCGGGCCCACGTCTGCCCACCTACCTGGCAGGGGAAATACTGGAGCAGGACCTCTGTACAACAATCTCCCAAACTCCCCACCCCTCTCCTGCAGGGTCACTTTTGGTTTTTTTTTTTTGCAAATAAGGTAGATCTGGTTGTCGGTGTCTGTCTGGGA
>VZRI01012267.1:141027-165228 GCA_013397515.1 Upupa epops | reverse complement strand
GTCCAAGGTGTAGGAGCCTACACTTGCAATACCCTACATTTAACAAACTTCATTCAGTTCCTCTCCACTCAATTATCCAGCCTTGNCCATCTCACTGTACACTCGTGTGGGTTATGTGCAGAGCCCAGTGTTGTCTCACTGTTCGCTTTGGCAGCAGACTTTGTGGTTTGCTAAATTCACAGCCTAAGTCTTTTGATTAGGTTGGATTAAAGGGGGTTTTAGAAAGCTGCAAAGCTTTATCTCACCTTCTAATTCCAAAAAAGTAGTTATTTAATTTCTCCTAGATCACAGGATCGAACATCTAACTAGGTTCATCACCTGGGTGATAATTACTGGATTTGCTGTGCAGTAACTTGACTTGACTGGTCCTTTACTTGCACAAAACTGTGCATCCTCTGACCCATTTATTAGAGGAAAGAAACAGGAAATCTGCTGCTGGAAATTACTTGGTGTCATGCAAGTAAGGCAGGTGCTGAAAAGTAATCTGACTTACAGAAAACGAACACGAAAGCATCTGTTACGAACACGAAAGCACTGTGGAGGAAGAGTCTAGGACTCCTGATGGTCTTGTGCTACCCTCAGAAATGAGCAGCAGCCCCTAATGTTCATGGGAGGCCTTGGGATATCTTTACTGAATACTTAAGGAATTTACTGACATTTGAATGGAAGAGAATCCTGAGGAAGGGCAAGAAGAAGGAAACAGCATTACAACTCTTGTAATAAAACTATATCAGACCAAAACCATTTTCGTTCCTCTTACTTCCACTTCGAGACTAAGCCTAACCTTATGGGCTGGCCAAAGAAAATAGCACATAGATCAAGCAGATTTTATCACATAAGTTTTAGTAGAGAGCTGCTGTGTGCATTACTTTACCTGAAATATCCACAAAAGTAGTATCTCGTTTCCTAATTTGCTATAATGGTCTACTGTTTTCACTAATGACTTTTTTGTGAGAAAAATCTTCTCTTACACCATAGAATCACCACAAATATGTCCTCATATTGGAGCGCTATACTATATATCTTCAAAAACCATTCTCCACAACTATAAATAAAGGCTTTAAACATGTCACTCCTTATTAATATCACAGCATTAGAAACCAGAGACAAAAGGGAGGAGGGCAAAATTTTTGTTCTTTATTTAGAAGCAAAATGCATGGGGAAAAAAATGTCTCACCAGTTACAAGGCACATGGCGATGTCACATTCCACAAAGATTTTGGTGCAAGGAATGTAACAGTCTGTATCTGTTAATTTTTCTAACACTTCACACTAACTGGAGCAGAAGAAAAATACAGTATGTTCCTTTACTGCTGTTGTTTATGGCTAAATATAGGAATCCTATGGAGCCTGTAGGTAAATTCTTGTTATCTAAGGAATCGCTCATTAATCAGTCAAGTCTGCAAAGGAAGACAAGGCCATCATACACTGTTAAGATGCCTGATAGTTGCTCAAGACTGTTTGAACTGAGTTAATTCTAAAGATAAGTCTTCTTCAGTATGTTCACAGAGAGATCACTGCCTGCATCTCAGCTGCATGACAAACAGCTCCACAGCAGAGCGGTATCTGTAGGCACACAATGCCCTCACACAACCATATTTCCTTTAAAATGAAATTTGCATGTTTGGAGAACAAAAGAGCAGCAGTATAGTCCAGTGTTTTCTAGCCAGGGGGTCTGAGGACTAGGGCTGTGAAAGTAGACGTCCTGCCATGTAAGTGCCACCGAACAGCGTCACAGGAATGTCAACACACTGAAGTTTGCCTGCGTAGTAAGTAGTGTGTAACCTTGTGTGATGTGGTTTCCCAGGGGAAAGGGTATGCCATTGATCTGAGCTACCTTTCCAAGACAGGTACTTTATCTAGATTGTATATATTCTATGTTATATACACAATTTTAGTGAAAAAGCTACTATTTTTTGCGTAAGACAATTATAATTTTCCTAAGTTTCGTGCCTCATTTGCTTCAAGTGGGGAGATTTACAGCAGCATTGTTTTTAATAGAAATATTAAAATAACTTAATTAAAGTTAATGTGATACTTAGTTATATAGCTAGTATAAGAGCACAAGAATTAACACCTTCAGGTACTGATATTTTTATTATCAGTGCTTTTAAAAACTTATTTATTCTGACAGCTCATAAAAAAGTATGATAACAGCTGCTGATACCAGGAAGCAGGCTGGTATCCAATACGTGCACATATAAAAATATGCAGGGCAGAAAGTTCTGTCTACTTGGAATCTATTTCAGCTGTTTTGAAACATGAGTATGAAGTGATAAACACACTGAGTATAGTCTACTTCACTGTTTGCAGTTTTTGACTGATAAATGTTCCTTAATAATCACAAAAGCTGATGGGCACTTGAAACATAGCTCACAATTTTCACTGTGCTTTCTCTGGTTAACAGTATTTCTCCAGTTAGCCAAGAATCAGTCTTGCATTTGGAAGCATACAGTGTGCCATCTGCATCCAGCATCTTCACAACCATTGGAACTCCATGTGAGTGCAGGTGGTAGCTCCTGGATATCACTTGCAGGTTATTTGATTAAATGCTCAGTTCTTTCGCAGTTTCTAGAAGGTTACAATATCACACCTATTAAACATCAAGGTGCTATAAAAAGTCACACTATGAGCGTTTTGGAGTCTAGACCATTAAAAAAATCATATAATCTCAAAAGAAAGGTGTATCAAAAGAAAGGAGGACACTTTTTTTTGGCACACATTGGTTAGAAGGGTAACAGTTCTCTGAAGACTGGCATAATGAGACTGATGGTGCTGAGGACTGCTAGACTATGAAGCATGGTGGTGTGTCAGGAAGATTAAGGCTATCAAGTACAAAGCAGAACACTAAAAAAAGTTAAACTTCCATCTGTGATCAATGAAAGCAAGGAAGGAAGCAATGATATCTGAGGTAACGTTAGTCCAGAGGATTTGAGCTTTTGATGTGTTCAGTAGATACCCAAAACTGAACTGCATCTTACCCTGGACCCAACTGCATAAACACCCATCAAATATTTAATATCACATGGATGCTGCTGACATTTTTAGAATTTTGACAAATACTTGTGTTAGCTTCCCACCTCTGCACCAGGGATTGGATGTTGACTAGCCGTCCTTCTGACACAGACTGTACATGATGGGATTTAAAAGTTCCAAGTAAAAAAGTTTCCCAGTCCTCAAAAGAAATAGATAATTCAAGAATTTGCTATTCCATGATGCCTTCAAGGGTTGAAATGTCCAGGCTCAGTTTCCCCAGCTGGATAGACTCCTGCATGAGTGATGATAGGCTCAGCCATCCAAGCGATGCAGAAGGAGAGAGAGCTCACGTTACTTTGCCACAAATGTGTTGCATCCTCATGCCTCGTGGAAGAGGGAATGTGGTAACTGAAGCTTCTCATAGCTAAAAGCTGACAGCCATGCAAACTACTGGTTATGCACTTCAGTTTCTTCAGACATGCTGAAGTCCTTCTAATGGGAATCCTGATTGCTACTGCAGGCATTTTAGCGATGCTTTTCATGCTGCTGTTTTGGAGAAGCTGCTGGGAAAGAACTTCACAACATTTGACGTGCTGTGTTGGATCAGTCTTTCTTCTTGACTGGGGAGGCCCAAATGAACCTTTAGTGAGTGCTGCATGTGCAGTAAAGGCATTGCTCTTCTGAGGGAAGAATGGATTCTATTTTTGTCTTTTCATGCTAGTTTAAATTTCTCTCTTTGGTTTGTACAAAGAAAGCAGCAGGTTTAATTCACTTACATCCCAAGAATTAAAACTGATTTTCTTAATAAGAGGGTATTTTAGTCTGTGTATAAATTGTGCTACGAAAATAGATTAACGAGTTATTTTCCAATGAATTAGTGATGTTTAGCCAATACCCATTTACTTACAGGTTTTTCAAAGTTTATTCTCTAATTTTTAAGGGAAGGGTGAATTACCAATCTACACTCAATTATTGCTTTAGCCTCTCCACGCAGAGAAAAAGCAGGAAAAAATTACAGCACTTGGTATTGTTTTAATTTTGAGTTCATAACTGTGTCCTGCTCATGCTTTTTCATATGAAAGTTACACAGAGGCTGACAACTTTGGGTAGTGTAAAAACTTTGGAGCATAGTAAAATATCATGTATTGTAAAGTACATGTAAATTAATTGTTTGCAACTCATGGAGAGAGAAATCATCTGACAGTGAGCTCTCCACTTATAAAAGCTACTTGCAGAATTCATTGTCTTCCTGATTTTCCTCATCAGGTGAAGTATGAATGACTATTTTATAAAGTATACTTCATTTTTAGCAGATTAATATTTTTGCTATAAAAGAAAGTAGAATTAATATTTAGTTATGCAATCTTCCAAAAACTTACAGGTTTTGCAGATTTTATCCTCTTTATTGGACATCTTCCATTATTATTCTGCCTGTAATACTATCTCTGTCAGCTTGTTCCAGGTTCCATCAGATCGGCTGTGAGTTCTTGGCTGCATGTGAATACAGCTAGAAATGAGGTCCCATATGGTTCTGGACACAACCCAGTACTAAAATCAGAAGGGTTACTTCCAATACAGGAATTAAATCCACCCCATACTCAGAAATCTGAAAGCACTGGAGTCAAAGTTTTTTTTCTTAGTGGGCTCTATTTAACATCAAATCTCTAAATGTAACCTACATGACAAGAGAAAGACAATGCAGAGAGAGGAAAGAGTGAGTAGGCAGAATTCTGTTCTCCAAGGCCAAGAATAGATTTGCCGTTGTTAGCAGATCTGCCACTAAACACAGTGCACAATGCTGTAAATATCACAGCATGGCACTCTCTGCATTTTACAGAAGATCACACCAGGGCAATAGTGATGTGGTCTCTTCTTCTACTATCTGCAGCTCTAACGTTAAAAGAGTGGAGGGTTGCCATCATGCTCATAACCTGTATGTTGTGAAAAGAGTGCAAGATCTTTTTATACCTCTCTGGGTTCCCTCTTTTCCTTTATGCATCTTTTCTCAGGCAATCTTTGAAAAGCAAGCACATTGTACAAGTAAAATAAATAAATAAAATCAAAGGATTAGCATTTCATATATAAAGCCTAGGAATTTTAAAGGCACAGGATACAAATACGGGATTTGCATGGCTTGCAGTTTGAAAGGTCAGAGAGGAGATAAAACCTGACAGCTAATCTCCAGTGATCACTGAGGATGTTCTAAACCTACCTTTTTGATGCTATGGTTTTTTAAATAAATAATCAATATAAATTTTGAGAAACTGTAATTCTTTGCTTATTTTCCTATTTCATTACTGGTGCTTCACTCAGGAGCTATTCCAATCCATATGTTTTACAGGCACATGGAATGAAACGGTTCCACAAAGCTCTTCAAAACATGAATGAGGTAACAGATATCGTTGACCACCGTGGAAGCCTGTTGGCATTGGGTAAGTTATTTTTAACAGAGTGAGGTCTAAGGAAGGATTTTAGAAGCCAAACCCAGCATTTCTTCAAGCACAGATTTACTGTGAAGTGTTCATGATCATTTCTGTCCTCTGTTATATTCTGCTCATGACTTTTCTTCTAAAAAGCTTGTAACTGTTTGTAACACATTTTGTGGGAAAGTAATGAGAGGAATAATAGAAAAGAGGGTTTTTGTAAAGACAATGGGACACTAGAAGGAACATCCAACGTGAAGACGTAGTGGACAATAAGATAGTGGAACAAGCTAGAATGGGAAGTTGAATTGTATTAGTACTGGAAAAGTAGGAGCTTTAGGTATATACAACTGGACGAGGAGAGAATGTGTCTTAGGCAGGACAGAGGAAGAGGAATGATAGCATTTGACAACCATCACAAAAAGAAAGGGAAAATTCTGGAAGAATTCAGGTGTGAAGAGAAATCACAAAGAAACAATGAGAAATGTAGCTGGGAAAGAAAAACCAGGAAAGCTAAACACTTCTCAAAATCCATCATTACCGTTTGATGTACCTGAGCTGCAGACACTAATGTCACTGAGTTAACCCTACCTTGTATCTTTCATCAATCATCATGTAGAATATTTTGGGTATTCAATACTTCAATCAGTCAGTGGGAAACAGCAAATACTCATTTTGCTGCTGATCCAAATTCCTTCCAGTTATACAGAATATTGTAAATGTTTGTATTTATGCACAGCCTTGCCAGAAACCACATGGTAATCTTGTAAATAATGTGCAGAAGATCTGGTAGTACCTCTTACTCATTTGATTAGACACGCGGTACTCCTTCTTTCCTTAGAACTGTGAATTAAATTCACCCTGAAAACTCAAAACTATCATGCTTACACACACACACGTGTGTAACAGGGTCTGCCTGGCTGAGGCAACAAAAGAAAGCAATGAGAATCCAGTGTTTGAGCCCTGACAGACTTCAGCAGTTCTACAAGTATGACCAACTTGTTTCTTGAAGGGCAAAAGGTTATGGGGAAAAATGAATGATGTCTGGGGAACTCTGTTGCACAGATGGTCTTTCCTCTTCAATGTGGGTCTGAACTTCCACCATCCATACTGCCAGCTTATGGGGCAGTGATTGCCATGCAATGGGGGAAATGCTTGAAGAAAACCAACCCCTTAGCAGTTCCTCCCACTGTGTCTGCCTTCAGGGCTGCTTTGGATGAAAGCTCAAAGATTATATAACCTGTTAGCAGCTATCTAGGCTGGTTTTTGAGCCTACAGTATCTGCTCTAGCCTGCTCTGAATAAAATGGATGTGCTTGTTCAGACTTCTTTAAATATCGCTGCACAAATGTAGCTTCTCTCAGAAGTCAGGCATCATCAAAATTTCATATTTTTTGGTAATCAAAACAGTTTGCAATAATTAAATTGTATGTGTCTGTGTTTCTACTTCAAAAAGGCTAAATGGTTGGCAAGACTCCTAAAGTAGGATTAGACTGCAGACCAGCTCAGACAATGCTTCCAGGCATTGAGGATGTACTAGGGAATCAGTTTAATAAAGTCTGATTAGATTACTTTCTCCGGTCAATTTGAAGCACAGTGGCCATGGGATAAATCATCTTTTTATCTCATTGAACTGTTCTTTTTCTTTGCCAAAACACATTTTAAAAGCATTAACCATATTTTTTAAATATCTATTTGCAAATGCAAAGAAGCATAGCCTCACGAATCCCCTGTTGTCCCAGCACGATTTGATATTATATCCCAGTCTAAAGGATGGACTCTTTCTGAGAAGTCTGTGCTTGATAGCACTTTCTCTTTGTGATGTAAGTTATCTTCCTTTTCCCTCTACATAAATGACCTCATTAGCAATACAAGAAAACTGTCTTGGGTTCCTTACCTTGATCTGTCAAGATAACAGCTTATGTACTGAAAACAGTGGGAAAGTTACATGTTTCTGACAAATTACTAGTTTAAGAATGGTGTTGAGTTCCAGTCGTTCGAATTAACACATAAATGGACCAGAATGTCTTTAAACTTGATTTATTGCTTGCTATGTGAAGCAAGTTATTCAGAACATCTGAGTGTAGAACTCCTTTGTCCAAGTTTTCAGTGCTTACATTAGCAGAGGTGGCATTTTGCTGGTTTCCTACCTAATGCCATGACCAGTAGAAGTTATGCCAATGATGTTATGCCAACAGATCTTAGCAGCCAGCTCAGCTTGTGCAAATGCATTACTCCAGTCTGGTCTGCCTTTCACCCACTAGTGCTCAGTCCGTTGTTCATGCTCTTGCCTCACCTAGACCATCTCCACTGATCCACACTGCTGTTTCTTTGTGTATATTTGCGTTCCATTTTACATTGGAAATAAAGAAAGATTTCCATGGTTATTGCAATATTTAAAAAGGAAATAGATGCAGGTGTTTCCCTGTAGACTCCAGAATAGCATTCAGTAAAACAATTTGTAGCACCTGGAGGAGATAAGAATATACATTGTCCAACCAGAGGCCATCGGCTATGTCAAGGCGCAACCCTCTGAAATGCTGCTCAGGTTTCTGTTTCCTTGTCTTAGATTTTGATTTCAGTGGTTTGCAGACTCATTTGAGAGAATTGGCCTAGAATGCTTTGAGAAAAAGGTGTTTTGAATTATAGCTGACTACTGTCACAAGAGTGGGAGTTCTGTTAATATTTGGGGGAAAAAAAACTCCAGGGTTTCAATTTAAATGTATGGTGACAGCAGTTTTGCACCTGGTTGAATTTTATTTCATTAAGCTGACAATTTGAAAGAGATTATGTCTGTATGATCTGTCTGTTCATGTTCTTCTGTTTTCCTCTAATCTATTTAACGTACAGAAACATTTCCCTCACATTAGATTTGTGCATGGTTTTCAAACAGCTGGATAATCTGTGGATGAAGGAGGAGGAGAAAAAGTGAAACAAATCATATTTTCTGGGGATCATGCAAGAACTAGACAAAGAACCTTGACACATCCTCTAAGATTGCTGTTAAAAACTCAAATAAAAAGCACTTGCAGAACTCACATGGTGTGTTTTTTTAATAAAGATTTTTATTCATTTATTTTTTAATAACATTGTTCTTAAACACTGGGTGCCATGGAGCAGGACAAATCTCTAACTTGTATCAGGAGCTAGAACAGCCAAGACATGTTTCTGGTTTGAAAGCCTAAGATATCTAGTCGAGAAAACCATTTTTTCTTAGTTTCCTCTGGGAAATATGGCCTCCTATGAAATCTTACAGAAACTGAACACTGATGCACTTTGGAGCCTGAGCTGGTGTGGTGTTTCTCTGCTTGCAAGAAAAACCTCACTAAGATGCTGATAAAACTTGGTTAAACCTTACAAACCAACTCACTCAGCAAAACATGTTAAAATAAACTGGATAGAAGCCAGAAGAGATAAGACAGGATTATTTAAATCTAATATGTGTTAGAATACAGCTTAAGTCCTCTGACCCTAATCACTTTCCGTCGGAGAACATCAAATTAGGATCCTGGGACAATTTACGTAGGAGTCTGAGTAAATGTACTAGCTTTGCCCTACAGAAAAATTCATGCCCTTTAATAATAAGTGAAAAAACTTGAATGGCCTGGTGCTAGTTCCAGGGGCTATCTATATGCATGATGAAGTCCAGCATGCAATGAAAGATGAGATGTGCTGCAGCCTCTGCTGCTGCTCATTTTTTAAATTACTCATAAAGTTCACTTTGTATAACAATAATTACCGTGGAGTTTGTAACCTGTCATTTATTTTGGTGTTCTCTTAGTTTGCAGTTGGCCTTCAAATCTGTCTTTCTTGGCTAATGCCCTGGATAAAAGCAGAGGTGGGCCTGGATAAGATGATCCTGTCTGTATTGTTAGAGAAATTTCAATCAAGCTTGTGAACAGGCAATGACATTGTCTTAATGAGGAGACTGACATGGCAGTACTCAGAGTTGCTTCAGTTTTCCCCCATTGAACAACTAGAGAAGATCATCAGTGCTGGCACCTGGATTGTTTATTTGGCAGGGATGCATTTCTTCCTGTTTCAGCATGATGGGTCATTAGGTGGTTGGAAGTAAAGTAAGATATATGTTTGGGGTTTTTTTTATTTGCTTGTCCTGTTTTTCCAGCCTTTTGTGATTTCATTATTTTTTCCTAGGGTCTTTAAAAGAACACGAGTCTGAAAGCAAGACTGTGCAGTTTGCTATGAAATAATTTCTGAAGCACCACTTTTCTGGTATTTTTTCCTTCAGCTACACCTTTCTTTCTAAACTCAGTTCTTATTTTCGTGAGGCTCACAATGGCAGCTCTAGAATAGAGACTATGAGTTTACTATAGAAATTTATCAATTAGTACAATATAGATGCAAATTAACAGTTTTCAATATTTTACTGTGTTTAAGAGAGACAGTCATGGAATACTAGTCAGGTAAGTAAGCAACTAGATTTACAGATACCATCTAGCTGGTTTTTCCCTGGGATCAAAGGGGCCAATGCAGCTAACTTCTGCATAGTGAAGAGTACTTTGAAGCACGCTAATTGCAAACCAGTTGAAATAGCCTCTACCTGCATCTAATAATGATACACTTATAAATATTAAATAGTTATAAAGATTAGAGTAGCACGGATGATCCAAGGTGATTTTTAATGCAATGTAGTAGACAAAAAGAAATATGTTAGAAGACAACATTTTATGGTAGAGCTATTTTAAACTAGTAGCAACCAAATGTTTCTGCTGTCTTTGACTCTTACTGAATTAGATCAAGTTGTTCATTGCAGACATGTTTTTAAAAAACAACTGCAGCTGTGACAGTCTGCTTTGTAAGTTAACATTTTCTTGTACTTTGAGTGAAATCTCTTGTGGGATAACAGAACTGTGGAAACCTTTCTGCACTCAAAGCAGAAAGCCAAGGAATACCTGGCTTTTCACCAGCACTGATGCATTCTGGAAAGATTTTCACCTGAGATATTGCAGCAGTAGCATTTACTTTTGTGAATGAAAGATACTTCTTCTACCTAGGAAGAAATCCCTGTCAGCTTGCACATCAAGGACTTTAAAAAAATTCTCCCCATCACCTCAGAGTATCCTTCCATTTCTAAATAATTAAAGATCATTTCTCAATGATCTAAATAATACACCAGTAATGAATAAATCATTTGACCAAAAGGCCAGATTCAAATTTTTATTTCATAGAATCATATAATCACTTAGGTTGGAAAAGCCCTTTAGGATTATTGAGTCCAACCATTAACCCAACTGTCCCAAACCCACTGCTAAACCCTGTCCCTAAACTCCAAATCTACACAACTTTTAAACACGTCAGGGGTGGTGATTAAACCCCTTCCCTTGGCAGCTCATCCCAATGCCTGATGACCCTGTCAGTGAAGAATTTTTTCCTAACGTCTAACCTAAACTTCCCCTGGCACAACTTAAGGCCATTTCCTCTTGTCCTATCACTGGCTACTTGTGAGAAGAGACCAGTCCCCAACTCTCTACAATCTCCTTTCAGGCAGTTGTAGACAGCAATAAGGTCTCCCTTCAGCCTCCATTTCTTTGGGCTAAATGGCCCAAACTCCCTCAGCTGCTCCTCTTGTTCTCTAGACTTGCTCTCTAGACCTTCACCAACCTTGCTGCCCTTCTTTAGACCTGCTTTGTCACCTCAATGTCTTTCTTGTATTGAGGTGCCTCAGTGATGATCTTGTGAGTGCTGAGTGAATACAGAGACAATGACTTCCCTACTCATGATGACTACACTTATATCTGATGCAAGCCAGATGCCATTGTCCTTTTTGGCCACCTGAGCACACTGCTGGCTCATATTTACCCATTTGTCAATCAATACTTACAGGTCTCTTTCTGATAGACAACTTTTCAGCCATTCTCTCCCAAGCCTGTAACTTTGTATTGTGTTGTTATGACCCAAGTGCATTTGGCCTTGTTGAAGCTCATACAATTGGCCTCAACCCATCAATCCAGCCTATCTAGATCTCTCTGTAGAACCTCTCTACCATAAAGCAGATCAAGACACCAACCCAACTAGTTGTCATCTCCAAACTTAATGAGGGCACACTCAATCCCCTCACACAGATAAATAAATGTATTAAACAAGTGTGTCCCCAATACTGAGCCCTGGGGGAAAACCACCTGTGACCAGTCACCAACTGGATTTAACTGGTGGCCACCCTTTACATCTGGCTGTCCAGCCAGTGTTTCACCCAGCAGAGAATGTGCCTGTCCCAGCCATGGGCACCCAATGAATAGGTGATTGTTAATGAAGTATATAAACTCAGGTTCAGTGTGCCTTCAAGTTATAAACTCAGATTAGAAATGTGCAGATGATCTGAGCAGACTGCTACAACAGCAGTTGCAGGACCACAATACATCATTCAGATAAAGCTGTTCAGGCATAAGCATACCACACCAGCATTAGACTTCCTCCGCTGGAACTCTCTGGTTTTTTAAAGGTATACACTGTGACAGAGAAGGATAGGAAATTCTTTCAGGTATTTCTAGTAACTTTGTACCTCACAATGCATTAGAATTTATCACTAAGGTGCTGTGCATGTGAAACCTTCATCTAGCTGCTTTGTGGATGCCAACTGAACAACCAGCCGAGGACTTGCAGGAGGTGGAGGAGCAAACAACAGGTTGAAAGTGGGCACCTTTTTTAGTCAGTCACTTTCACTAATGCATGGTCCATTTAAGAAATCCTTTTACCATAAGCTTGCTTGACACAACCTTAAGACTTATTAGTAATCCCTCTGAAGGTTTTTCCCTTTGGTTGTCTAGCGAAAGGACTCAAGTATGCTGAGCAAATTAAAAAGTGAGGCAGGCTGAGGGAAGCCAGGAAATCACTGATGAAATACAAGAGCTCAAGAGACTTTAAAGTCAGATGATTCACAGGAGTTGTGGAAGTGGTTGTTTAAAGTACAAGAATAAAGACAAGTTATGCAACTCCATGCTTTATTACCCAAATGCAGGTACAGCACCATCTGCTTATAGTGCTCTTTCTGCATTTTAGAAAAGAGCTAGCTCTGTCTCCCAGTGAACTGGCCTATGTCCTCTGGTTCCAAATGTAAATTTCCACTTGTTTTTTTCAGTTGAGCTACACTGATTTGGCTGTCTGAGCAGTTTCCACATCCAGAGAGGTGAGAACCGTATTGCTTCTTGCACATCAAATTAATACTAGTATTATACTGTATAGTATTATACTGGAACTAAGAAATTCCAGCACCAGTTCCAATGCCATTGATACAAACCCTTGTTCCTTTCTAGTAATTTAAAAAAAAAGATCATGCTACAAAAAGTAAATTATGATCATTAATTAGGGATGTGAATTTGTCATACCTGCTAGCAAGGTAAATGAGATGGCTTAAGAAAGCAAGCAGTGGCTTGGAGATAGGTTGTGATCCAAATGACGGAAATGATCAAACCAGGCCAGTAAGAATTTACAGCTCCAGGTTTTGAAGTTCACTTTTGCAGAACTAAAGGTGGATAAGATGAAAAAGCAGTGATATCTCAGAAAAAAATGTCAAGACAAGTTCAGAACTGTTTGTGTGTATCTGAAAAATGAGCCCCACGTTAATGTTAGTGGGGACAATACTCTAGAAAACTTTTAACATTTGTTTTAGACTCAAGTTTAAAACAGCAAAACCCCCCGTGGTGTCTTTCTGCTTGATTTTAGTCAATGTCAGAAAAGAATACACGTAGCTAAACGTAGTAATAAAAGCAAAGAAGACGAGTTTACTGAAATCATTGAGTACATCACTGAGTATGGCACATCAGAAAAACCCAAAAACGTCACTCCAGCTATGAGCAACACACAGAAGATGAGCCTAATTAGTCATAATCTAAAACTTTAGGAATCATTTTTATTTTCTTCTCTCCTCTCAGATGCATCTTTTACACCATTTTTGACTGTCCTCAGGCTTGTGAGTGTCCATGTGTTGGGTTTAGACTCATTTGCCATTTGGGACTTGCATTTCTCTCAAAGACAATGGAGAGTACGTAACATTCTCTGTATCAGTGACTACAGAGCTGTACATAGTAGTCTCCAAGATTTTTGTCTGGTCTCAAAAACAAACAGCAAAATCCTTATTTCCTGTGTTTTCACCATTTCTATTCCACATTTCTTGTATAGGGTTTTCAGGACACAGTACTTGAGGAAATACCATGAGTATCATAAAAATGTGCATTTCTTTCTTCTATTTTTTTTTTGTTAAGAAACCTTCTGGAGAGACTGTAACTGACGTGCTGGTTAAACCTAAATGTAGAAAAGGGCAATAGTGGGCAATGAGGTTAAGCAGAGATCTAAAGATTAGTGGAAGCAATAAACAGAAGGCTTTTAAAAATGACAAAATTATTGAGTCTGGGAAGGAGAAAGATTTAAGAACTATAAAGTATAGATAACAAAGAGTTGCATTACAAGTGGAGCTGCAGATAATGCTCCAGTACATATTTGTAAGTCATCAGAATACCCTTTTTAAAATAAATTGCAATAAAATGCTCAAGGACTAGTAGCTGACTAAAGTAGGAATAATAAACGTAACCAGTCTCATATAACAATATATTTGCCAAAGTTATTTTTGTAAAGAATAGATACAGTTAATAATAAAAACCCAGAGATCGTTTTGAAGAGAACATAGAAAGTTAACTGAGAATGGTAATAAAGAATTGGTAATATAGACAATGAGGTTTAAGTAAAGATCAGAATTTTGTCTTTTCAGACAAGATTGAAGTAGAGGAAAGTGAGGTGGGAAGTATATCCACTGCTTCAGCTTCTGATCTGTTTTGGGGTTTTTCCTCTTTTTGATTCCCCTAATTTTGAGCAATTTTTAATTCTGCAATTTGAGCTTCTGAAAAAAATACAGGTTATTTAAAATCAAAAATCCTGTATAAAAGATGATGCTTTGGCCTCAGAGTGCAGTTTTTAAGATTACAGAACTAATCGACAGTTACATTTTCTTCTATTATTGTAACATATTGTCTTTTCATACCAGTGTGTGATCTTTTCATACCAGTGTTTTACTGATAGAGAAAAGGATAAGAAAGTATGACCACAGACTTAGTGGGTTCATTAAGAAGGCAAAGGGTGTTTCTTTGGGTAGGAACAAATTGCAATGCTTTTATTTACATCAGTTCTGCTGATGTAATAAATACAATTATATTTTCATAAATACAATTTATGAAATAAATACAAGATCTTTTCACTGGTGTGGGTAGAAAGTAAGCTTCTGAATTTGACACAAAATAAAGGTCAAGAAAAGCAGTCTTGCTGAACATCACACTGCTGTCAAGGCTGTTCCAAATCTATGACCTTGAATGATCAGCTTATGGCCTACTTTTCAACGTGTCCCTTCCTAATAAAATAAGAGTGTCTAGACTGTAAGAGCTAGATGACCTGTGCTTCTATGTGTGCATGTGTGTGCGCACATTCAGAGTGGATGAAATTGTACTGCTCTGTAGATATATATATATATCTATCTATATATATATATATAATGACCTAAATGTTCTTCAAATATATAGTAGGGAATGGGGACACAATTTTTTCCATCTAATAAAATAGCTACTAAAGTGAGTTCTTTCATGTTAGACAAAAGCTAGTGCCTATCTTATATCATAGTAAAAACATTGAAGAGTACCTTTAAAACTAAACTTTTAGATTTTCTCTTCTTTTTTATTATTTCAAACCCCAAAGCACAGAAATATTGCTGGTATGAAAAGTAACATTCAGATTTGTAATGTATAAGGAAACAAAAAAGTACCTTCTCTGACTGATGTCTGATACAGTATTTTGTACCTTCTAGCTATTCATTCAGCTTATGAATGAGACTTCATGCATTTGACCCAAGCTGAGAACTAACTTCAAGAGAAAATTCCAACGCAGATCCACATTTCCTTCATACAGGTACAGTTACACCTCCTCAAATGGAATTGAGTTGTTGATATTTCTAGCTGACTAATGACAGTGAAAAAGACCATCTGCTTTTTAATAGTTTACGTTATGTGGAGTAGTGAACCCATAGCTCACAATGATGGTATGGCAGCTACTGACTCCTCTCTTTTAGTCAATTGTCCTGCTTATATTCTAATATCCTTTCACATCAGCTCTCAAAAGCTCATGCAAAATTTGCAGAACTGCCTAGTTTTGTGCTGGCCCTGAGAGCATAGTATCAATAATTAATTTCCCCAAATCAATTCATTTCTCTGCATTGGACAGCACAGTGGTTGATACAGCTTCATTCATGTTTAAAAGGCAATGCTTGTATCATTTTTTCACTTCAAGGAAGATTATATAAGAGGGTAAAAAAGTGACATGAAGAAAATGGGTCTGGTCAAAACAGAAAACTTGAAAACCAAGGCCAGGATGTTGCAGGAAGGGATAAAGAAAGAGTCAAGAATGGGAATCTAAGGGACAGAGGGAGAAAGAGCATGGAGAAATACTGTTTAAGGGAAGCATCAGACAGAAGAATGCCAGCAGAGCAAGTGTGAAGTTTAGAGGCAAAAGCAATGACCTTGGTTGAAGTAATTGACTAAACTGAGATGTTTGAGTAATCTTACTGTTCATGCAGAAAACATTGATGATGTCATTTTCATTGTTACATCAGGAAAAGGCAAAACTAATGTTACTTCTGGAACTATTTAACTTCTGACATCCATTTCTGTAGGTACTATTGCTGTTGTGAACAGGCAATCAGTTTAGAGACCCTTCCTCTTAGTTAGGAACAGAATGCTCTAGTACAAAGATTTCAGTCTCATTACAAACCATTTACTAGATTACATTTCAAAATTATAAGTTATGGATAAAGCAATTATGTAAGTAAATTAACAAAATCAATTACATATTTCTTGATTTCTTTTTGCCCTGTTTATTCACCAAAGAAAACATTTTTGTCCTCTTTTGAAAGGTAAAGCTTAAGGTGATAGTGATCAAATGTAATATTTCTGTTAACATATAGCTCCTGTCTGCATTAACGTGACAGGACCAACTAATGAGCTTGCAGAACACACTTCAAAGCATAATAGTTATATATTCTTTTATTTGCTTAGCTTTCCAATATAATGAGACAAAAATTGTCTGATTTTGAGTGTAGTCAGAAACCCTGGTCCTACCAACTGGTAGAGTCAAACCTAACCTTGATTTTAATGTGCAATTTCTAACATATTTTAAAGCTATTTTGTCTAGCAACTATATTATGAATTATCTCATTAGTTTCTCTGATGGTGAATTTTACCTTTATTAAAATATCCTTTTATTAAAAAAATATACTTATCATAAGATATTATTGTTTTAATGTAAAAAATCAAAGAATACAAAGTATATAAATAATAAAATATTGGAATGTGGAGTGAAATATGTTTATTGTTCAAGAGGTTATCTAATATATGCTGATGAGCATTCAATCAAATACATGTTATGTCATCAGTTTATTGGAAACATAGGGCTCAAATGTCAGGAAGAATATCAGGAGAAGAATCAGTCCATAAATCTATATAGGGTACATGTGCCATCTTTGTAACGGGTCTTTCACCTGATCTCAGAGATAAAATACATCAGAGAGCAGGAAAAGAAGACTTCTGTATAATGAGCTGTAATTGGTATGAATGATGTGCCAATTACTTAATTTCAAGCCTTTGAGAAAATATCATCCATACTGAAGGGTTTCTGTAATAGCTCCTGATTTCCAGACTATTAAAACATATAACATGTTTTTAGTAATATCAGCCTAAAATTCTTTTCTAAAAACATTCTATATCAGCTTTGCAATAAGGTCCATATGGCTTTTTATATAAACAAACAAAATCAGGAAAAAGAAAAATTCAAAAATCAATCCTGTATTTTTCCTGTATCCTATCCCAAAAATTTCTTGTTCACTCTTGGGTAGACACATCGACTCTAGCTGTAAAGAACTGCTTTATTTGCTTTCAGACAATCTCAGTGATTCAGATTACCATTTCAGAGCAATTTTAGGCAAATTTCTATAATAAAATTCTGAACTTAAAAGTAGTGAGAAAGCTGCACATATACATTCATGAAACGTGCATCACCCTAAACTGCCTTCCATCTTGCTGCTTCAGATTTCTTCTGAAGTTGTACAAACTGCTGTAGTGTGCTTTTGCCATTTCTGAAATGGGGAGATACTTGCACTGAAATGTGGTGTGCAAAAGGGATGTGGAGAGCAGCCCCAGTGCTCTTTTTGTAGGACAGTGAAAAAACCTGCATTCATTCAAGTGTTTTCAAAATAACCGCAAAGTAAATTCTATTTGAATACAAATGGTATTTTAAATAAGATGAAGCAGTATGATTTTCAAATATTTATGCATTTAAATCCATAACAATTAATTTCATTTAAAGCAAAGTATAGTCAAAAGTTATCTGGAAAAGAACCTTATTCAGTAATAATCAATTCATAGGTGTGTGAAGTATGAAGGCACTAAAATCAAATTATAAAGAATTCAAACAGGAAACATTGAAGTCTGACAGGGTTCATATTTTAAAAAACATAGTGATTCTTCAATGTTTCCTAATGTCTGAAAGCTAAACAAATGTCAAAAATACTCTCAAGGACATTGAGACAGGAAAGCTTCAGAAAGGTGACTTGAAAAAAGGGGAGGATTTTAATAAAGATTAATCTGAAAAACTAGGATAAATTGAGCTTATCCCAATTTGTAAAATCATTTTAAATCTGATGCACTGGAAGAGGATAATTTTATTCCATGGGGTCAGGAGTTTAACTAGGTACACTTGGTGTGAATTAAATAGGTGACAAAGTTTGCATCAAAGAAAGTTTATATTTCAGGATATTGTGATAAAGTCCAGGTTAAACCCTTGATAAAGTCCAGGGTTAAACACACAATTTTAGTACAGCTTTACTAATCTCATACAAAGGGTGAATTCATGGTGTGGTTTAGATCAGTTCAAAATGCCTTTACTCTGTAATTACATTTAACTGAGGTACAATTCTCTGTGCATTTCTGTCAGGGGTATCTGAGTGAAAGGTTTGGAATCCTGAGAAGTGGGATGTTCTTAGGGGTTACTTCCTAGACTACAGTTACGGTCAAGGTCTCTTAAAATGTTATGTAACCTCTTCCTTTGCATGTTCAAAATGTATTAATTCTTTAAAGAAATATAACAGCTGGTGTTTTGAAGATGCCAGCAAAAACTAGAAGAATCAGCCTACAGTAGAGCTGGACACGTTTAATACACAGCTGCTGCAGGAAAATGGAGAGAAAGCACGTGAATCACAGATGTTGAATAACTGACAGTAAACCTGGAAGTTTTGTTTGTTTCAAGACTGAGTTAATTTCAGAGTTTTTCATGACTGCTTTTTATTTATCTCAGCTAACTTTCATAAACTTTCTGGGTACAGATAGAAGGAAGATAGGTTTTCATTTCCAGTGCTGAGGCAGTTCTCTGTTCTGCTTTTAGAATGCATTTTTTTAATATTGTCTTAAATATTTATTTTCCATTAGAAAAAGGGAGTGGGGAAACTAGGGCATTGTTTTTTAGGCAAGCAGAAGCTTTGTTGCATTCCCCAAGGTAACAGAGATCTGATTTTCATCCTGTGTTTTCCTGTGTAAGGCACTGACTGCGTTGCCAGGCTCACTTTTTTCTGATGATACTTAATCTTTATAACTTGTGACAGAAACTCAAGACCTGAACACAGGTCTCAAGAAATGGAAATGCCAATATGTGTTTTTCTTCAATTTGTTGTTCAGAGAGACCCTATAGTACACTCTGTCAGAGACAATACATCTGCTGCATTTCACCAGATTTTTTTACTCAAATGCCTTTCACTTGCCTGCAACACCCAGCGGGTCCTTCACCTTGCAGTAGCTTCTACCACACCGGAAGTTAAGCAGAAAATGGATGTTACCTGTGCTGTTGTAGGCAATAAAAAAACTACAAGGGTGCTTCTACTGTTGCTGTCAGGCATAAGCTTAGATGAGATAGATTTGGAGTTGCTTAAACTTGCCACAGGCATTTTCTCTTAACAGCTAGCATCTGTTTCCAGTGAACCATTTCATCAAGGTATTATTTCATTGGAGTGTGAAGTGGCAGAAGTTATTTTCATACAAGTTGTTCAGTTGTAAATTTTAGTTATGCTTAGGCTTTTATTGTTGTCAATTTATGTTGTACATAACTACAAGTTAAAATATTTCGTTCCTTAAAATTCTAGGAAAAACCTTGTCTTGACAGAAAATGCTTGACTTGAAAGAGTGATCAGATTTGGAACAGACTGCCCACGGAGGTGGTTGGGTCACCATCTCTAGAGGTGTTTAAGGTTAGGCTGGATGAAGTGCTGAGTGGCATGATCTAGATGTCAGATGTTTAGGGCTACTCGGTTGGTTTTAGGTTGGACTGGATGATCTTTAAGGTCTTTGCCAGCCTCATCGTTACTGTGATACTGTGATACTGTGAATGATCCAGATTTGAAATTCAGAGATGTTCTTCCAAAGGTGCCCACATGCAAACAGCCTCATAAGGGAGGATCTACATTTTCCCTTATTACTCTATTTATTGGATGTTTAGTGCAAAACAGATCTTTTTTTCTTTTTCCTTTTTTTCTTCTTTTTTGAAGAAAGACCAGAATTCTCTCTATCATTTACTAGACTAAGAAGTTCTTAGCAGAAGTCCATTTCTTCATTTGAAATGTTGCAGTGTGACTTCCCTCACCAACAGAAAAAAATTACATTCTTTTCCTCTAACAAAACTGTCTTCTGAAATTTTCTGTAAAAAGCAGTGTACTGAATGGACAGAAAACCACTCTATCTCAATTACAAGAAGAAAATAATAATTTCTACTTCTCTCAACTTTCTAGAATTCTCATGTTTAATATTCAGCTGCTATTTTGCCTTCAAATATTAATTGCATCAAGCACAACAAAGTTTGTGTTGTTGTCCTAGTGCTTAGCCTTCTAAAGTGTGTACAGTCACAGTGGAGCCCAGCACACAGATGGCATTTCACCAAGTAGATGTTCACTGCCCATGAGCTGATGGTACGGATTGCTAAAAGTCTGGGTCAAGTCAAATTAGAGCCTGCATCATGGAAAGATAGTGCTGCTTGTTGATGAGACATCATGAATGCCTGTTGGAAAGAGAGGAAAAAAGCTGACATCCACCTTATGGGAAGAAGTTAATATCCATAAATTTTATATATGGAAAAAAGTACATGTAAGCTTTTACAGAGAGTGATCTGGAGTACGCTCTTAAATGAGTTTATGTTGACATACGGGTCCAAAACAGGTAGCGTACTGGTTTAGGCTTAACTATTGTTTGTCAACATAAACGGCTGTAAGCTTTGGTGAACTAAGTTGGTCTCATAGATAAAAATCTAAATAAAGTTGTCTAACCTGTTTTGGAAAAAGCAGCTTCCTTCAAGTTAGTCAAAAGCCCAGAGACCTTACCTGTTCCCCTGAAGAAATGTCACTTAAAGTAATCTTTCTTTTTTGTGCTATCATCTACTTTTTAAATGGAACAGCTAGTGAAACTCTGAAAGTGGAACACAGTGGAGCTGAGCTGAATAATAAACTAAAATTTGCTTCTAGCCAAAAAAATGTTTTAATTCTCTTCCTCTTTCTCCTAAGCTTCCATATCTCTAGTTCGTTGCAGTTCCCAAAGGACTAAAGATAATGGCCTTCAACACAGACACTGCAGAATGGCTAGGATGTCTGTAATGTATAATTCAGCTTGACTTCCTCAGTCTGTATATAAGAAATGGCACTGTTATCACCCTTTACAAAGAGCTGGCATCATTTATTGGTTGCAGCTTCTATTTTGTCCCATGTGTGCTAATCTGCACAGGAGAGAACATCAAAAGGAGTGATGAATAGGCTAGACTCCCCAGAGACTGAGGATTATTTATGAGGTTACTGCAGTTCAGTGAGCATGTCAAAGTGTGTGACTTAAGCCCAGTGAATTGCAAACTTCACTCCAGGAGATGATTTGAAACCTGAAGAACAGAGTAAGGATATGACAAGGCAATGTGTAAAGCGCTCTTTCTAATGAACATCTTTCACCAGATATACAAAACTCTCTGTGCTGCTTTCCGATCACAGAGGTAATGCACTTTTCCCCACCATTGCACTGTGGCACACAACTGTCTGTGCAGTGACAGGAAAGCTTGTTTTTCTCATTAAAACAATACATTTTTCAGTCTTAAAATCACTTACCATTTCAGTGTCTGTGTGAGAAATTACTCCAGGTAACATATTCTGCAGAGGGTGTTAGCAGACCTGTGCAATATTTTAGCATCAAAGATAACAGTAGCATTGTATGAGAAAGAGCACCAATTTTGAACATCACCCAACTTATCACTTGTTGTTTGATGTCAAATCAGCACAATGGTGCCAGTTGGAACTCTTCTGGCTGTGACTCAAATCCTTTAGCCCTATTTCTGTTTCTCTTTCAGCTGCTGCTCTACAACAAAGCATGTTCTTCTTCTCTTTACATTGTATACAGCAAAGGCAGGTAAGGCTCACAAAATCTATACTGTGAAGTAGTTCCACATCATTGTAAAATATGAAGGAAAAATAAATGAAATGAGCATGTGACAGATTCACAACAAAAACAGTACCTCTTCATCAAATGAGCAGCTATGAGTAACTCTGAGTTGTTTTGTGGATTTATTTACCTGAATTAAAAAGGCATACAGGCAAATTAATAGAAAAAATATGGTGCATTGAACAGCCTGTCATTCTTCTCATTTCCTACAGATCTTATGCTAGAAAGTTACAGTGATGGTTTATATATAGACTCTCAGCATCTCCCAGCTAGCTAACAAACCAAGCAGGATTTTCAAAGGCAATCTTCCAATCTTCCACACATAGAAGCCTGCTGCAGATGCAGTTTGGACCCCATGATCCATCAGGAAAACATTTAAGAGCACTGTCAGTTTGACATGAATTCTGACCATTCTTCTGCTCCTGCACCATGCTTTTGATATGAATGCAAAGTCATGCAGACCAGTGGCTCTGGGACATGTTTTATCAATGAGCTCAGTACAGTTAATGGAATGGTTGGAATAAATGATCTCAAAAGTCTTTCCAACCCAAACAATTCAGTGATTCTATGACATCTAAGCCATTCAGAAATAGGCTAAAACCTAGTTTGCCAGGCAGCTTCCTCCCTTTGGGTCTTTTCTTTTTCTTTATTGTTTTAATTAATTTTTATCATTGCTTTCCTTTCTTTGGAGGGATGAGAGGAATGATTCCTTAGTTCTTACATGCCTATTTCTTTGTAGTTTCAATCTTTCCTCTTTGACCCTTACTCGGCCACCTGAGGTGAAGGTCCATATTAGGTTCTGAGCAGCCAGTCTCAGCCAACACTGGGGCAGAGCCTGCAGCTCTCTCCTGTGCATGTGAGCTCCTTCTTGGCTGATTGCATTAGAGTGGCTGTAAGATCACAGACAGGAGGTGGGCAGTTTTCAAGGATCTCTTCTCTACATGAACATGGCTGCAAGAGTACAGTTTCCTGAGGATTGCTGGATCTGGGACACACAATATCTTTTTGCTTTTAGTATGAACCAGCAAGAAGCTAATGAAAAATTATGAAACTGGAAAAAATATAAACTCTTGGTATTTAAGACAAGCATTTAATTGTAAAAATCATTAAACAATGCATTCATTTTCTCATTATTAACAGTGTCTACACTGCAAAAGTGTAGAATTTGAATTCCTCTTACCATCTCCTTCTGCTATAGGACATTCAGAGAGCAGATAACTAGATAACAGACAACAGAGCCTAGAATGAACTGAGTAGAACAAAAGTATCTGTTGTTACTGACCAGGAATGCACAATTCCATTACCAATTTATGTCTTTCTTTTCCTCCTTTAACCTGTTTGTTTGTTGCACTCAACTGTTCAGGGGTCCACTGGCATTCTATTTGGTATTCCATGGGCAGTAGATGGTGTGCTTCAGAACTTAATTGGAAATAATATGAAATTAATACCTAAGTTTTTGGTATTAATACCTCAGTGATTGTAAAAAGCAGATCTCATGGTGCTGGAGCTCTCTCACAGTAACATCATTAGGTTTTTTTAAACATGTAAGGAAGAAATAGAGGGACTCTCAGATTAGGTATGAAATTCCCTGGCTTAGGTAAAAACATGTATGGATAATGCTAAGAAAAATATAATCTAATAGGTGATATTTTACCAGGAATGCATTTCTACATTTCCATGCAATGGACATATAAGTAGACCCCTGCTGAATGAGGTGGGTGCCCTGAAGACAGAGGATACAGAGAAAGCAGACATACTTAACATTTCCTTTGCCTCTGTGTATGTTTCTGGGAGATGTCCTGATATCAAAGCCCGGACTGCTGAGGCTCCAGAGGAAGTCGAGGCAAAAGAGGTTAGGGATGTGTTGAGCAAATTGGATGTACAGAAATCCATAGGCCCTGATGGGATGCACACACACTTGCTAAGGGAGTTGGCAGAAGTCACTGGTAAGACACTCTCCGTCAACTTTTCTAAGTCATGGGAATCAGGAGAGGTGCCTAGAGACTGGAGGTTACCAAATGTCACTCCAGTCTTCAAGAAGGATAAGAAGGAGGGCCCAGGTAACTATAGACCGCTCAGACTCTCCTCTATCCCAGGAAAGGTGATGAAACAATTTGTCCTGGGCGCTGTCTCTAGACACATCAGGGACAAGAGGGTCATTAGGGACAGTCAGTATGGCTTCACCAAGGAGAACTCATGCTTGACCAACCTGATAGCCTTTTATGAGGGCTTAACCAGGTGGATAGATGATGGCAGAGCAGTCGATGTGGTCTATCTTGACTTCAGTAAGGCATTTGACACA